>PVIW01000157.1:0-517904 GCA_004026585.1 Noctilio leporinus
AAGGACACCCCATACTGTTTTCCACAGTGGCTGCACCAGCCTGCATTCCCACCAACAGTGTATGAGGGTTCCCTTTGCCCCGCATCCTCGCCAACACTTGTTGTTTGTTGATTTGCTGATGATTGCCATTCTGACAGGTGTGAGGTGGTATCTTAATGCAGTTTTAATTTGCATCTCTCTGATGACTAGCGATGTTGAGTACAGCCAACCTCTACCACAGCCTTTTATTTAGATGGAAGATGCCTCCGTAACTCCTCTTTCTCAGTTTTTACTTGCTTCTGCAGCGAGAGATAACGCAGTGGCTCCACGCCTGGCTTTTAATACTAAACTAGAACTGACAGGGCCATTCCTTAGACCAGGACCCCTACCAAGACTGAGAAGCCTGGCAATTTCTTCTAAGATAGAAACAAACTGACACTTTAATGTCATTATCCACAAAGAAGTTTCTTGCAATTAAAGCAGAGTTTCCCAATTACTTCAGAAGCCCAAGTTATAACTAGTTCATTCTGTCCAGCGAGGCCAGTTCATTGGAGCTATGGAAATGCCCTACATCTTTTGTCTCTTTGGTCTCAACATGTGAAGATTTCTTTTGTACACAGCATTGTAGGGGAGCATCTGAGGTTAGCTTACTTAGGTGCTGCTGTTCAGATGCCAGCTTCTGAGCGGTCACTGAAGCAATGATTCTGGGAAACATAGAAAGTAGAAGGTCTCCAAGTTTACTGGGCCCTGATCAGCCAACTAATCCTGCATTTCTCCTACAGTTGCTGGCTGTTTAAAGCATGCACTGCTACTGTATGAGTTAGATTAGATGTTTCAAGTAGGCTTCTTGTGTCAGGTTGTTTATAAAGAAAGCTTAGAGCCTTTGGTGCTGCATCCGCTCTGAGCACACAGTCACATATATAAAGCACACCTCCACAAGGGGAATTCAGCAGTCCTCTTAGAATTTTCAGTACTAGAATCTACATGCTTTATGGTGTAATTTAGATAGATAGGTAGGTAGATGCATTTCAAGCA
Source organism: Noctilio leporinus (assembly GCA_004026585.1). Lineage (NCBI taxonomy): Eukaryota > Metazoa > Chordata > Mammalia > Chiroptera > Noctilionidae > Noctilio > Noctilio leporinus. The sequence continues at coordinate 1,015 of PVIW01000157.1, forward strand.
GTATGGATACAGCCATTTTACATCATGGCTTCAGAAGACTTCTTCTTAAAACTTCTAATAAAGGTAGCTGAGTACAGTTCAATATTGACCATGGAATTGGAATTACTTTGAAAGTGTGATAAACAAATGAAATACAGGATGGCAAAACTTGGAGTCGACAATAAACATAAAATATGTGGCCCTGGCTGATGTGGCTCAGTGGATCAAGTGCCAGTCTGAGAACCAAAAGTTTGCCGGTTCGATTCCCAGTCAAGGCACATGCCTGGGTTGCAGGCTGGGTCCCCAGTGGGTGGTGTGTGATCAATGCATTGCTGTTTCTCTTCCTCTTTCTCCCTCACTCCCCCCTCTCTAAAAATAAGTAAATAACCTTGAAAAAATAAAAGATAAACATAAAATATGTGTCTTTCAGGGGGAGTTGCTATAGTAGTGTTTCACTTTGAGTAATACTTGTTGGAGAAGAAATTCTTATCTCCTCCTTTACTACTTTTTGAAACTTTTCTTGCCACTATGACAATTCTACCTTGGTAAAAGGATACAGTTCAGAGCTTACACAGATAGGCAGACTAATAAGCTTCAAATACAAAATTGCAGAAATAGTAGTTAACAGTGAAAACACCATTTGCTCACATAGGTAAGTAGGATCTAGTTTAAATGATCTTTGTTGTTGTAATCCTTTGAAGATGATAATGCAGTATAAGAAGGTTTTTCACCATCTCTTATTTCTCTTTTTTACCTGTAGATTCTAACAATTATTTGTGATAAAACTTAATCACCCTGAGTTTTAGATGTCTTTGCTGTCTCTTCCTTGTTTATCTGCAGCCAAATTTCCATTTTTGTCTAGTTGTCATAATGCAGATTGTGGAAGATGCTGCTGACAATACCATTTCCAACTGTATTATTTTGCCTTTTAAACAGATTTCTGATCAGAACTTCACTGAATTTTTTAAATTCCAAGTTTTAACCATGTACTCCTTCCTCTAGTTAAATTTTAGACAGGAACTCAATGTATAAAATAAATAAAAGTAGATGTTTATAGTTGAAATGGGGGGCGGATGCCTGAAGTCCCATCTGAGGGCCTGACCATAGTGTAGTCCAGTGGGTGTCATGGTCACTGTATACCAAGAAGCAAGGGTATGGCACAGCTCCATTTCATTCACTCAGCCAGCAGAAAATGTGAATTCTGCAAGGCATCATTATAGGCTCTGTAGCATAGTACTCCAAAGACTGCTGTGTACTAGGTGGGAGCTTCTACACACCTAGGATTTTTCTTTCAAAATCATGCAAAAGGATTTAGAAACTTTAAAACCTGAAAACAACTTTCTCTTTTAAGGTTCTTTTATAGAAATCGTACTTTCAGCCAAATTTTTTTTTATCAGAAGTATGGATTTGACAGTGATTGTGTTCTATAAACCGTCCCCTGACTGATGGAGAAGTAGAATACCAAGGCAAGAATACCGGTCTTTTCGTTGTAATGAGATGGAAAGAGCAGTAGGTGGCAGATGGGCTGCTGAGAGACCAGAGCAGCTGCAGTTACTGTCCCAGGTGCTCGTTTAACCGCTGAATTGATGCCACCAACCCACAGAGTGTGAATTGGCATTGCAGGGCGATGAACCCAGAAACCCTGGACTCCATCCAGATTACGGTCCATTTCAGCGCATTAACTGAGCCAAAAGGCTGCACATGATAAGAGAAGAGTCAAGTGTCTGTTTATTGCAAACAGATGTCAAATCATTGCAAGCTGGAAGGTCAGAAAGTTGGCATTAGGAATTCATGAAGCCCAGAGTTGGATAATGTGGATAAGCTGCAAACTGTTTTGAAATGGCACCTTCAGAAAGGTTACTCTGCTTTATAGTGGCATCTTTATTTCTTTAAAGTGAAAAATTTTCATTACAAGTAGGCTTCGGAGGTAGGTAAAAAACAAGTGGCATGCTCTGGTTAGGAACTAGAACTGCCGTGGAAAAAAAGCACACATTTTATGTGTGCAGATCTGAAAGGATGTAGAGACAAATAGCACCTGCCCGTGGCCCTTCAATTCATTCATCCCTTTCTTTATGATTATGTATATTTCCTTGTAATTATGTGTAATGTCTCCTATAGTTAAATTTACTTTTGTCACTGTACTTTTTAATGTGCTGTATATAGGATGAATTAATAGTCCTAAACTGTTTTTATACTTCTAAATGAATAGCTGTGCTGTGGAACCTAAATAAAATTGCACTGATATTTTGTATTTGACTTTCGTAAGTATTATGTTCAGATCCCATTTACTTCACTTCATTTTGAGAAGCACTTCATAGCATTAGAGCTTGAAACCACTAACTTTTCTTTCAAGATACAACAGTTAGTAGCATTTCATAATGACGTTACCAGTCAAGTTAGACTGTTACAGCCATCCATTTTCCCCATTGTAAGCTTCTCTGGGACAAGGGTTTTTGCCTTTTCTTTCTTTGTGTCTGGTCTGCGCTGCATTAGGTTTTTAGTCATTGCTTCTGGCTGACTCAAAGGATGTGACACTCAACTGTGACGAACTCTATAATGCAGGATTAAATTGATAGCTGTTCCCCCAGAATTTCACATGGCTGCCCATTTCCATCTTTTAGATCTTTCAAATGTCACCTCTGTGCAGAGGTATTTTCAGACCACCATTTGTATTGGGATATGCTAGTACCGTAGTTCATGTTCTTCAGAGTACTGGCCCTACCTTCAGGGCCACTTCTGTTGGTGCTCCTCTCTCCCCCCTGCCCAACTAGTACAAGCTCTCTGATGGCGAGAACCGTCACTTTACGCCTAGAACACTACCTAACGTAGCAAGTCCTCAATAGGTATTTCTTTACCAACTGATTTTGGTCTGTTTATTTCATCTTAACTTTTGGATTACATTTACATATGAATTTTTTTCCTGGTTTTCTGGTTTGTTTGTTTTTTTTTAAGATTTTCAGAAACTTTGGAATTGGCAGATGACATGGCCATTGATATTCCCCATATTTGGTTGTACCTTGCTGAACTGGTGACCCCCATGTTGAAAGAAGGTGGGATCTCCATGAGAGAACTTATCATGTAAGTTGTTCTTGTTTCTTTGATGTAGTATATCAAGTTAAATTGATGCAAAACTCGTCTGCTGGTCTCCTTGCATGGTGCTGTTCCCTTAGTGCAGCAATTTCCAACCTTTTTCATCTTATGGCACATATAAACTCAAAATTCTGCAGCACACAGAAGTACATATTTTTGCATGTCTGATAAAATTAGATACAATTTTGATCCTTTCACACTAGATGGCTATTGTTGTGTTAGCTGTTACCATTTTTTTTAACTTGACAGTCTAAGAGAAAAGAGGTCAGTGCCTTTCACTGAAGAGTGGGGTATTGCATGTTTTAAAGGTTCTTGCTGCATGCCCTGGCTGGTGGCACAGTGGATAAGGCACCAGCCTGCAAACCCCAAAGGTCACTGGCTCGATTCCCAGACAGGGCACATAACCAGGTTGCAAGCCAAGTCTCCAGCCAGGTTCGTAACTGGAGACAGGTGAAAGGCAACCATACATTGATGTCTCCCTCCCTCTCTCCCTTTCCCTCCCTCTAAAAAGTAATAAATAAAATCTTAAAAAATTTTTTTTTGCTGCACACCAGTTGAAAAATCACTGCCTTAGTACCTTTGGAGACTGGATGCAGCTATGACTCTTTGAGACTTCTAATTTGAATATAAAAATGTTACATTATACTGTATTTTGCTGCAGAAGCGACAGGGATATGATAGCCATTGAGGTTAGCAATGATTATAGATTTGACTCCAAAACTACTGGAAGGTGATCTTGCTCCTGGAAACTTAATGCTAAACTGATTTTTATGTTTGTCATTGCTCCAGTGTTATAATAGCTTATCAGACTGTGATACCTGTGTAATATATACTCACATTGTAATAAAGGAACTGAGTGGTCAGGCATTCCTAAATTTGAACATGAATGGGAAATTATTGCCACATTGTATAGACTAGTATCCCCAAGAAATTGTTCATATAGACAAACTGCACTCTTGTATCCCTTTTCTTGGACATTCACAGAGTATGTTATAGCACATTCAAGTTTATGAGAATCCTACAGTAAAACACAAAATGTAAAAATTATTCAGGTTTGTGTAATTCACATTGCCTCACTTAATTGACTGTACAATCTTTTTTTAAGGAATGATTATTGATACAATTTGGGGAAATACTGATTGAGACTATGAAAAAATTGGTCCCTTTATGTTTCAGCCGTATTCTTAAAAATGGGGCCTTCCTTTCTTAAAAACAATAACTAAGCTTTATACCTCTCTGTTACCTGAGGTGCTTTTCTCCTTTAGCTTAAAGTGGGGCTTATGTAAATAGATTATGAAGTGAGACTGATCTTGCAAATGCTTCTATCACTGAAGCAATTAAAGGAAATGGCAAAAAGCAAGAATTCTGAAGTCCCTTTCCAACTTCTCCATAAAGCTGTATGAACCGAAGTCTCTGAACTACTTCTGCTGAAAATCACTTCCTGTATGTAGTGGATTTGGCTTGCCCAGTATTATTTAGGTTGTATGGTATGTTCTTTTGGCACACATTGTTTGCCTACTGTTCTAGAACAGAGAATTTATTCTGAGGTAGTTAATCACTGCTTCTATCTTCCACAGAGAATTTTGCAAACCTTTACTTCCTGTTGGAAGAGCTGGGGTCTTGCTTTCTGAAATATTGCACCTTCTATGCAAACAAATGGTGAGTGTTAAACTGAATGTCAGACTCAACAGCATATTAGGAAGGACATAGATTTTTACCTTGGGTTATTTATAAATAGCTTAGATATCACTGTGCAAGTAATTCTATTTCCTTTTATTATTTTATTTAAAAAGGCGAGGTCTCTGTTTCAATTAGTTTCTTTCTTTTTTTTAATTTTATTGTTGTTGTATTATATCCATCCCCTTTTTGCTCCCCTCTGTCCCCCTCCCCACCCACCCATTCCCCCCAAAGTCAGTCCCACCTGTTGTCCATGTCCATGGTTCCTTTGGTTTAGGTTTAGGTTCTTGTCTAAGCTGCTCCCCTTTCTTGCCTCTGCCTCCCCCCTCCCCCCAACCTCTTTCCATCAATTTCCAGGAGTGTATTTGTCCTCCTGTTCACTAGTAACTTGGAAAAGAATTACCTAATCTCAACTAGATTTGATGTAACTCTTTAAAATTTCAAGATATATTTTATTTGTAGCTAGTAATTTTATCTTCTCTTGAAACAAGATAGCTGCATTGTTTATACTTTTAATTAATTTCATTGAAAACTACCTCTTTCAGAGAAAGAGACAGGATTCATAAAATTAATTTTTATTTTTGATTTATGAGCTAGGTAATTTGATTAGAAATAGATGGTAAAAATGATTCTGAGAGATTGTGAATTTCTATCTTAAAGTTAAATTTATTTTAGTTTAATAAACACTACATAATTCTCAGCAAAATTCTATGCTAAGATCTTAGTCTACAAAGATAACTAAACCTTAAAAGATTTTATAAACTGGAGAGGGAGACAGACACTTGTCTAAACCAGTAGTTTCAAAGGAGTGTGGCATGGACTGTGATAGAGGTCTAAGAGGTCTGGTTTGGGAAGGAGGTATACAATCACCTGGGTCAACGATGTCAAAACAAAATAGAACTCAGGCTGAAAATTCTGGAGTGATTTCTGACTTATTCAAACCAAGGCCAAAAATATGGAGATGATAGATGGATTTTTTAAATTCCAAGTGTTATTTCTCCCTCTCTAAATGTACAGAAGTTCTTCTGTATTATATTTGTGTAACAGTTATTCATAGATAGGTATACTGAATAGCCTGAATTCTATTTCTAATTTATTATCTATTTGTTATTAGTACTCTTTGCTCGCCAGAACTAAAATTTTTATTGAACCTTAGTTTGCAGATCCAGAATTCCCTTCTTCTTACCTACCTGACTTTAATCCTTATTTAAAACGCATATTCTTGTTAATTTATATTTGTAAAAACTAAAATGAAATTCTCATAGAGCAGACAGCCTGAGTTTAAATCTCAGTTCTGCCAAGTTACCAGGTATGCCTTGGGCAAGTTCCTCTATGAAATAATTAGTACATGTTCCATTGATGACAGCTGCAGCCTCAAACCCTATTTGCCTTCCTTGCTGTGACTTTATTCAAGCAGTGGATTTGCACCTCCAATTACAACACCTCATCTCTGTTCCTTGGGTTTAGCCTGTGCTTTTTTTCCCCCTTGAAGTACTCCTGGTATCTGATTCAGGAGCACCAGTTTTTCTTCGCCGCACTCCTGCTAGAGAGCATAATGGTGATCTATATGAAGAGGAATGCCAGGGGCGCTGTTGAGTAGCTTTAACAGCAGGTGCGTACAGCACCATCTAGAGAAAGAGGTAGTGTTGCGTTTGTAAACTCTGTGCATTCACCGTCTAGAGAAAGAGGTAGTGTTGCATTTGTAAACTCTGTGCATTGATCTCTTCTTAGGTGATTATATTCACAAATTCTAGAAACCAGCTTGCAGACCCCCAGATTAGTCATCCAATAAAAGAAATGACTAAACCGTAAACACCTATACTTCAGCTGTTCACCATTATATTTACATACATTCAGACATCTTAGTTTCAATGCGAAGAGTCCTAAGAAATTAACTTCGAATCAGCAGGAAAAGTTTTTATTTTTCAGTCTCAACAGTTCTGCGGTATATTTTTTCTCTTGCCAATGTGAAAGTAAGTGGATTTTGACTTCTCTGTGTTTCAGAGCCATAAGAAAGTGGGAGCCCTATGGAGGGAGGCTGACCTCAGCTGGAAGGACTTTTTACCAGAAGGGGAAGATGTACATAATTTTCTCTTGGAACAGGTACGTAAGAACAAGACTTACCCCTTCCTGTTGGATGGTACGTGTTTTTAGTCCACAGTTGGGAGTATGTGTGTGTCACTGAAATCTCGGAAAGGTCGCTGGCTGACTGCAGAATTGATAAACCAAACTTCAGTGACCACACACAAGGAGTAACGTAGGCCTTGTCTAAAAGTCATCGAACAAATGACTGCAGTGTCAGCAGTCTCTGGGCAAGGGAGGGAATGATTCCAGAGTTGTTACACTACAGTATTTAAAGTGTTAGTTCTCAATAAAAAATTATAAAACATACAAAGAAACTGGAAAATATGGCTCATTCACAGGAATAAAACATGAAACTGACAGAGAGCATCCCTGAGGAAGCTCAAACATCGGACATACTACATGAAGACTTTAAATTAACTTTCCTAAATATGCTCACATTGCTGAAGGAAACAATGTATAAACAAGTTGAAAATATGGGTAAAAAAATAGAAGTTATACATAAGAACCAAATAGAAATTCTGGAACTAAAAGTTATAATAGCGGAAATAAAAATGAACTACATTCATGCACCACTGAATGACATTTCAGTTAGAGCTGGACCATGTATGTGATGCTGGTCTCCAGGATTATAACGGGGCTGAAAAGTTCCAGCCATACTGTATCAGTCACAATAGTGGAGGGCAAAGGTTGTAAAAATCAACAAGGCTCTAATGGAGCTGCAGGCACTTTAACCTGGACGTGGATGAGGACAATACTGAGGCGTTCCTAGAGTTGGTTCCTAAGGAATTGTTGGAACTAGAACACATAGCTGAAAAAGAGGCAAAAGTAACAAACTGCAGAAGTAAAAGAATCTCAAGAAAATTTGCAATGAAGGCTTAGCAGAAGCATTTGCAGATATCAATAATAAGCTCCTTAAAACGTTTGATAACATGGAATCCAACACTGAAAGGTTTTCATTAAAAGAGAAAAGTATTCATGGTGCATTATCTGCTTACAAGTAAATCTATAATGAAAAAAGGGAACCAAGCAAACTACCGTGGATATATTAAAACAGCAACACCTCAAGAAGATCCTCAGGCAGGTCGTCCTATTCCAGAGAAGACTTTGCTGTCATAGGTGAAGATGCTCCAGGAATGTTACTGCCCCTGAAGACCATCCAGTAGAACAAAATGTGGGGATGGGGGACAGAGATAATGATAATCCTGACCCTTTGTAGGCCTGGGCTAATGTGTGTGTATGCGTTGTAGGGTTTTAATAAGAAAAGTTTAAAAAGAAAACAATTGTAGGATGATGATATTGTATAAAGAAAACGTCTTTGTTCAGCTTATACAGTGTGTTGGGTTTTAAGCTGTTAAAGAGTCCAACAGTTTTTAAAAATCAAAGTTTTCAAAGTAAAAAATGACAGTAAACTAAGGTTATTTATTATTGAAGAATAAAATATTTTTTAGAAATTTAGTGTAGTTTGAGTGTAGAGTTTAGAGTACATATAGTAATGTCATTGGCTTTCAGATTCATTCACTGACTCGCCCAGAGCAATTTCTGGTTCTGCAAATTCCATTCATAGCAAGTACGCAGACATATGCAGTTCAAACCTTTATTGTCCAAGGGATGGCTGTATTGGACCTTTCCTATGTTTAGATATGCTTAGGTACACAAATGTCCACCACTGAGTTACAGTTGCCTACACTACGCAGTAGAGTAACATGCTGGGCCCCTTGGTAGCCTATGAGCAGTTGACTTTACCATGTAGCCTAGGTCTGTGTAAGAGTACTGTACGTTTGCACAATGAAATGGCTTAATGATGCATTTCTCAGAATGTATCTCTGTCATTAAGCAACACATGACTGTAGAGGGGAGGTGCTCAACACCAGAGTTGAGCAGACGGGAGAGGGAACGACAAACTTGAAAATAGGGCAATTGAAACTACTCAGTCAGGAGTCACTGACTTAGACTAATTTGCTCCCATGAAAATTTATCTTTCATTATTGCGAAAGATACATTCTTTTATTAACTATTTTGCTAATGAAGTTTCTCATAGTCTATAAAACTATGAATATCATTTAATTTTTTTAAATAAAACATCCCTGTAGTCCTGGCTGGTGGCAGAGTGGATAAGGTGCCGGCCTACAGGTCACTGTTCGATTCCCCAGCCAGGGCACATGGTCAGGTTGCAAACCAGGTCTCCAGTCAGGTCTGTGGCTGGAAGCAGATGAAAGGCAACCATACATTGATGTCTGTCTCCCCCTCTACCTCTCTCCCTTCCCCTCTCTCTGAAAATAATAAATAAAAAATATATATTTTTAAATCCCTGTAGTTATTTATTTTTTAAATATTGGAAAATAATCCATTAAACATATAAAAATGCTTTTAGAAGAAGAAATTGTTAAGTTGGAGAAGCAGAAAGAAAAATGAATTTTAAAATATTATGAGAGCCTGAGGACATACGGGATACTGTCAAGCATACCAACATACACATTACGAAGTCCCAGAAAGAGAAAAGAGGGACAAAGAGGCAGAAAAAATATTTGAAGAAATAATGGCTAAAGGCTTCCCAGATTTGATCAAAGCTATGAATCTACAGGAATTTCAGTGCATTCTAAGAAGGGTAAACTCTTAAGAGATTCACACCAAGATATATTATAATGAAACCAACTTAAATACAAAGAAACAGATTTTTAAAGCAGCAAGAGAGGTGACTGGTCACATACAAAAAATCTTCAGAAAGTATAACAGACAATTTCTCATCAGAAATGATTGAGATCAGAAGATGCTGGGATGAGAAACTTAAATACCAAAATTTTAAAACTGTCAACCAAAAATTCTATGCCTGGCAAAATTTCCTTTAAAACTGAAAATTAGGTTATTCTAAGATATAAAAGTTAAGTGAGTTTTGTTATGAGGAGACCTGCCCTGCAAGAAGTGCTAGAGTTCTTCAGCCTAAAACAACAAATCAGTGTTTCTGTTTCTCTCTCTGTTTCTCTCTCTCTGTCTCTCTCTCTCTCTCTTTCTCTCTGTCTCTCTCTCTCTCTCCCCCTCTCTCTCTCTCTCCCCCCCTTCCCCCTCCCCCTCTCTAAAATTAATAAATAAAAAAGCGAAAAGAAAATAATTTCTCTAAGCTTCAAATTCCTCACCTAAAAAATACTAATACCTATATTGTAGAATTTTTATGGGGAATAATGAGATAATGTTTTAAAACACTGAGCACAGAGAGGTAATCATTTGTGAATGTTGCCCTGGCTGGTGTGGTTCAGTGGATTGAGTGCCAGCCTGCAAACCAAAGGGTCACTGGTTCAGTTCCCAATCAGGCCACATGCCTGGGTTGCAAGCTAGGTCCCTGGGTTGCAGGAGGCAACCATACATTGATAATTTCTCTCTCTTTCTCCCTTCTTTCCCTTCTGTCTAAAAATAAGTAAAATATTTAAAAATTAAAAAATGAATTGCGAATCTTGTTGAAAATAATTGTTGAAAAGACAATTAGAAAAGTGAGGTTCCAGAAAATTTGGACTTTCATATCCTGACTTTTAGGTTTCTTCTAAAATAGATAGCTTGATGCCCTTTTGCAAGGAACCCTAGTACATTCTGCAAGAGGTAATGACCACCTAGTTCATACAGTTGAAGCCCAGGCCCTAGCTAGGTAGTTCAGTTGGTTAGAGCATTGTCCCAGTACGCCAAGGTCACAGGTTCCACCTCTGGTCAGGGCACAGACAAGAAACAACCAGTGAATGCATGAGTAGTGGAACAACAAAGGAGGTTTCTGTTCACCCCCTCCCCTTCCTCTCTCTCTAAAATCAATTTTTAAAAATTAAAAAATAAATGTTGCCAAGCCCAGCCTTCTAGACTCTGAAAGTCAGATAACTTACACCGAAGCACAGCGTTCTGAGAAACAAATGTGTAAGTATAAATTTTATAGTTGACCACTGACTCCTTTTAACAGTGTTAAAGCTTTCATTTTCATTAATTAGCATTGTACTTAGTTTGATTTTATTGTTGTTCATTGCTCTCAGACATTAAATTATTTCTTTAGGTTTGGGGTAGTTAAATAAGTATTCTACGTAGGTGTTCTAACACTTGAAGTAAGAATAAATTTGGAGACTATTGCAAGGTTATGAAAAATTGATTTCCTTTTCTTAAAACACTTAGGGCTTTAATCTTGTTCTTTTGTGTATATATTTGAACTGCAGGGAGGGGGGTAATTAATCAACAATTAATCAGAAAAATTGCAATGGGGAATCGTGTTTCTGAAACTTTATAGGAAAATATTATTTAGAAATGCTACATATATGGTAAAGATAATTAAAATGATATTATAAAAAAAAATGTTTTTGGAGAATTTAAGGTAATTTTTTCTTTTGTGGATCCAAGGAAAGTATAGGAATAGGTCAGTCGTTGAAAGTATTAGGGAAAAACACATTAGTAATCTTTTAAGATTTTTGCACAAACTTCATAAATCAACATATATACTGCAGTGTCTTAGTCAATAATTTTGATTATACTGATTTTTTAAACAACCCATTTAAGAGGAAAACAATTACATCATCATTTCTCACACTTGGATTCAGAATGGTCAGAATGGTTTGAAGGACTTAACCAAACCAAAGCCAGAGTTTGGACAGCTGCTGTGTGGTAACACTGATGATAAACCATAGGCTGTAGGAACGAGTTCGTTGTTCCTGAGCTGCACTCCTGCCCTGCGTGACAGCTTGTCGTAGCTAAGAGCAAGACTGAAGCCCAGAATGATTCGCAAGTAAGCATTCCCAGAGAGATCATTCTGTGAATTCTGTTTCTTGGCTTGTTTTTAAGTAGCATCAGAAATACACAGTATAAGAAGTTGAAAATATATTGAGAAAGGTAGCAGTGGGAGAACCTTTCAGATCTATCTATATGTAAAATGGCTTCTGCTGATCATTTTGATCCCATGTAAAATAAGAAACTAAAGCTCACAATTATTTTCCATTCTGGGTGACGATAATACTGAATTATGTTAATGTGTCTAACATTTTACATTTCAGAAGTTGGACTTTATAGAGTCTGACAGTTCCTGTTCCTCCGAAGCACTTTCAAAGAAAGAACTCTCTGCTGAAGAGCTGTATAATCGACTAGAGAAACTTATTATTGAGGACAAAGCAAATGATGAACAGATCTTTGACTGGGTAGAGGTATAACGACTATGTTACCTTCTCTGATAGCTCTGCAAGAAAGGTCCTGAGGGATTTCCTTAATTAATATATTTAACCTTTTACTTCTGTAGGTGTTTGTCTTAATTTTTTAAAAGATTCTATTTTTTAGAAAGAGGGGAACGCAAGGAGAAAGGGAGAGAAACATGGATGGACAAGAGAAACAATAGGTTGCCTCTCACACACCCTTACTTGAGGACCTAGCCTGTAACACAATCACATGCCCTGACTGGGAGTTGAACCAGTGATAGTTTTGTTTGCAGGCTGGCACTCAGTTCACTGAGCCACATCAGCCGGGGTGGTGATTTTATTTTAAGGATGTTAGTTGTTATTCTTACACATATGTATATTTGAAACTCTGTAAGTTTGTTTCTCTATTTTTATAAGAGTAGGTTTGCCCTGGCTGGTGTGGTTCAGTGGATTGAGTGCCAGCCTACAAACTGAAAGGTCACCAGTTCAATTCCCAGTCAGGGCATATGCCTGGGTTGCGGGCCAGGTCCCCCAGCTGAGGGCATGTGAGACGCAACCTGTCAATATTTCTCACATCAATATTTCTCTTCCTCCTTTCCTTTCTCTAAAAATAAATACGTAAATTTTTTTTTAAAACTGAAAAGACGTGGGTTTTTTTTGTAAAGTTAAGTAAAAATAGTCAGAACGTAAGCCATTTTTCTGGGTCTCTCCCTAGGTTAAGATATACCTTACATTTTATCACTCAAAAATTTGCATTTTTAAGTGATCTCACATTTTAAATACAATCCTTGATAAAATTAATAAGTAATATGTAGTTATCATGAAAGGGGTGGGCTAAATATACTCCCATTTGAAAATTGTATACCTTATTCATCTTATGTTATGGAATCTGTTGATCATATCTGTTTTTAATCTGTTACTATAGTTCTTTGAACAGTAACTTTTGTTTATGTAGGTATGTTTTACTTGTGCACATTTTCCATGGGATCACATAATGACCCAAATTGAAGGAAAGCCATGGAGGGCTAATCTAGTCCTCCCCCCTCTTAATAACCAACCAGAAGGACTAACAAAAGAGGGTTTATACTTTCTTTAACCACTTTGAGGCATTGAGAAATAGTGAAGCTTCTGACAATTGGGGTTTTTTTAACCTATTTTCTCCCATGTCTATGTAAGATTAAGTATTATCTCACCTAGCAGGGAACGTTTTAAGTCATTGTCATAGTCTATTATAGTATTCCTATCTCCCCCTCTGGACTCTTTCATACTTTAATGAAGTCTTGATATCCAGACCCTTGTCTGGTTACTCTTATCCAAACATAACCTGGGTTTTCAACATCACTCTCAAAGTGACATGCACAAACTGATCATGATTACCTGATATGGGCCAACAGAGTTAGATGGTGCTGTTATGTTGTATATTCTGGACCATGTGTTCTTAGCAGGCCCATCAAAGTGAACTCAGATTGCTCTTGGGTCATGCAGTACCCATTCTTGCATGTTCTACAGTTTCACTATCCTCTTCCATTCTGAATTTTGACATTTTGGTTTTGAACCAAAATGGGGTGTTTACATTTATTTCTGTTTATGTTCATCTTCTTAAAGTAGGCAACATTTTTAATCTGTCAAACACACTTGAGATTCTGGTTATAAAATTTGCTCGTCACCTTTCTCATTTTGTATTCTCCCTTTATTTCACCAATATGCCAACTGTATCCTTGTCCAAGTTATGGGTAGAGTGTAAATGGAGAAGGGCCAAGGACAGAATAGTATACTTTCAAGGACCAGACTGTATCCCTGCTCCGTGGACACTTGGAGCTCTTACTGTTTTTATGTCACATCATTCTGTCTAGTTTTCCATTTCGTCTTGTCCGTAAGAGGATATCTATCATTAGGTAACTTGTCAAATGCCTTACTAAAGTCCAGAGGAGTTATGCCTATATCCATCTGAGCTGCCATACACTCACCAGGTCAGGAAAGGAAAGGTCCATTTAGCATAACCATCTCTTTCCTCCCTAAGACTTTTAACTCATTCATGTGATAGTTTGTTGTGGAATTTGGCATAGAATCAGGATCAATCTTGCTGGTATGTTACTGACATCAGATACCTTGTTTTTTGTTTTGGAAGTTGAGTCAGTGTTTGCATACTTAACATAATTCTATTCATGATTTTTCACCATCATGAGCAATTTGGTCTTTTATTTTCACATGTATTGCAAAATGATGCTGTTCTTCATCCATACTGGGCTTAATTTTTTATATATAATTATTCATTCTACCTGTTTTGGATCAAGAATTAAAGAGAAGGCAAAGGGTAAATTTTACTAAATGTAAATTGCACCTAATAAAGATGACTTTAAAAAAGGGAGCAAGAAAGCAAAAACAATAGTAACTAAGTTCACGATACATATTGTTTGTTGCTCCGTCTGATAGCAGTATTGTGCAAATCTGATTTTGCTTATCTACCCCAACTAGCAGATCCTTCTTCCTTCTTGTTCTTGCCCGTTTCTGTTCATTTCTTTGCTTAATCTGTAATGTTGTTAACATTTTTTTCAGGTCTTTTCTGCTTTTGAAATATTAGTTATAATATTGAGTATTATTTGGTAGAAGAATTATACAGTTTGTTTCTTTTAAATAGAATAAACAGTCGAATGGTTTTAAAGTGGTATTTAGGATCTAATATCATTTAGCTTATTTGTTTTCTGCCTGAAATCTAATCCTATGGGGACACCAAATGATAAATCAGTGCTTGAAATAGCTCTTTTCAACTGTTTATAAAATATAGTTGAGCCAGAAAGTAGTGTTGTATTTTTGTTATTTTATTTATTCTTCAAAAATAATTCAGACTTTGAAGAAGTGATTTCTGGGGCTAGACCAGCCTTGCTTCAGCCTAAATAAAATATATTTTTTAAAGAGGTGTAAAACAGTAACTGACTATAACACATAAATCATCTTGCAATCTTTTATGTGTGGCCCTTGCCCCACCCCATCCTCAGCTTTACCTGTCAGTGATCGTACCGCATGTCTCTGTTCTATGGGAAAAGATGGGTAATGAAACCCCTTCCTGTAATAGCCCTTCGTGTTCACCTGCTAGTGCCGGCAAACTGGCCTTCCCCTTGTTTGCACTCTTAATTCTGCTCTCAAAAAACTACCAGTTCCTCCCAGATGATATTTGAGGTTAGATATTCAACAAAGAGAAAGCTGCTAGTTAATTTATGTTCTAAAATTCATAAACATTAAATTGATCCTGTCTAAATATCTTTGTAATTCTTAGCTTTCTAACACAGGAGGTTATCCTCAGTTATTGCCTGGCCAATCATTTTAGGGCTGACCCTTTCAGGGGAAAATACTATGCTATACTCTTTAAAGAAAAAAATAGCTGAGATAAGCATTAGTTCTGTTCTCAGGCATAAGGAACATAAACTTTGAAAAGTACTTGAAATATCTGCCAAGGAAATGTCTTCTTTCATCTTTTCCTTCTGCTATTCATCTTTTATAGCAAGAAGATATTAAGAGAAATAAGATCTTAAGAGAAATAAACTAAAAATAAAATAGGGCTCATTTCTAAATACAGTTTTTGCCATCCTTAGGAAAGAGTAACAGTTTTGTCATCATGTGAAGGATTTGTTTGAGGCGGTGCTTGCGCTTAGTCTCTTAATTCAACATTAAAATTAAGATGAAAAGCAGTGTTAACTCATCTAAAAAATAGTTGCACACAACTGAGAAAGGTAGTCTTTAAAATACACTATGGTTGTTGTATAGTTCTTTCAGATTTATAGAGTTGGATAAATCATCTTAATATAGATTGTTTATTGAGGAAGAAAAATCTTTTAAATCATTGCACTTCCAAATGTATATCATACACAGCACTCTATAATAGAATGAGCAAAGGGTAAGCAGTGATAACATCCCTGAAAACTAAATACTGCTACTTAGAACATTCTCAGGCATAACTGACAGTAACCTAAGTATTTTTCAATGAATCGGAAGATTAATTTTTGCAAGAAGGTTGAATATGACCCCATCTTCCCTTAGCGCCGGATGAGACCTAGTTCAGAAGAACTAACGTCTCTGGTGTTGGAGGGTACCTTTAACTGTTTCGTTTATTTTTGATATCAGGCTAATCTAGATGAAACGCAGATGAGTTCACCTACATTCCTTAGAGCTTTAATGACAGCCGTTTGTAAAGCAGCTATTATAATAGGTAAGTAACATTCCTAAAGTCAAAGCTTAACATCTGAAATCCCCACTATGTCAAGTACTGATGAATTGGGCCTGACTTTGCATTGCCTTTAAAACTTACCTCCATTTCTGTGCAAATGGGAGCCAATTCTGTCTGCAGTGATGACTAGCAGCTACTGCATGTCTGGCAGTTTTATGCTATGTTGCATGTTACTTTTCTAATTCAACTCCAACATTCAAAGCCACCTCCTCCTTTCATGCAAGAGTTATAATGAATGTTCCTGACTGGTGTGGCTCAGCTGGCCTGCAAACCAAAAGGTTGCCAGTTTGATTCCTGATCAGGGCACATCGGTTGCAGGTCAGGTCCCCTTTCAATGTGGGAGAGGCAACCAATCAATGTTTCTCTCCCTCTCTTTCTCCTTACCTTCCACTCTCTAAAAAATAAGTAAGTAAATAAATAAAATCTTGAAAAAGAACTTTTTTGAAAAAGGTATAATGAATGGGTTGAAAATCCTTTTTTTTTTTTTTTTTTTTTTTAATTATTATTTCCACAGAGAAAGGAAGGAAGAGAGGCAGAGAGGGAGAGAAACATCAGTGTATGGTTGCTTTCACCTGCCTCCAGCCATGGACCTGACTGGAGACCTGGCTTGCAACCTGGTTATGTGCCCTGGCTGGGGAATCGAACCAGCCACCTTTGGGTTCGCAGGCCAGCGCCTTATCCACTATGCTACCAGCCAGGGCTTTTTTTTTTTTAAAGATTTTATTTATCATTTCCAGAGAGTGAAGAAGGGAGAGGGAGAGAAACATCAATATATGGTTGCCTTTCACCTGCCTCCAGCTACAGATCTGGCTGGAGACCTGGCTTTACAACCTGGTTATGTGCCCTGGCTGGGGAATCAAACCAGTGACCTTTGGTTTCGCAGGCCGGTGCCTTATCCACTGTGCCACCAGCCAGGGCCTTGAATATTTTTAAACTAGTATCAGTCAAGGACTAACCTCAACAGGAAAGCCATTTTATATAAATACATATATGAGGAAAGGAAATACCAGTTGCTGCTTCTGCTTTATGTTGAGTTTATATAAGACAATTTTATTTAATATTGGTGAATTTCATAGGATTAGGATTGGTAGAACCCCTAAATGTTCTATGTTGCGTATAATATTTAACAATATTTAATGAAATCATGCTCTTAGACTCATGTAGAAATCTACATTTCTATCAGTGTAATAGATCATCAACTCAAAAGTTCTTTAGAAAAAAAACAAAAAAAAAAAAAAAAAAGTTCTTTAGAATTTCAGGCCTCTCTTTATCATTTCAAAAGGTAGCTTTAGAATATTAATTTAAGATTTTCAACGTTATAGTTCTTTAATGAGGTAAACAACAAGCTAAGTAGAAAGTCTCCATTAAAATTTTCAAAATCATTTCCATTATCTGTGGAAACATAAGACTTTGGCACTTTAAAATCAGAGTTGGAATATATAAAAACTGCTTTTAAAAACAAAATTGTGTCCTAGTGCTAACTTGCAGAGGAAACATAACCTTACATTTCTCAGCCCTGAGGATGCTTTCCTCAGCCCCTTTTATTGTGCCTTACCCCCAAAGCCCAGATCAGATATGCTGTTTGCCACTGTCACAGTTAGGCCTTATCCTCCTATAATAAATAAAGTGGTGCTAATTCTCGTACCCTTCTGAAAAGATTTGCATGAACTACCACTGTAATTTCTTTTTTAATATTCTATTTCTAGATTGGAATGTCATAAAACCATTGTGATTAAAGCCAAAGAATTGGGTACACAGCTCTGGAGAGAACCCAGCACTCAAAATATATCCCCTCTCCATATTTTTATATTATTTCAGAGAGGATGTCCCATTAAGAATTTCAGAACATTCTGAATTTCAAGATCTTTGCCTCGGACCCCTTGCTCCTTCCCTTCTAGAATCCTAATGTGTCTGAATGACCCAGACATTGAAAATGGCTCTATGTTCTTTCCTTAAGTGTAATGCTCAGCTCTTCTAACCCCTCTAGCCGACTCCTCCACCTTCCGCGTGGACACTGCTGTTATCAAGCAGAGAGTGCCGATCTTGCTCAAGTACCTAGACTCGGACACAGAGAAGGAACTGCAAGCACTTTATGCACTACAAGCATCAATAGTAAAACTTGATCAACCTGCCAGTAAGTTTACCTCTCGCCACATAATTAACCCAGTCAGTGGGGGAGAGTTGTCCCGGCCAAGACTTCAGCAGTAGTTTAATGGGTTTGAACAGGAGATAACTGAAGAATTACTGGTAACAAAAACTCAGATAGTTTAACCAACAACTTTAATAAACCTAAGTTTTGTATGTACTTTTATGAGAAAATGATAGCTAGTTTAAATTATTTAATCCTCACTCCGGGAATGTTTATCTAATGAAACTTTCTGCACTGTTGGGAATATATCTGTACTGTGCAGTGTGGATGTCATGAGCCACATATGTCCGTTGAATGTGGCTATTGTGACTAAGGAACAAAATTTTTAATTTTATTTAAATGTAAATAGCCACCATGGTTAGTAGGAACCCTAAGGCATCTCTGTATTAGCATACATGTTATATAATTTTTCACTTTTTTGATACGGTCTTAATAAAGAAGGAAAATGATACACTTCAGAATCTTTAGGCACCTAACAAAGACATTAAGGCATTTTAGAGTAGTTTTCAGTTAAGGGCTGTAATTAATGCTGGCTAATCAGACAAATAGATTACCTAAGTAATGGTGGTATATAAGACTAAGTAATAGACACCTAAGTATTGGTGGTGTGGTATTGGTAAATTAATAGAATTGTATTAAATCTTGAAAACTCAGTTCAAACTTGTGAAAGTAGATATTACATGGCTATTTTAGAGATAGCACTGAAGTAGTCCTTTGGCACTTCTTTTTTTTTTTTTTTTTTTTTTTCCAGATTTTTTTTAGAGAAAGGGGAAGGAAGAGAGAGGAATAAAGGGAGAGAAACATCAATGTATGGTTGCCTTTCACCTGCCTTCAGCTATAGACCTGGCTGAGAATTGAACCAGCAACCTTGGGTTTGCAGGCCGGCGCCTTATCCACTGTGCCACCAGCCAGGGCTTTTAGGTTATGGCTTTGGCAGAGTTTTCCTTCTGTGCTAGTGCTGATGAAGCCCTCTAGGACAGTGATTTTCACCCAGTGTGCAGCAAGAATTTTTAAAGCATTCAATACCTATTTAGTCAGGGACACCAACCTATTTTCCCTTCAATGGTAAAATTTTAAGATGACAACAGCCAACACAGCCATCCAGTGTGAATGAATCAAAATTATACCTTCTTTTTGTTTAAGCAACAAAAAATATATTTTGGTGTGCCACAGAATTTTAGTAATATTTTTATGTGTGCCATGAGATGAAAAGGGTTGAAAAACACTGCTCCAGGAGATAAAGGAAAAGATCAGAACAAATAATCCTCAGGGTATAACTGAAGAGACATCTAAATCTGAGTAAGAGAATTAATCTGACTTTGTTTTCTGTCTCATTATGGCTTCCTTTTTTTTATTAGAGGATGAGGACACTAACTTTTCAAATGATGGTTAAATAGATAAAATTGATGCTGTGTGCTCAGCATAAGTATCTTCCATAATTTATCAATTTAAATAATCCTTGGAGAGATGCTTAATTCTAGATTTAACCGCCAACATAATCATGGCCACTTGCTTCCATTTTTCCCATTGACCAACTAGGGTTTGGAAAATTAAGTGACTTCAATATTGGCTTGACTAATAAAATTACAAAGATAAATCTAAAGAAAAATTTTAATAACATTCATGTAAACCTATTGTTTATTAGCATTTATTGTTTATTCCATTGCCTTTCTCTGTTAATATGAATGATTGGCTAGCTGACTTTAAATAACTTTTAAGAGCCTATAATGAAAGATTTTTTTCAAAGAATGTATAAAATCTTCTGTTGGGTTTTATGCCCTTACCAATTTTTTCTCTTTTTTGAACAATAATATAAACTGTTTTCGTTGTGAAAACAAAACAGAGAATTTAAATTGGCCAGATTATCTGAGCATTGAAAATAACAAATTGACTGTAATTTCACTGGATGAAGTCCAGGTGAGAGAGTTTTTACCCATACTTCCTATGTAAATTATTACTCTTTTCATTTTGAAAATAATGTTAAATGGGGGAACATACATTCTGCCTTTTCCTCCCAAAATTTATTAAAATAGTACACTTTTATTGTAAAATTCAAACAAGAAATGTGTAAGATAAAGATTTTGTGTTTAATTTTTAAAGTGTTGGAATAGATAACTACATAATATTAAACAACTTAGCAGTATCAGAAAATAGTTCATACTGAACAAAATAACAAATAAAGAATCATTTAGACTGCTTAAATCTTCTTTCCTGTTCATTAGACAAGTTGTTTTGCTACATATACTATCAAGAGGGAGTATGATGAGTTGTCATGCATGCTCTTCTCTAGGGGAATTAATGCTTTCATTCATTGCTTGGAAATACAATCTTCCCTTCACAGCTGCAGTGTCCCTGAAACTGATGGTTTGTTCCCACTTCCTCACAGATTTGCTACGGATGTTTTTTGACTGCCTATATGATGAAGAGGTCATCTCTGAGGATGCCTTCTACAAATGGGAAAGTAGCAAGGACCCTGCAGAGCAGAATGGGAAGGGTGTGGCCCTGAAATCTGTCACAGCGTTCTTTACCTGGCTTCGGGAAGCAGAAGAAGAATCTGAGGATAACTAAAACTTCAAATACACAAAAAGAAACAAAAGAAACAATTTAAGTATTTTTTTAAAAAGTTTCACGTCTTCGCCAATCACAGTGCAGCAAGGCCAATTCTCGCAGAAACCCCCACATGTGCACGAGTGGGAGAGGGGAGAGAAAAGGTGATCATGGAGGAAAAAGGTACTGGAAAAAAGTAAACTTCAACCTGAGGGCGGGAGCACTAAAACCAAAATACATGTATTATTTATAGAAAATATTTTCTGTTATAATCTTTTCTTTTTAAACAAGGACTCATACTTTAAAAAACACATCTGTTTAGCAAAAAGGTTGAGAACTTTTAATTTATTTTAAGGACTGCAAATGCCAGTGTAATTTTTTAATTTGCAGTTTCTGTAAACAACTTGTATAATAGAAAAGCAGAGAAATAAATTTCCCTCCCCTTCAGATGCACCTCAAGTTTGTTTTAAAGCATAGTAGTTAGTCCAGATTTAAGAAGGTTTGGGGTGAACAAAGTAAGAAAGAAAAAAAATTTTTTTTTTTTTTGGCATCAAATCTTTCTGCCTGCCACTCAGCTTGCTTCAGAAAATTAAAAAAGAAAAAAATCACAATAGTAATCAAAACATACATAACCTTGGAACAGAAAGAAATGCTATGGACCAGAGAACTCCAAGAATTGTTTTTAAAAAAAAAAAAAAAAGTGCTACCCTTGGAAAAGTACTCTTAATACTTTTGAAATCTTTAGAGCTACTATAAGGCTTGTAAATACATAGAACAAATATTTAAAAAACAAAAAGAAATTGACTCAATACTATTTCTTTTCACTTTCAAAATATAAAGAACAAAATAAAGACAAACATTGCAAGTTTAAAAGAAAGTAAAGTGACTTCTCCTTTTGACAGCTGCTGTATGTGTGCCCATCTCTGGGAGGTGCTGTTTGTTTTCTAACCCAAATCTGTCCTGGAAGGTTGGAGTCGGGGAGGAGATGGGAGGGCGAGGGAGAGAGAGAGAGGGAGAGGGTGTGTGTCTGCAGCTGGGAAATGCAAGCTACTTGGGGGTAAGGAGGACACTTGTGCTTGGGTGGGAGAGCCCCTTTGGAAGTCCAGGGAAGCTTCTTTCCAACACCAGCTAGAAATGCATTCAGGGTGGGAGCAACAGAAGGGCAAATTTTTAAATAGTTAAGTGTTCCACTCTGTGTAGTAGGACTAGGGACACGAATTCACTTTGAGACTACCACTACTAATTATTTTTTTTAAGATTTTATTTATTATCTTTAAAGAGAGGGGAATGGAGAGAGTCAGAGAGGGGGAGAGAGACATTGGTTGCCTTTCACCTGCCTCCTGGCTGGAGACCTGGCTTGCAACCTGGTTATGTGCCCTGGCTGGGGAATTGAACCAGCATCCTCTGGGTTCACAGGTCAGCGCCTTATCCACTGTGTCACCAGCCAGGTCCTTCCACTACTAATTTTTAAATCATCAGTTGCCTCCCAAGATGTCTTCTAAAGCATGAAAGAAAAATTTTAAAAAAGCTAAATTACCCTTTTTAGAAAGTGGGTGTGGGATTTAAAACCAAACTAAAATGCTGTGTTTAAAAATGACATTGTTCCCAACTTCTCCTTCTTTGAAGTTGTTCTGGTGAGTAGAAAACCAACTGTGGTTTGGGGTCTCTCCTTCAGATACTGGAATGCTGCAGTGGTGTCCTTTTCTGTTTTGTTTTTTTATGATGCTGTAGTCTCTACAGATGGTTTTCCATTTCAGTTCTTTGTAAGCCATCACTCTACAACATGTATTTATGAAAAAAGACAGGCCACTCCCAAATAAATAGTCTTTGTATTTTGTACCTGGATAACCAAAGAGTTCTTCAGGCTTCTGTCTTTGAAGAAATGTTCACCACAAGAGAGTTGGCAACATTTGTGAAGCACGAGAACAAAATTCTCCATAGCAATAAGAAGTTTTCTTCAGTGTAGTTGAACACAATACAGGATTTCCACCATGCAGGCCCACCAAGCGCATTCCACAGTCACAGCAAGCTATTCTTATAGAACAAAGCTCTGAAAGTCCTGTGACAGGCATGTGACAGCATCTGTCATAAAAGATGGGGCCTAAAACACTATTTGGGGGCTCTTCCTGGGATTCCTCAGTTGGAGGAAGCAACCTGGAGCTGATACACTGAGTTTCAACAGCTGCCAGAATCTAAGTGGAGAGGGTTCTACTCCAGGAGTCTCGTAAGTGATGCAGGTTTTTAAGTGTTGGCAGCGCTCACAGGAGGTGAAGGTTAAGAAGCTGGGGAAAAGTGGTTAATGACCACCTAGTGGAAATCAGTGCCTATTGTTTGCAAGACCTGGCCAGAAAGGAGTTTCAGGTAATAGTAAATGCCTATTCATCAGTATTTTAGATGTGGACAAGATTAAGGAGTGAAGGAAAGAGAATATTTTGGGAAAAAAGATCCAAGGGTTGAAAAATGCTTCAGATATAAATAAACACCTATAACATAGTAACAGAAATGTTTAAAATTTCAGCTATAATATGAAGTGTGTTGAGACTACAAAGTTAGTTTTGGGTATCTTGTTGCTTTATACACAGAATATTAGAATTAGAAGGGTTACCTAGGGATAAAATATGAGCAAAGTAGAATAATTAATCCCTACTAATATCAACTGTTCATATCAACTGAACTGCGAAACATTGTCATGATTCTTTAGTTTAAAGTAATAAGCCACATGGCCAGCATTGACATAATTGCACTCATTCAAGCTGTCATGAAAGCTGTTTCACCCATTTGAATTTATGGAACAGGTTCATTAATTAAGGTTTCGTTCATTAATTAAGATGTTTTGCTTTGTGCCTATATTCAAACCAGTTAATTATTAAGTTAAATGAGTTTTTCCTTTTGTAGCAAAAGAAAATGATGCCATTCTTTTTTTTTTTTTTTAAGATTTTATTTCATTATTTTTTAGAAAGAGGGGAAGGGAGAGAGGCAGAGAGGGAGAGAGACATCAGTGTATGGTTGCGTTTCACCTGCCTCCAGCCACAGACCTGACTGGAGACCTGGTTTGCAACCTGGTTATGTGCCCTGGCTGGGGAATCGAACCTGCATGCGACCTTTGGGTTCGCAGGCTGGCGCCTTAACCACTGTGCTACCAGCCAGGCCTGATGCCATTTTTTAAAATCAACTCATCTGAGCTTCTTATATTGACCAACAAGCCAGTTCGCAGCTGCGTTGGGAACTTGGTTTGTTCATCACATATTTACTGGGTGCTGGCTCTGTAATAAGTGCAGAAAATAGAACAGTGAACAGTCTGCTTTCAGGGAGCTCATGTTCTTCAGGAAAAAAAGACTAGAGGTTCCATGCTGCGTCAGCATCTTACCCCCCTCAAAACGTATCTGCCCCTCGTTCCCCTGGGAGATCTTTATTTTGAGTGTTATTTTCATATTTCAAGATGCATTCTAGTTTATTTGCAGCAATTAAATTCAAAGACAGTTTATCTGTTCTGGAATCACTCTCTAAAGTTAAAATTCTGGGGTTTTTGACATATGGCTCCATTTAAGTCAAAAGAATTTTAAGCTAGGGGGGAAAGTAGTCTTCAGCTTTTGGATCTAATTCTGTTTTTATTACTCAACTTTTGTTCTTTAAAAAAAAAAAGTGTAAGGATCCAGTTTTTCTATTTGACCCATGCCGTTGGCACTTAGGCACTTCTGTAGTCTCCAGCTTGTACAGGGACATTTTGTGTTGCTTTCTGTTGGTGTTGCTTTTTGCTTATTGAGATATTGTTCATATTCTATAATTCATGTTCTGTAAAACTCTCATCTTTTTAGAGTGTACAGTTCAGTGACTTTTAGTATATTCACAGTTGTGCAGCTGCCACCCTGACCTAATTTCAGGACATTTGTCATGCAGAAAAGAAAACCCATACCCTTCAGCAGCCTCCTCATTCTCCACTTCTCCTTAGCCCCTGGGGCCCACTAATCTGTTTTTGTTTCTGTGGATTTGTGTATTCTGGACATTTCATATGAATGGAGTCATACACTCAATTGCTTTTTGTTTTGACCCCCAATCCAGCATTTAGCAAATGATCAAATCTCACGTGTTCTCAACATCAGGGACCTGAAGCTGGCGTAGACCCTTCTCTCTTTGATTTAGTTGTTCTTAAGGATAACTTCTTTTACTATAATGGCAACATATGTACAACCATCAGCTAATTCTGAACAAGTTGCTAAGATTTGTTTTGTCACCCCATGGACTTGGTGTATATGACCTGGGGTGGCACTAGTAACTAGGGTCTGGTCATTGTGACCCCTCATTGACTGCTACTTGAGTAGTTGCCCTTGCAGTTAGAATTCCTGCATGAATTACAGTGTACCCTAGTTTGACCCAGAGCCTGAGGTTTTATTTGTCCTTTTCATTGAGGCACATTTAGAACTAGTGACTATTTATTGAGTAGTTTGAGGCTACCTGCTTGTTCTGAGAAAAATTACTCAGTAAAAGATAAAAACTGCCCAGTGAAAATTTAAAAAATTAAAAATAAAAATGCCTTCAAAACCCAGGCTGGTGGCATAGTGGATAAGGCGCCGGCCTGCGAACCCAAAGGCCGCTGGTTCAGTTCCCAGCCAGGGCACGTAACCAGGTTGCAAGCCAGGTCTCCAGCCATGTCCATAGATGGAGGCAGGTGAAAAGCAACCATACATTCATGTCTCTCTACCTCTCTCCCTTCCCCTCTTCCTAAAAATAATAATTTTTTTATTTTTTTTATTTTTAATAAATAAAAATTAAAATGCCTTCAGACAGAAACTACCACTGGTTAGTCACAGGACAGGAGTCTCATCACCTTCCTGTTCAGTGAGCTTGAGCTACAGGTCTCTGTATCCTCCGGCAGTTTCGTTAGAGAGAGTATGTACTCCTTAGCTTCAAATAGCACTTGTATCCCCCTGAGGGAAAATAGATAATAAATGGTAACCTATTAGTGTTGGGACTACCAAACGAAAAGACTACCAAGTCATGACATGACTTACACATCAAAGAAATAAGCTACAGAGAATCAAGTGCCAAATGTTTTTAAATAAATGTTTCATTTTGAAATAATTTGAGAGAAAAGTGCAGATTCCATATACCCCTCTTCCAGTTCCTCCTATTATTAACACCTGACATTACCATAGGACATTTATCAAAACTAAGAAGCCAGCATTGGTACATTGCTATTATTTCTAGACATTATTTGGGATTTACAAATGGACTCTTTCTAGTCCAGGATGCAATCCAGGACACCACATCGCATTTAGTCATCATATATCCTTAGTGGCCTCTGGCCTTTGACACTTTTTAAAATCTCTTGTTTGTTCATGACCTTGACAATTTTGAGGAGTACTCATTAGGTATTTTGTATAACGTCTCACAGTTTGGGTTTGTCTGGTGTTTTCTTATGATTAAACTAATTACGGGTTTGGGGTAGAAAAACCATGTCAACAAAGTACCCTTCTCGTCTCATCGTAGCAGATTCCCACATGACAGCATTGGTGATGTTTAACCTTGACTATAGGGTTAAGAAAGTCACTTTTCTTCCCCCCTTCCTTATTCTAAATCTATTTGGAAGCTAGTCACTAAGTCCAGCCCACATTAGGGAGGATGGCAGGAGTAGGAAAGAATTCTTCCCCTTTCTTCCTGGAGTGGGGAAGATGGACAGTAGTCCCCATTGCCTGCGGGAGGTGTGTTCCAAGGCCCCCAGTGGATGCCTGAAACTGAGGGGAGTGCTGAACTCTGTGTACAAGATACACTATTCTTTTCCTGTACATATATACCTATGATAAAGTTTAATTTATAAATTACTCATGGTAAGAGATTAATGTCAGTAACTAATAATAAAATAGAACACTTGTAACTTGTAACACTATGCTACAATAAGTTATGTGACTCTGGTCACTTGCTTCAGAGGACCCCTTGCTGAAGTCCCTACAGGCTCAGTGCTTTTTGGTGCAACATGTTGCTATCAATCAGAACATGTTTTCTGGTCACGTCTTCCGCCCACATCTGTAATGCATCTTCCATCTCAACTAAGCACATGCTGTGTATTGTGGCTGTACGGGTTGCAGTTTGAGGTGCACCCGCAAAACTATTAGGAATTTCTTTTTCCGCCTTCACAATTTCACAGATTTGTTCCTACTCTAGATCTTAGCAATCTCAGCATACGGTGGTTCTTTTTTATTAAGTCGAGAACTTTCAGCTTTTTACTCAAAGTAAGCACTTTTCCAGAGGTTTCTCTCGGGCACATCTGAATTGCCAGTATCACTACTGTTGGGCTTTGGGGTCATTGTAAAGTAAGGGTTACGTGGACCCACGCAACGCAGTACCGCAACAGTCAACCTGTTAACAGAGGCAGCTGCTGGTAAGTGGTAGCGTGTGGGCAGGGGAGTGAGTCACGTCCAGGCAGGTGGAGTAAGGCAGCAGGAGACGTAACGTGCTACTCAGAACAGCATGCAACTGAAAACATGAATTGTCTATGTTTGGAATTTTCCATTTGCTATTTCTGGACCACAATGGACCATGGGTCACTGACACTACAGATGCTGTACTTAAATTATTTGGAATTCTCCTATAGGTAAGATTTGTCTGTTCTGTTTGTTTCTTATTCAGTCATATATATGTGTGTATGTGTAAAATATATATTCACATATATGTATGTATGTATATATATTAGAGTTTATATTCATTACAGACTTACATATTTATTTATACTTGTGAATTATAATCCAATATCCTATCATTTTGTTACATTGTTCCAGCATTGGCCTTAGGAGTTCTCTTAAGTCCACTCAAGAGTCCCTCTGACTTCCCCTCATCGTTTTCATTGTAATCATTCTGTGATACTGCAAGGTATCACAGACATGTCTTGTCTTTTTCCTGCCCTAGCCCTAGAATCAGCCTTTTTTTTTTTTTCAAGGAGCCATGTTTCTTTTTGTTGTTGTTGGTGGTGGTGGTGTTTTGTTGTTTTTATTTTGGGGTGGGATTTTTGGGGTTTTTTTGCTTTTTGTTTTGTCTTTTAGAGGAATGGTATTTAGAAACCCAGATCTGAACAACTGGGTGAACTAATTACTTTTGGTATCTGCTTCTATTTCTGCCACCCACTTTTACACTTAATTTTTAACTGCCAGGTAAGTAAACCACTTTCACAGGAACGTTATGACTTTCAGAAAGTACACTTTATTATAAGATGACTCTGGTACCCAGAACACTCAAACCTCTATAATGTTCCAGTCATGCTTTTGCCCATCCTATTAACAAGAAGGAAAAAGACTGGATCCCTTTCTCCTATTACAATGATTTTTTTTTTTTTTAACTTTCCTATAGCCAACTAATGACATTCAGGATCTACAAACACACCACATAGTACAGTATTAAAATGTTACCCGGGTGACTCACTTGGTTAGGGAATAATCACCTATGTTCTAGGAAGAGGGTGGGGCAGTTATATGGGCTTTGGCACAAAAAAAGTCCTAGGACCCCAAGCCAGTGGACACACTATTTACCACCAAGAGGTAAATACATCAGAAGAGTCAGAAAGGAAATTACTGACCGTCTCCTGCTTTCTCAAAAGAAATGGCTGGCTAGAAGTGATTGGCAAGAAATATTCAAAGTCATGAAGGGACCTACAGCCAAGATACCATTTAGAACTGAAGGACAGATAAAGTGCTTCCCAGACAAGAAAAAAACTGAAGGAGGTTATCACTAAATCATATGAAATGTTAAAAGGACTTAGTGAAGAAAAAGTCAAAACCGTGAACAATACAATGGCAAAGAAATATAAATCTGTCAACAATTGAATCTCAAAATCTAAGCAGACAAGATTTTGTCTACAAAATCATGGTTACACAGAGTGTTTGTTGCCAAATGGGAGGTAGGTGTTGGGGAGAATGGGTGAAGAAGTGGAAGGGATTAACAAGTACAAGTAGGCTGGCTGGCATGGCTCTGGATTGAGTGCAGACCTGCAAACCAATAGGTTGCTGGTTCGATTCCCAGTCAGGGCACATGCCTGGGTTGTGGGCCAGGTCCGTGTTTGGCCTGCGAACCCAAAGGTTGCTGGTTCGATTCCCAGCCAGGGCACATAATCAGGTTGCAAGCCAGGTCTCCAGCCAGCTCTAGCTGGAGGCAGGTGAAAGGCAACCATACATTGATGTTTCTCTCCCTCTCTGCCTCTCTTCCTTCCCCTCTCTAAAAATAATAAAATCATTTTTAAAAAAATTTAAAAAAAAAAAAAAAAAAAAGGCAACCACACATGGATGTTTTTCTCCATCTCTTTCTGTCTCCCCCTCTCTCTAAAAATAAATCTTTTTTTAAAAAGGAAGTACAAATAGGTAGTTACAGAATAGCCATGGGGATGTAAGTTACAGTTCAGGAAATGGAGTAGCCAAAGAACTTACACGCATGACCCATGGACATGAACAATGATGTGGGGATTGCTTGGGAAAGTGGAGGGGGGAGGAAAGGGGAAAACCAGTACAACTTTAATAGCATAATAAAATACAATTTTTAAGTTACATTTATATCTAAGATGAGGGTCAAAGTTGAGCTTTAGGCCAGTAGCAACAGCATCACCAGTGAGCTCATTAGGAATACAAATTCAGAGACCCCAACCTACTAAATCAGAATCTGAAGGAGCCCAAGAAACATTTTAACAAGCTCTTCAAGTGATCCTTAGGCACATCGAAGTTAGAGAACCACTGCCTAGGAGTACTTAACATCTCTGCCACCATTTATAAAGTTCTTCACCAGAAGCTAACTAGTCACAAGTACTGTCTTGAAACTGGGGTTTTATCTCTACTGTAAAGTAATAAGCTCTTCCTACATTATGTATGCTAAAGCACTTTGTAAGGTGTAACTTGCTGTGCGTTGCAGGTTGTCATCTAATTCAGCCTTCGTACCAGCTCTGTGATATATATAAGATGGTACTGCATCTTTTCAACAGGTAGTCAACTATGAGCCACAGAATTATGTACCTAGGAAGTATCAGAGGTGAGACTTGCACTTGGCTTTCTGGCAGGCAGTGATTTTCAAACAATGTTCCTTCTCAGCATAATAGAAATGCTTGGGAGCATTGGAATTGGAAATATATGGGGGTTTGTTTACACTTCAGTTACCTATTCTATAAAATAAGGATAACACCATCTACCTCCTAGGGTGTTGTGAACATTAATTGAAGATCAGATCAAGCACACAGGATTCTGCCTGGAAAACCTAAGGCTTGACCTGCCCATATCCAGTGTTCCTTTTCTCCCACATTCTACAATCTTAGTCATATTCCACCACATACAACCTACACTATCTTCAGAACTGTAAGAAATTATGGTTTGCCTAGCCATATTTCTTTAATATTCTTTGTATAGTTCAGATTTTTTTATTGTTTTCCCTTGCAGAGATTGATAATATACCTGAGAAGTAGAAACTTTTAGCTCCACTCTTCCTAGGATTCACTAAGGCATTGAAAAATTCTTTGCACAAGGACTCATGGAGAGGGGCCATTGCAAGTTACACACTGCCCACCTGGGAAGAAAGAAAAATCTGACTAGTTCTTGCTACAAAACCATAAAGAACTTCTAAAAATACCAGGTACTTTATAATACGTATTCTGTGCCGTGCAGCTCTGGTGCTGTTTCTAACATAGGAGATGCTAACTACTTTGAACCAAGAGGCAAGTGCACCAAACGAGCTCACTGGTTGATTAAACTAAATTTCTTTTTTTTCCTTAAGTATTGTAGACTCAACCCAGTAGAATGTAAAGCAGAGACACAACAATTTGAGGTGTGTAGGGCATTTTTAGTCAAAATACTTGAACTGTTGAGAAGAGCAGAAGCATCATGGATAAAATGTGTATTTCCAAAGTTAAGCTAACAGTCTTAAGTCTAGATATGTATCAATCCCAATTACTATGCTACTCTTCCCAAACTTTGGTTTTTACAGCCTTGCTGCAAGTAGTTTAAGAATTCTCAATGCCTCCCCAGCCTGTGTGTCTCATCTGGTGGGAGTGTCGTCCTGTACACTGAAAGGCCACTGGTTTGATACCCAGTTAGGGCACATACCTAGGTTGCAGGTTTGATCCCTGGTTGGGGAACCTACAAGAAGACACCAATCGACCTTTCTCTGTCACATCGATGTTTGTCTCCCCTGCCCCCTTCCGCTCTCTAAACACTACGTAACATTGTCCTTAGGTGAGAATTTTTAAAAAGTAAATAAGTAAACAATTTTTTAAAACAATACCCAAAGCCAATATTTTCTGGTTTTCCCTTTTTGAAAACATTCCATTTCCTCCTCACCATGCAGGATCACTTTGTTTTGTAAAGAAAAAGATCCTTTACGTCATATTTTTGGAACTTCATTTTCTTTTTTTCCTAAACAAGTAAATCCAATTTTATAATTTTTATTTTTTAAATTCTGTCATTTCCAGTCACAGATTTGACTCATGTTCATTTAAATTACTAGGTTTTATTGGAGCGGGGAAAATCTTACCCTTTAAACTTTATCTCAAACTTACCCATAACTACAAAGAAAAGATGTCTTACAGAGATCAACTCATTTTGCTGGAATTTTCCTGGTTTAAAAATGGGAAGTTCTACCTCCCACTAACTCGAAACCTTTCTGCATTAGGTAAACCAGGACAGTTGGTCACCCTTGGTGTCATTGAGCTGACCCTCACTCATCTCTGGCTGCCGTCACAGGCCTGGTTGCCCTGAAGGCCTCTTCCTGCAAATAAGATTTGTTCTTAAAGCAACAAAGTAGGAGTGAAGGGAAAACGGCACTGTTGGCAAATTTTCTTCATATAACACAGTCAAAACAAAACCGGATGAGGTTTGCTTTTTAGTAATCCTGCAAGTAGAATTTTAATCTGCCTAAAATGAAGTCATCTTCAAATCTGCTCCACCCTTGTTGAGTGTTGTTAAAATAATTCCTGGCTGTGGCTGGTGGCACAATGGGTAAGGTGGCCAGACTGTGAACCCAAAGGTCACTGGTTCAATTCCCAGCCAGGGCACATAACCAGGTTGCAAGCCAGGTCTCCAGCCGGGTCCATAGCTGGAGGCAGTTGAAAGGCAACCATACATTGATGTCTCTTTCCCTCTCTGCCTCTCTTCCTTCCCCTCTCTCTAAAAATAATAAAATCTTTTTTAAAAATAAAATAATTCCTTAGTTCTGTTGATTATAATTCAGTTTGCAAAACCTTTAATGCAGCTTGTGAAAAATGAAAATTCTTGGACCCCTGCCCCTGAGATTTTAGTTTAGTAAGTTAGGTCTGGGGTGAAACCAGGAATGTGCAGAATAAACTGCTCAGTTCAAAATAAAAAAAGGAAAATGCCATTGTCTTGCCTTTGGTATTCAAAACAGGTGAAAAGATGGTTCAATACATAGTTCCCAGAACCTGACATGAAAACAGGCTTAACTAATCTTGTTTTCCCTAGAAATGGCAGGACTAAGTACCTTAGTCACCCTGGTTTTAGATTGTATTTTCCACTGAAAGATGCCTGTAATAACATTCCCAAATGTTTTTGTTCCTTTGAGGGGCTGAATTGTAACTCCATTCAATATATCAGATGCCTCAAATTAAAGGACAGCTGTTCTTCACTATCCTAAAAATGACAGTAAACTATTGGCACTATTATTTTTCAGACCCCTTCAAGTAGCTAGAAATGTTGGCTCCAGTGGAATACCGAAGGGCTAATGACATCAAGGACAGAAGTTCTCAAACTGTGAATGGCAAAATTAATGGATCAACACCAGCATTTAAAAATAAAAAATTTTTTTAAATTTTTAAACGAGAATAGAAACATATGATGGTAAATGTTATTTTATAAAACTTGGTTGGCTTTTAAATACTGGTCCACAATTCTTTATCCAAAACCACTGGGACCAGACATGTTTCAGATTCAGAATTTTTCAGAATTTGGGGAAAAGTTTTAGTTGGGTAACTGCCAAGCTTAATGGAATAATAATACTGCCACCAGTGAAGAGAGCAAAGTACAGCATTGACAGAGGAGAATCCAAGGATGTTGCTTACCTGTAAACCAGAATCTTGGCCTCGGATAACAAATAATAGTAAGACCATTAAGGAGGCAGTGGAAGAATGATATTAAATCTTTTCATCAGCCTCCAATTTTTGCCTGGTGGTACATATAAATTGTTCATTCTCTTGCCATCCCTTTCCAAGCTGCAGCTACATGGAGAGCTATTTCCCATCTTTCTGGTAGGAAACTGGAAAAGTCAAATGACCTCTAACCCTGCCAGGACCATACATTCTTAAGGGATCCAAGCCCTGGCTTGGCTTTGGGTTCCTTCCACATGAAATCACAATCCCACAGCCTGGATTTATGGGCAGAATAAAGATCAGCCTTGCACAAGAACCTAGTATAAAGGAACCATGGACATGGACAACAGGTGGGATTGACTGGGGGGAATGGGTGGGTGGGGAGGGGCACAGAGGGGAGCAAAAAGGGGATGGACGTAATACGACAACAATAAAATTTATATATATATATATAAATTTAAATGATCAGCCTTGCTAGCAACAGAAACCTCACCAGGCAATCAAGAATTGTTCTTCAAACTTTTTGTTAACACAAGGTGGAATATAAGTAGATAAATGTGTAGGTAAGTTTCAGTGCTCAACCCTGTGACTGCAGCCTAAAATACCAAAGTCACATATTTTGCTCTTATACACAAAACAAGACCTTTTAGCTTAACAGACTTAAATATCACTTAGCTTTAAATTTGTGACATAGAAAACAAACCTATTGTATTGACAACAGGCAGTGAAGTCTGCAAGGCTGGCTGTATGCTAAAAGTTCAACAGAGACTTGGCTTCTGAAAAGGGGTGTTTTTGTTAAAAACTAGAGAAGATGCAGTTGCTTGAATAGGGACTTTTAACTTGATTTTCTAGCCCACAAACCCTTTATTTCCTCATGATTATGGGACTCCCAAGTCACTCCTTTATGCTGGGTGGTCCTGGGGAGTTATGAAGTCCTGTACTCCTTTCTCCTAGAATTTTCTCTAGTCAGAAACCAGAACTCTATTTTGATTCCTTACTGGAAAGCTTTCCACTTCTCAAGTCTCAAGATGAAAACAGTGCATTCTGAATGATCAGTTTGAAGGTTGAATGTTAGCTCTCCTTGCTGTTAGCACTTTAAAACTGCTAGAGAAGAGAGTAAAGGTTAAACCAAAAGAATGGATCTGAATGGTGGAGCCTCAGGGACTGGGAGGTCAGCATCAGAGGTCTCAGCAAGAAGGCTTACAGGCGCACTCTGATGGTAACCTCCAGAGACCCGACAAGAGTTAGCCAGATCTCAAGGTGCAAGTCCTCTCCAGTGTGGGGCAAACAGCCAAACAGTTAAAGCAAAGGATGCAAAAATATCATGTAATTGTATAACAAACACAACTGAATATTTTTACTAGTATAGCAAAGCCAAGTGAGATAAACCAAAACCATACCCTTATGAAGTTTTAACTCTGATGCAGCTAAACGTGAGAAAACTGGCCAGTTATATTTAGCAGAGGTAAAATGCTTCCAACCAAAAAACATGTACAATCAAAAACTCAAACCCCTCTAAAGGTAAAACCAACAGAAAACCACCATACAACTTCAGCGTAGAGGTAGACTTACATCTACATATTACATATGCATGCATCACATGCACTCCCGAGAATTTTAGGATTTTCCCTTTTTAATTGTACGTGTTGTGAACAGAATAAATTGTGTGTCTGTATATTTATGCCAAAGTCTGCAGAGAAGGAGAAAATGAGGTAAGTAGGTAGGTAGGTTGTTCTTGTTTTAGGATTTTATTTTTAGACGGGAAGGGAGGAAAACGGAGAGAAACGTAAGACACCACGGGTTGCAGTTGCTGGGACTGACCCGGCATCCCCAGGCATGTGCCCTGAAGGAATCAACTCGCCTGGAAGGCGCCCAACACACCGAGCCCTACCAGTCAGGATGGGTTAGTTTTTGGTTTCTGGTTTTAAAAAACATTTTATTTATTATTTTCAAAGAGAGGGGAAGGGAGAGAGGCAGGGAGGGGGAGAAACATCAATCTATGGTTGCCTTTCACCTATGGACCTAGCTGGAGACCTGGCTTGCAACCTGGTTGCCCTGACTGGGAATCTACCTAGCGACCTTTGGGTTCGCAGGCCAGCGCCTTATCAACTGTGCCACCAGCCAGGGTCAGGTTAGTTTTTTGAATGAGACCGGGTAAAACCCATTTTAGAGAAAGGGAAAGTTTGGCTGTTTTATGCACATAAATACATTAAAATGGAAAGAGGTCCTTAAAAAGGGAGACGATAGGAAAGTTGATAAAATACTATGAAGTTAGCAGGGTGATGAAATGGCTGTGTTTTGTTCACAAAAACCCCTTGTGAACAGGTTGAATATGTTATCAAGACATTAATGACAATGCTAATCGCATTGTGAAATTTGTACACGTCTAAGTTTGGAACTGATGGAGTGGATAGGCTGGGAAAACTGGTGATGCGGAAGTGAACACGAGAGACAGAAGCGGACTAGCAAGTGCTTAAATTTATAACCTTATAAAGATTTGCACATGTATTTGATTTTTGGTCACACTGCTGTCTGCCTCGGGGCAATTCTAGTGGTTATTATTTCCCCTTATTCACTACGGGCATCTTCTCAACACCGTCCCCCCGCCCCCCCAAATTAACCACCTACTTAAAACATTCAATTTTGCCAAACCGGCTTTGAAAAGTCAACATTTTCAACCGTGTGTACATTGCTTAAGTAAATTCCTGCTTTTCTAATCTCAGGGTTTCCTTTTGAGACCTTTCGTTGTGTATGTTAATTAGGGAGTCAAGGAAGACCGCCTCTAGATTAGAAAGGCAACTTTCCCGGTTCTTTTCCTGAGTCACTACTCTGCCCTGCACTGTCTGCATACTTAATGAGAACGACCGTGAGGTACTGAATTCTCCGCTGTCTGGTTCTCCAATTCCTCCACGGTCTTCAGAACTGGGTACTTCAGTTCGTTCTTGTGCTGTGGCTAAACTGCGAGGCGGGAAATGCCTACCCCATCTAAAGGCAAACGGATCGCCAAAGCGGACACCCGGTTAAGACCAGAGACTAAACTACAGAGTAGGTAACGGAAAGAGAGTGAAGTTCTCGGGAAAAACGACAGCGCACTGCCCATGCTCCCCGGCGCCACCAGCGCAGCGCGAGCTGAAAGGTGCGCGACGCGAAGCCCGGTCGCGCCAGCCTCGGGTTTCGCAGCGCCCTCTCGCGCCCCGGCGCACGGAGCCCGGGAGGCAAGTCTCCGCGTTCCCTCCCCTCCCGAGGGTGGGGGACGCGGCCGCCCGCTCGCGGAGGGGGCGGGGCCGGCGCGGGAGCAGGAACGCGCGCGCGCGGGGCCGCGGGCTGGGGGGCGGGGCGGCAGAGCTCGGCGGCTGGGCCTGGAGGACAGCAGCGGCAGAGGCGACGAGTAGCAGCGGGAGTGGCGTTGAGAGGCCGTACCGGACGCGGGCGCCAGGAAGGGGGAAGCGCAGAGGTAACAGAGGACGGAACTGGCGGGCGGGAAGTAGGCTCGAGCTGGCTAGACCCCGAAGGCCAGTGGCGAAGGCCGCTCACTGGGGTACCGACGCCACTTCTCGAGAAAAGGGGGCGGGGCGCCGGGGTCCCCGGAGGTGGCGCCTTTTGTTTGCCTTTCCTGGCCGCTCCGCCCCCTCCTTCTCCTCCGCTCTGCCTCTTAGCCCCTGCCCCTCCAGTTGACGCTTCCTCTGGGCCCCACGCGCTCGCTCCCGCCCCTGTTTTGTTTGGACCCGGGTCGGGGGGAGAGGGGCGAGCCCTTTCCTGGTCCAGGGCCTTGCGTCGCAGCGCGCCTGCGCCGGGGCCCGCCCGTCGCGCCTCCATTGGCTGAGGGTGTGCGCATGCTCTGAGACGCGCGGCCCGCCTCGCGCACAGCGCCCGCCCTCTCCTGCGTGCCCCACTCCCTCAGCGGTTTCCGTAGCCGGTTCGAGAGATGCTGGTGGCGGTGACTGGCTGCGGCGGGCCCGCCTCCCGGGCTCTTCGCCTCTGCCGCCGCCATTACGGAGCTCCCTGTGGTGAGTTAGTGGGACGCGTGCTGGCGGTCCGCGGCTTTCTGCGTCCCGCGGGCCGGAGCTGGCGGCGTCGGCCTTGGCCGCGTGCATCCCCGCGCGTGCCGCCGCCCCGCAGCCCCTCGGCGCCCGCCGCTGCTGAGCCCTGCCGCCCCCTGCCTCGCTGCCTTCATCTTGGCTCCGCTCTCCCCCCGCCTTGTGCTCGCGCACTGCACCGGCCGCTCCCTGCCCCTTTGTCTCCGCTGTTCTTTCCGTCGCGGGGGGTCTGTGCGGGCTGGGAGAGGGTTGCGGAGCTGGGGGCGCTGCTGCCGCTGCCGCGACGCCAGCCTAAGCTTTCGGTTTCCGACGTGGCCTTCCTAGAACTTGGCACCTTAGGCGTGAGATTTTAACTAATAACGTAAAGCTTGTGAGTAGGAGCGTTTGGGAAGAGAGAGAGGCAGGCGTAGTGAAGGGAGAGCCCCGGACCCGACTTGGGACACCTGATTGACCCCGGGCCCAGGACGAGGCCCCTGACCGTCCTGAAGGAGCCTGCCCGCCGGCCCCGGGCCTGGACCCGGTGGGCCCGCCGCCCCTGCCGGCCGCGAGGCGGGCCCCTCCCGCTCTTCGTGCCGCCGCGTCCTCGTTGCCCTGAAAAGGGAGGATCCCGTTGGAAACGCGTAGAGATTCACCGGCCACCTTATGGGCAAGCTGTCTTGTCGCTGCGTGAAGTTAGACTAGTAATCAGCTTTGTTTTGGAAGACAATTCAATTTGTTTAATCTGGCACTCGCATAAAATTAGCAGCAGTCAGTAGCATTCAAATTGCATCGCTTCATTCAAAAGTTGAGTGTGTTTCAGAGTTAAAGGGTTTATTTGGAGGGCTTTGTTTTTAAGCTTATCTAGAAGAAGAGACGTTTGTGGAGGAAGTATGCAGAACTCTTCAGGTAAAAATGAAAATTCCGTTTAGCCAGTTAGCTGTGATTACCGAATCTTGTGAGGAAGGGCCATGTAGTGTCCCCAGTATCAGTTCCTGAGATAGGCAAGTACGTGCTGATTGATGGAGATGTGAACGTGAGAAGAAAAGAGTTGCCAGCAGTCAGATTACAGGCATGTAATCTGACTTGACCCATTAAGTCTGAATATTGTGGAAGACCTGATTAGAAACAACTTGATGCATTCATTGCATAGTTGGTGACAGCACACAGGGTTGCCTACTCTTTATGGTAAGATTTGAAATAATGGTACTTTTCCTAAAATGCATATTTTCAAATACATCAATAAACTGAAATAGATTAAGCTCTTAGCGTCTGTTGCTTTCTCTTGATGTAGAGAGTAATCGAAAACTCTGAAATTCTGACTTTGTACTTTTACAGTTTTTCTTTATTGCCTGCATTAAAACAATTTCCATTTCCTTTGACAAAAGCAAATATTTGTATTGTTCACATTAAATTTTAAAAATAACAGATTGATCAGCAAAGGAGGTCCACATAAACCACAGGTAAACTGAGATCGTTCATGGTATGTATAGGAACCCATGTGAAAAGTTGAATAAGTTTCATCTATTTTTCATTTAAGAAAACTTTTGTAACACATTTTATGCCTGATACAGTCTTAGCACCAGGTATACATCAGTAAGCCAGTTAGAGGAGCTCACCACTGGGAATAGGTGGAGCAGCTTAAGTCTGATCATCCAGAAGGGCATCGAAGATAATTTAATAGGTACCTGGTGATGTTAGGGCAGAGTGAATTTAGCATTTGTGTAGTTTTGCTAGCTCTGTAATGAACAGTGAACTTACTAAATAACTCCTTAGCCAACCTATGATAAAGAAGGTACCGTAGGCTGAAGCTTTAAATTCCATGACCTTGGCAAAGGGAAGTCAGAGCTAAGGCAAACATCTTCACATTTCTCTTAGATAACTTGGGGCTTTCTTTTTTAAGTATTTTTGACATAATGACTACACTAATAGTATAGTATAGATGTCATTGTTCATTCAATTTTTCCCCCCAGTATTTGTCTGCACCCGCTATGTCTGGACACTTCTAGGTGCTGGGAATACAGTGGGAGAAACACATACTAAACAAGTGAATAGACGTATATTGATCTTGAGGTGGTGGTAAATGCTATAAAGAAACCTGAAGAACAAGGGATAGGGGTGCATTGAGCAGAGACCTGATTGGAGCATCTGTAAGAGTGTTTCAGTTGCAGGGAACAGCAAGTAGGACAAACGCTGATAGAGGGACTGAGCAGAGAACAGCTCAAAGGCCACAGGCAGGTCTGTATTTGGGGGTCAGGAGAGCAGTGGAAGGTCAGACAAATGAGATCAAGGAGTGGGGTGGTGATTGTGGAGCTAAAGCAGAAGAACGTCAAGATCTTGTGGGTGGGCAAACCAATGTGTTCCTCACTCTGCTTATTTCTGAGGTTATTCCAACCTGAACCTATTTCTTAGCTGGTATAATTGGAGCTGTCATTGTCCTTACATTAAGGGTGTCTGATGGGTTTGTGGACCATGTACCTGTTGTTGCCCCAGTTTTAGTTAGTTTTATCACTTTGGCATTAAGGGTAGCTTCCTGTGCCCCTCTCCCTTTATTAACCTGTTTTTGATGGTTTGTTTTTGTTTTTAAAGATTTTATTTTATTTTTATTTTTGAGAAGAAAGTGTAAAAATATGGAATGCTTCATGAATTTGCATGTCATCCATGCGTAGGGGCCATGATAATCTTCTCTTTATTGTTCCAATTTAAGCATACATGTTGCTGAAGCAAGCACAAGATTTTATTATTTTTAGAGAGAAGAGTGGGGAGGGAGGAAGAAAGGGAGAGAAACATCAATGTATGGTTGCCTTCACCTGCCTCCAACTGTGGACCTGGCTGGAGACCAGGCTTGCAACCTAGTTGTGTGACTTGGCTGGGAATCGAACCAGCGACCTTTGGGTTCACAGGCAGCGCTTATCCACTGAGTCACCAGCCAGGGCCTGATTGTAATGTTTTATTTTTGTATATTCACGATTAAATAGTATTTTTATGATTATTATCAGGGAAAGCATATTGTTATCTAAGTGATAGTGGATGAATGAGCAGATCTATTTATTGAAATGATTCCAAGATAGACTTTTAAGTTTCACAGACCTAAAAATGCCCTTAAACCCAACACAGCCCTCTTTTCACAAAACAGAAAAGAACTATCTTCATTTCCACTTTTTTAATAGTTGTTTGAAGTGAATTGCTGTATGAGCATTTAAGTAGTTTTTGTAATAATGATGTTCAAATATTCACAAATATTCCTAATTTACTCTTGATAATAAGCTCTGCTGTGTTGTACTATCTTGTTTTTTGATTTTTGTTTTGTTTTTTTTTGTTTTTTTTTTTTTAGAGAGAGAGGGGGGTAGGGAAAAATGCGGAGAGGGAGAGAGAGAGAGAGAGAGACATCAATGTGTGGTTGTCTTTCACCTGCCTCCAGCTGCAAACCTGGCTGGAGACCTGGCTTGCAACCTGGTTCTGTGCCCTGGCTGGGAACATAACCAGGTTATATTTGGGTTTGCAGGCCAGCACCTTATCCACTGTGCCACCAGCCAGGGCTTGAATTCTTTTAGCGCCTTTCCTTGCAGCTGATTGGTCTGGTATTGTTCTTGATGTTCCCATAAAAAGATTTTCCTTGTAAATGAGGAAGCATTCTCTTATGTTTGGATGTTTGTTTATTTTTAAATGTTTTATTTATTTAGACAGAGGGGAAGGAAAGGAGGAGGAGGGAGAGAAACATCCATTGGTTGCCTGTCACATGCCCCCAGCTGGGGACCTGGCCTGCTACCCAGGCAAGGCCCTAATGAGGAATCTTAAGAGGCAGCGCCCAACCCACTGAGCTACACCAGCCAAGACTATGTTTGGGTGTTTGGGATTTGTCCCAGTTGTTAAGTTTGGGACTGTAACCCGACAAGTTGAAAGCTCTCGAATTCCTAAACAACATTAGAACTTAAAGCCTACCAATTCTTGTTAATGTTCATTGGCACAGAGATCTAAACACTGAACTGATCATTTCATTTGCTTATATTGTGGAGGGATATTGTGGAGGGAATGTAAAGTATCATTGAGTCCCAAAGGAGATTTTGGTGGGGGGGTGTTAATGTTAATGACCAGGTAAATTTTAGTGACATGAGTTTTGTTTTTGAGTAATTATGTTCTGTGCTAGCTTTGCTTACATTAAAAATACAACAATTGAGGCTGTAGAAGCATACTTCTGTGTTCCTGGGTAATGATCTAATTTTACTTCTCTGGGTCTGGAGACTTTTAGTATGTTATGTTCTGCAGTAGTATTTTTGTTTGTTTTTCAGTTAACTGAGCTTTGAGTAAAATTTGACTAAACTGTTCCCTAATCCCATTCTGTCCTAGTTCCTGATGGTAGCAGGATGGGGTGGTGCTTGGTTCCTTACGTGCTTTCTTGCGCTTGTTGCCTTGGTCCATGTGGAAGGTGTAACAGCTGCTGTGGCTTGTGCATTTATTAGTTGCTGCTTTACGTAGTCTGTATTTTGATAGAGATTTTATATTTCTGAATAATAACTGACCAAGTCATATATCATTTAACTATAAGTATTATAAATTTTTGTTCCCTTTGCATGTATGTTAAATTTAGATGTTTTAGTTTAGTTTTGTTTCTGTTAATCTTCACACCAGATTTTTTCTGTGCTTTAGGTTGACTTTTCACCACACTGAAACCATTAGGAAAAATCCTTGTGGTTAACAGCAGAGGCTTCAGAGTGTAACCTGTACTCGGGCCTAGAAATTATTTTAAATGGCGACTGATATGTCTCAAGGTGAACTCGTCCATCCTAAGGCACTCCCACTTATAGTAGGAGCTCAGCTGATCCACGCGGACAAGTTAGGTGAGGTAGGGGCTGACATATTCTTGAAGCTCACTCTTGGATCAGTCCCTGACTTCAGGTTCTTCTGGGTCCTTCTTGGTACATTTTCCTTCTCCTACTTTGGGGAGCCTGGATTGTGAATCTAAAAAAATAAAATATACAGAGTTCTTTTCATCTTCCCATTCCCCCTCAAATTTCTCAGAAAATCTCCAATCTTCTATATGTATTCTATATCAAGTATAATTATTTGTTTCCATTTTAAATTCTTGCTAAAAGAAGTATTTTGAAAAGTACTTTAAAATCCTATTTCACTTCAAAAACTATGTTAATTTGCATCAAATCCTGGAGTAGACTTAGAATTCACCATCTTCTGATACCCAGTTAGGCCCCTTGGGAAAGAGAAAAGAGAATTTTTTTAAATACATGTGTGGTTATGGTCATCTCTTTTTCTAGAAGGTAGAAGATAGCACCATGCCGATTCGTCGAACTGTGAATTCTACCAGAGAAACTCCTCCCAAAAGCAAGCTTGCTGAAGGGGAGGAAGGAAAGCCAGGTAAAGTAAAGCAGTGAACAGCTTTAAAAGGTGAAAGTTTTTATTCCAATTTGGAGTGTCCCATAAATTCCCTTGAACTTAATTTTTTTTGTTTTTTTTCATAGCTAAGTGTTTTAGTGAAACATTTAAAGAGAGAAGTGGCACCTGTTGGTATGTCATTTCCAGACCATGTGGGCAAATTAAGGGTTTTATCTTGCCTCTAAAGATTTTTGGAAGGTGAAAGCCTCATGTTCTTGGAATTAAAAACAGAAAAAATAAAATGAAGAGAAAAGGAATGGTCAGGGAGTAGCTTCTGGGCATAAAGTGTCACAAGGATGAAGACCAAGAATGGAAAGCTTAGACCTTCAAAATGGACAGTGGAAAGCCGACCCAGAAATTATCAGGAGGCCTTAAGGAATCAAATGGGTGATCAGCACATTGGTTTATAACTTCAATATTGGTGGAGAGAAGATTGGCCACGCAGAGATGGAAACGTAATGAATTGAGAAAAATAGCACCATCAAGCTGTTTCTTCCTTTAGGGTGTATCTAACCACCTCTTCTCCTTTTCCTTGTTTTTCTTTTTTCTTCTCATAACCTTTTTCTTTCTTTCCTTATTCATTTCCTTTTCTCCTTTCTTGCACTTTGTCTCAGGGTTTCCAGGATGAACACATGGTTCTATTCTTGTCATTGCTGTTAGAACCAAGTACCAGCATAGATTAGAAATTAAAGATCTATGCACCCTTGTTGCCTTTATCGCTTGGTTCACTAGGGTTATAATATTTTCAAGCTGAGCCAGGATTTTTTTCTTCAAATCTTCAAATGAATGTTACAAGCAATTTGTATGCCCTGGCATTAAGTAACATGGGAATCAGCGTATTAAAATAATAGGTGCAGGCAAATTAAAGATTATTTTGTCCAGCACTGAGATAAACCACTAGTGGCCCATCCTGATGCACATTTAACAGCCAGGTATAGCCACTAAATTA
Source organism: Noctilio leporinus (assembly GCA_004026585.1). Lineage (NCBI taxonomy): Eukaryota > Metazoa > Chordata > Mammalia > Chiroptera > Noctilionidae > Noctilio > Noctilio leporinus. The sequence continues at coordinate 44,316 of PVIW01000157.1, forward strand.
ATAACAGTTTTTCAGAATGCATGCCAGAGGGTTCAGGTGTAAGGTATTAAAAAGGTCAACCCAGAATTTATAAAGTCACTTGGCAAGTTGTGTGTTGTTTATCTTCTCTTTACCCCGTTATACAATTTTATATATGAAAATAATTAGATTTCACTTACATTTTTAATTTTATAAGCCCTGCATTTCAGAGTATAGTGAGTTGGAAACAATGCCTTATATATGCTCAGTATCTGTTGCGGTAACCTTTATTAAGCTATCAACTATTAAGCAATTATTCTTGAGAAAATGTGTTTTTTTTTTTGTTTTTTTTTTTTAATATATTTTATTTCATTATTTTTTAGAAAGAGGGGAAAGGAAAGAGGCAGAGAGGGAGAGAGACATCAACGTATGGTTGTGTTTCACCTGCCTCCAGCCACAGACCTGACTGGAGACCTGGCTTGCAACCTTGTTATGTGCCCTGGCTGGGGAATCAAACCTGCGGCCTTTGGGTTAGCAGGCCGGCGCCTTAACCAGTGTGTTACCAGCCAGGGAAAATGTGTTAATTTATAGATCTATTATTACGGTAAACCCCAGTAAGCCTTTTAGCTTTTCATCTTTTTTGGATAAAGCAATATATAAAGAAATATATGACTACTGCTAAGTTTTTTCCCATGTAGCTAATTAGGTCAAATGGTTGCAGCAAAGGGTAGTAAAAGGTAATCATGATTAAAAATATATATGCATATGTCTTGCGGTTATCTGTATCACCAGATACCATTACTATGAAGTTCTAGCCCTAATACTTTGTGAAACAGTTCTCAAAGGAGGAGGCCAAACAAAGGAGGATGGGGACCACCCGTGTAGTACAAGTGCTAGCCTGCAGTCTTCCCCTGAAATATTTAATGTAATCTTCAAAATTGTTGTGAAGTAAGGTTACTGAGGCTTGGAGATGTCCAAGAACTTGGCCTAAGATATCAAGCTGGAAAATTATAAAGACCAAACTAGAATCCAAATGTTTCTGACTAAAACCTCAATTTTGGTGAAACATATATGGGAGGAATTTCAATTTACATGTAAGTCTGGCTAAAGAGCATAATTCAGGATGAGATTTACAAATGATAGTTGACCATCCTGAAATTTATGGTTCAGAGATTTAATCTGTTGAAAAACTAGAAATTGTGTATATGTGGTTTGGTTATAAGAAGGAGGTGGAATTTTTAAATTTTCTTAGGTTGAAGATCACAAGTCTTCATCATTGTGCCAGTAATCCACATATCTTAAGTGACCAAATTCTTGAAATAATGTTTTTATTTTTTGCCATTGGAGTTATTTTCTTCGAAGTCCCTGCTTAACCATTTCCTAGGGTTCTGTATCTTATAGTAGCTGTTCAAAGAGAAGCAGCTGCAGACCTCAGTATTCCCTCTAAGTCATTTCACTTGGAAAGTACATGATAATTTTCTGTTACTTATCCCTTACTGGGGATTTGTCTGTTAAATTATGAAATGGCTCATTTCTTAATCATGAGTCTCAAGTTGCAGAATAAAATGAGATACTTGATTTGGGATGAAATGATTTTCCCTTTCTGTGTAATTTCTTGGTCTGTATCTTTTTCTCACATATTGTCTGGATAAACACCCTCTTGAGTAGGCAGCTTAAGTGACATAAGGAAAGAAAACTGGTAGTCATTTGTTCATTTTAGAATCCATTTGTTAATTGGAACTTGGCTTATCTATTTAATAAGATACACTTTTACCCTTTTATTGACTTAGGCTCTAATGTATCTACTTGCTGCAATTCTGCTCACCTGATTTTTTAGAACCGGACGTAAGTTCAGAGGAATCGGTCTCCACTGTAGAAGAACAGGAGAATGAAACTCCACCTGCTACATCTAGTGAGACAGAACAGCCAAAGGCAGAGCCTGAGAACGAAGAAAAAGAAGAAAACAAGCCCTCTGAGGAAACCAAAAAGGAGTAAGGAGTTATACTTTCTTGCTATATATCACTAAAGACTATGTAAAGGGACTGTGGGCACTATTATAACATTGGCTAGATATTTGTCATTTTGTTTTACTTTTTAGAATTGCGGTTTGAGATGGGTTTATTATGTAGTTATATGGCCTGTTACTGCGCAGTAGTTTTCACAATAATGCTTTGAATAATCCAGAATTCATCCCTTTTGATTTTGGAATGCACTTTTGTGCTTAGAATTCATCGTAGGAGTGTCTTACATTGTAAGCATTGGCATACTTTTTAAAAACTTTGTTAACTTATTTTTGAGATAGAGAAAATATCAATTTGTTGTTTCACTTATTGATGCATTCATTGGTTTATTCTTGTACGTACCCTTGTATGGGGATCAAACCTGCAACCTTGGGTTATGGGGTAATGCTCTAACCAGTTGAGCTGCCCTGCCAGGGTGAAGCATTGACATAACTTCAATCTGATATGAAACATAAGCATAAAAATCTGACCTGGGAGATACTTCATTTTATTCCTTCCTCTGTGCCATGAATGAGTTATTTATATGCTTACATTAAAAATATTAATCTTATTATCAAGCCATTGCTGGAATGACCTAAGACTCTGATGAAATATTCAGTTGAAGGGTGACTTTGAGGATCTGAAAACAAAGTTTGCAGTGAAAACAAAGTTTGCAATGGCGGTTCTTTTTTAACTAAATTCCTTTTTGCAAGATAGCTGGTAGCATTCATTTTATTTTCATAATTAGGTAATTATTAGGTAATTGTTTTTAAATAAAAGTTACGTACTACACCTTCTAGCTGCAATCTTCATCAAATCCTTTATCCCTGTTTCATAGGTATATGTAAAGCCTCAAATTTCTAGTAGCTTCCCTATGTTTTAGGTGCATGTAGGGCTGTTACTATTATATAGAATGATATATGTAATACATTGTGGTTCACAACATTGTTTTATAAACATAATTTCATAGTTCTTTTAATAACCTTGTGAAGTACTTGATATTATAATTTTACACCTGAGGAGGCTGAGACTTTAAGTGTCCCTTGTTAGCTATACATTGGGACTAAAATTCAAACCGAAGTTCCCTGACTTCAGAACTTGAGTTCTTTCAACTATACCAAATTGCAACTGTTTAGTTGGAATACATTTTAAAATTCTGATTTCTTACATCTGCCAGCTATTTATACCAGCACTAAATTACAGGATTCATTCCTCCTGCACTTAGAGAAAACATCTTTTTGATTCATATTTATAGTATCATAATTTTTAAAAATTTGTTTCATTTAGTATAAGTTTTGCTTATTTCATGTATCACTATAATGTGGAAGTAAATTAAAACATTAATTTTTATTTCTCCTTGGCCTTTTCCTCTTTCTGACTTTATGCCTCTTTCTGGAGAGATTTATTTTGCACAATAACAATTCTTTGTTTCAAAGTGAGAAAGATCAGTCTAAAGAAAAGGAGAAGAAAGTGAAAAAAACGATACCTTCCTGGGCTACACTTTCTGCCAGCCAGCTAGCGAGGGCCCAGAAACAAACACCAATGGCTTCCTCCCCACGACCCAAGATGGATGCAATCCTAACTGAGGCCATAAAGGTAAGTTTTATTTAAAGCAATTCATCTTAGATTTATTCTGTTCATCTTTTGCTTATTTGAAAATGGCATATTCCTGTCCAGACATCAGAAATCTTGCTGTGCTTCCTAAAAGAGATTTAACTGTAAGAAGGCCATTGTGAAGTTTGTTTTTATAATGTAATTATACTTAATGAACACTGTTAATTTTTTAAATGCAGGTTTACTATAGTAAGTACTTTTAACTTTAGATTTTTTAATACATTTACTGATTGAATATAGTTTTTATTTAAAAGCTTAAAGTGTTAATTCATTGACAAATATTTAAGGGCTAACTTCTCTGTATCAGGCAACTCTACTAGTGATAGAACCTAGATAAAAATAGGCCCTTGTTGCCCTTAGTAAATCTAATTGTACCTCAAAGTAAAGTAACTGACATTAAGAATTTTTATTCTTTAATTGTAATTGTCCTTAAGTCCAATATTCTTAAAAGTTATCTTTCTTAAAAGTTATTCTTCAAACCTGAGTTATGAGAAACCCTCTTACTCTAGTCAAGGTGGAGGTATGGGTAGACACCCTTCACCCTCCCATGCAACCACAGAAAGAATTATACCCAGATTTCAAAAACAAACAACCAGAACCGTCAGAAAATCGAATATTGCAAGTCCAACAACCAAGGATTTAAAGAAGATACATTATCCAGGCAGGTAGGGGGGACATTGCGGTTTGGACAAGCAGTGACAGAATGGACTCCAGTCCCACATTTCACGTGTGGTGGGTAAAAATGGGGAGGAGCGCTGGCTGGTGGCACAGTGGATGAGGAGCTGGCCTGCGAACCCAAAGGTCGCTGGGTCGATTCCCAGCCAGGTCTGTAGCTGGAGGCAGGTGAAAGGCAAACAAACATTGATGTGTCTTTCCCTCTCTGCCTCTCTCCCTTTCCCTCTCTCTAAAAGATAATAAATAAAATTTTTTTTTTTTTTTAAATGCGGAAGAATAGCTGGGAGCAAGCAATCCCAGTCCCAGGCCAGACTGCACAGTCAAAGGTTCCAGCACTAGGAAGATGAACCCCTGTTACCTCTAGCTGTAAAAACCAGTGGGGATTGGAGCAGCAGAAGAAATTGCTGGATGTTCACCACTTAAAGGGCCAGCATGATCTTAGAACGTATGCAGACCCAGAGCAGCAACTGAAAGAGGGGGAAGTGGGGGAAGTGACTGGAAACAGTGAGTGCTAGGCAAATCGCCAGAAGCAAGGCAGCGGCATTGTCCCCTCCCTAAGCCCCCTACCACAGACAGAGCCACAGTGTAGCTTTGCCTAATACACTGAAACAAACAGGGAGGCTGCCGAGCTGAGACAATGAAATACTGCCCAAATGAAAAAACAGAACAAAACCCCAGAAAAAATAACTAAATGAAACAGGGATAGCCAGCCTACAAGATGCAGGTTTCGAAACACTGGTTAGAAGGATGAGAACTCATAGAGTACAGCAAAAATGCATAAAGGAAGACATGAAGGTTACACAAAGGTGAAATAAAACTATACAGGGAACCAACAGTGAAGGGGAAGGAAGCTGGGATTTAAATCAATTTGGAACAAAAGGAAGAAATATACATTCAACGAGAACAGAAGAAACAAAAACAAAAAACAAGAACATATAAGAAGACTCTGGGACATCTCCAAACATGCCAACATCCGAATCATAGGTATGCCAGAGGAAGAAGAGCAAGAAACTGAAAACGTACTTGAAAAAATAATGAAAGAAAACTTCCGTAATTTGGTGAAGGAAATAGACATGCAAGTCCAGGAAGCACAGGGAGTCTCAAACAAGTTGGACCCAAAGGGAACACATCAAAATATAATTAAAATACCAAAGGTTAAAGAAAAAGAATCTTAAAAGCAGCAAGAGAAACAAAGAGAGTCACCTATAAAGTGTTCCCATTCCCATAAGGTTATTAGCTGATTTCTGAAAAGGTATTTTGCAGGTAGGCAGGGACTGGCAAGTATTCAAAGGGATGAAAAGCAAGCACGTATAACCTAGATTACTCTCTCCAGCAAAGCTGTCGCTTAGAATGGAAGAGCAGATAAAGTGCTTCGCCAAAGTAAAGCTAAAGTTCATCATCACTGAACCCTAACATGTTAAAGGGACTTATTTAAGAAAAAGATCAAAACTATGAACATTAAAATGACAACAAACTCAGAACTATCAACAACAGAATATAAAAAATAAAAACAGGCCCTGGCTGGTGTCTCAGTGGATAGGCACCAGCCTACAAACCCAAAAGTTGGTGGTTCAGTTCCCCAGTCAGGACACAAAACTAGGTTCCAAGTCAGATCTCCAGCTGGGTCCTTAGATAGAGGCAGGTGAAAGGCAACCATACATTGATGTCTCTTTCCCTTTCTTCCTCCCTCCCTTCTCTCTCAAAATAATGGATGAAATCTTTAAAAAATAAAAATTAAGCCAACAACCAAAACAGGAACAGAATCAGAGGTTTGGGGATCATCTGGAGGGTTATCAGCTGGGAAGGAAAAGGGGGAGAAATGGGAAAATGGTACAGGGATGAAGAACCATAATTGGTAGGTACAAAATTGACAAAGGAATGTTAAGAATAGTATAGGAAAGGGTAAAGCCAAATGCACGATCCGTAGACATGAACTATGGCGGGGTGGGATTGCTGGAGGGAAGGGGATCCTTCGGGGGAGGAGAGGGCAAAAGGAAGAGAAAATTTTGGGGCAACTAACAGCATAATCAATAAAATAATTTTTTTAAGAAACAAAGTCCTCTTACTACTTTGCTTCATCACATATGCGTTTCAAAATACTTAGAAAATTATCCTCTTTGCATCACTTTATGACTGTTATAATCTATTGAATTTCATTAGGTTATACAATCATGTGTGGGTTTTTTTGTTTTGGTTGGTTTGTGTTTTATTTTTTTTTTAAGATTTTATTCATTCCTTCCAGAGAGAGGGGAAGGGAGACGGGCGGAGAGGGGGAGAGACATCAATGTATGGTTGCCTTTCACCTGCCTCCAGCTACAGACCTGGCTGGAAACCTGGTTATGTGCCCTGGCTGGGAATCGAACCAGCGACCTTTGGGTTCACAGGCCAGCGCCTATCCACTGTGCCACCAGCCAGGGCCATGTGTGGTTTTCTTATTTTAATTTTTAAGGTTATCCATCTGCCATGCCATTTTTTTGTGTGTTTTCGTAAATATTTTTGTTTAATTTTGCCTTACTTCATGTGATCAGATGGTAAGAGGAGTTAAAATAGAAGCCATAGACCCCTCATTTCAGGGACCCTGCCTTAGATCTGAAGTAGACTTGTGCGGGAGAGAGAGATCAGTTTAACCAAGGGTGGTATATATAGGAAGGAGCAACCCTGGTGGTCATGCTCAAAATCTAAGAAGACAGCACTGACCCAAACAAAAAGGGGTTTCCATCAGACCTCCCCTTACACTCTTTCAAGAGTGTTCTCAACTTGTTAAAACTTTCTTGTTCTGTATAGTTTGACTATGGTGAGATCTCTTTTCTTTGTGTTGTCTTCCTTCAAAGAGTAGGATTACAGATGCATGCAGAAGGGACTGGAATTTTAAGATAGTAAAACAAAAAAATTAACAGTTTAATCAGGCCTAAACAGTTTGAGGAGTATTGTGTACTATACAGTATGGTATATATAGGGTGCATGTGATAAAGTGGCAAAATTTTAGTAAAAAATCAAGTACCACAGAAGTGTTACATTTTAAAGTAAATTTATTCTTATATGTAAATACATAAACTCATTTTTTTAATTGTTAAAAAAAGTCTCCATTTGCTGCGATAGTAGACCTGCTTGGACTACAGAATCTTGAGTATGCTTTTATTAACTTTTCTTTATCCGTAGACATCATGTTTTCAATCTTAGCTTTAACAGCCTCTTTATTGGAATGAGGTTGTTTATTAACACCCCTCTCGCAAATGCTGCATACATAATAGTCGAAAGGATTTGCATCTGGTGAACTAGGTGGCCAGATTTCCTTTGACCAGATTTCAGGAACATTAACATTGAGAAATTCTCACACCTTTTTGGCGTTATGTGCTGGTACACCATCTTGTTGGAAGATAAAATGATGTCCATTTGCGACTTGCTTCATCCACAGTACAACTCTCAAACCATCAAGGTAAACATCAGCAGTCACCTTCAAGCCTTGTGGGGGAAAATGTGGGGTCATGATATCTCCTTCATTGCTGACAACACCTAACACCATCACTGTAGCAGGAAATTTCGTTTTAATGACAATTGGGACTTTGTTAAGATTCTCACACAGCCACCTATTACTGTTTGGTCCTGCTGAGAATTCTTTTCATTGGAGAAGAAAATCAAAGGGTCTTTTTCTTCGGGATTTTTCAATTTTGTTGGCAGTTTCCTTGCTTTTTCAAAGTGCCTTTCCTTTGTCTGCTGTGTCATAAACTGGCCTCTTCTAAGAACATACGATCTGTATCTGGTATTTTCAGCAATTATCTGGTGAACCGTTGCATCTGACCTCTGCAGTTCTCTTGCTATGGAGCACATTGACTTTCCTGGATCTTCATTGATGATCTGGATTCTGTGTACAGTATCTGGACTTGTATAGCCCTTGGTACCTTACGTGTTTTCCTTCATGTGGCGACATCAGGATCAGCATCATAAACCTTATCAACTGTACTTAAAGGGATGTCATTGGAAGTCTGCAGTTTCCTTAGCAGTTCACCCTGCACACAGTCCAGAAATTATGGTGGTTCTAACATTGTATTCCCTGGACATGATGGTTGCTCTCAGACTTTCATACTTTATAAATGAAACAATGATGTTAAGTCATAACCTTAGAAACATAGGTTTTTTAAAAATTAATAAGCATGTGAAATGAGATACAACATTATTGCCAATATATCATGCTCATCCTGTACATATTTCATGTGTATTCCATGCAGTGTTAACAAGTCATGATTTCAGACCACTCATAACAATTTTCTGAATCAAGAGTCTTGATGTCTTACTTCCATCTCATTGACAGTTTGATGAGCAAGGGATTATTTTAGAATTAGAGTTCTTTTTTGCCTGTTTTCTTTCATATATGCATGTGTGTGCACGTGTCTCAAGATCAGGAATAAACAAGAGTTTGAAATAGGTCAGAGACATTTACTTGAAGTAAATGGACCCATATTAACGTAACTTGTGTTGTACAATCTTTTCTGGCCATCTATCTGTGAGTTCTTTTTTGTTATTGTCGAAGTATATATAAAGTAACACTCCACCAAGTATGCTTCAAAATGTAAAGCATTTGAAAAATTTTGCTGCTTTTGTGACATAATGATTATGGGTGTTAGTCAAATGGAATATAGATAAATAGAATAGAACTGGAATAGGACACTTTACATTGCAATTTAATACCCTGTTATCCAAAACTCCCCTTAAGACTGTGCCATCTTCTTGCCATTTATTCAGTGTCTGCTTATGTTCTCTGTTGACATTCACACAAAGCCTGCGGAGAAATACTGGTCCTGGAGGGCCAAAACTCATTCCATAAAATGGGCCAGATTTGTGATCCAGCATTCTGCTTTCCTCGTTTTAAGCTAAAGATCTGTGTTCTAAATGTAGAATAGAATTAAATTGAAAGAGGTTCCTTATTAATACACACAATGTTATTCACATGTTGTATCTCCTCTTTGGTATTTTGAGTAATTTTAAGTTGTTGCAAAAATATTTTAATTCTTCAATTCTCCACAGCCATGAAGAACTGAATTAAGCTGAAATACTGTTCATATTTTATCCATTAAGTTCACTTCCAAAAGAATTCATTTTGAAAACATGTGTTAGCTTCTCTGTCCAATGAAAAACAGCTTGTTGAAAGTAACACGTATGGCATGGTAAACCTTTTCCAGGCATGCTTCCAGAAGAGCGGTGCATCCGTTGTTGCCATTCGGAAATACATCATTCATAAGTATCCTTCTCTGGAGCTGGAGAGAAGAGGTTACCTCCTCAAACAAGCACTGAAAAGAGAATTAAATAGGGGCGTCATCAAACAGGTATTAAACAGCTGTTGGTAAGATCATTCTAATGTGTGAATCCACATTCAGTAACGTATAGGGTTTTTGTGTCTTTTTTTGTTAAAAGTGAATTTGAGACTAGGCTTCAGAATCACTGCCAGTTAACTTTTATTACTATTCTAGAGAGCAGAAGCAATAGGTTATATAGTGTAATTGTTTTCTAGCAGCTTGTACTTTTTTAAAGGTTTTATTTATTATATTTCAGAGAGAGGAGAAAGGAAAGAGGCAGAGAGGGAGAAAAACATCAGTGTATGGTTGCCTTTCACCTGCCTCCAGCTACGGACCTGGCTGGAAACCTGGCTTGCAGCCTGGTTATGTGCCCTGGCTGGGAATCGAACCAGTGACCTTTGGGTTCGCAGGTTGGCACCTTATCCATTATCCCCTGTGCCACCATCCAGAGCTGCAGCTTGTAATTTTAATTGGATTTTCTTTGGGGGCTGCTTTGTGCTTGATGTTACATAGTGCTGAAGATGAGAAGTGAGGTTCAGAAATCCTACCATTGCAGCAGCAAAAGTGATTGCTTTTGTCTTAGGTTTGTTAGTTTTAAAGCCTTGTTTATGTTGACTAGATTTGTTGCCCTTATAAATTAGCTCTGTAAATAGGCTCACCTTTACTTAGTTTCTACAACTATCAAAGCTTGATAGGGAACAAGAGAGAACTCTGAGTGAGTTAAAAATAGTACTAAAATCAATATTGATTTCAAGCGTAAATTTGTGTTAGTTTGCGGAGCACATCAAAATGTTGCTTAGAATCATAAAATTCTAAAGCTAGAATGGACTTGATCTTATCTAAACCTCTTCAGAGGTTGAGGGGGATGAAGTAACTACCAAGGCCCCAAAGGAATAACAAAGATGGTTCTAATGACCCAGTTCACTGCATCCCTGGAACTGTCTCTCCTTTCTTATGTACCTTTCTGCGTAGTTTGATTAATACAGAATTGTGTGTCTCTCAGGCATCTAACCTGTGTTCAGGAACTCTGTAAACAAATACTAATTCCACACATATATATGTTGAATGCCTCATTGTTCCAAGTGTTGGGAGGTCCATCAGTGAAGAAGACAGGTTCCTGCTGTGAGGAGCTTACATCCTGCAATAGCTTTTTCAGAATGTTGTGAAACTGATATTTAAGTAGCTTTTAAAACAATCATTGGTTAAAGACTTAACCAATATAATTAGGACAAAACGCCTGTTCTATATCATGGTATATGTCAGCATAATTTATGAGCTTGCTTTTTGTGTTTTTCTTTATGGAAGTATTACTACCTATTCTTGCCTGATAGCCTGCCCTTCCATTTGATACTTAAACAACGTTTTGTAGGCTAGAAGCATTTCAGCTGGATTCCTATATTCATAGCAGTGTGGAGGACAACGTTGAAGTTCTATGAAAGGGCTTTGTAAACTGTGGACATAAGTGAAATGACTTACATAACTTTTCCCATATGCAGAAATTATCTTTAATGGGCAAATTGGGAAGTGTTATGGTCTGAGATCAACTGTGCTGTCAACTTTTGCCATTTAGCTATCTTCTTTCAAGATAGAGGTTTTATTGGGGTTTTTGTTTGTTTCTTTGTTCTTTTTCCCCAAGAAATTGTGTTCCTTACTTCCATAGGACTTTTTATTTTTCGAAAGTTTATAGCAAACTGTTTAATCTGCTGTCACAATAGCAGTCTTCCCCAATTTTGTAGGCGAGGACATAAAAGTTCAATGTGTTTACAGTGTTGTCCATTACTGAATAGCTAGATGGTACCATGCATAGGATTCAATCCAAGTCTTTTGACTAATCCATGGCGGGGGGGGGGTGGGGGGGGGTGTTGTTTTCTCACAAGTTGAACAGCATTTTATATTAGTTCTTGTATCACTGTGCTCTGTAGTTTGCTTAATCTGGCATAAAGTTATAAATATGAAAACCAGGATAATTTAAAATAAGAATATTGGTTATTGTAACTAAAATTAATTTACTTTAGGTAAAAGGGAAAGGTGCTTCTGGGAGTTTTGTGGTGGTCCAGAAATCAAGAAAAACCCCTCAAAAATCCAGAAACAGGAAGGTAAGAAGCCTATATCACAATCTGATTTTACACAATGATGCTCGTAACTATTTACTGAAAATAGCAACTCTGTGCCATGGTGTCAGGTTGGCCTTTCTACCAAACCCTAGAGGGATTACGAGTAATTTGCTCATGATGACCCAGTTGGTGAAGAGAGCAGACCATGTGCAGTTCCACCTACTCCAGCCCCCAGAGTGTGTGTGGTTAACTGCCCTTTTAAGTTACGGGAAGCTGTATGGAATTAGCCTACTTCTTGTAAAGTCATTTTTAATTAGAAGAGGCAAACAGGCACTTTTTTTTTTTTAGATTTTCTTAATTACTTTTAGAGAGAGGGGAAGGAAGGGAGGAAGAAAGGGAGAGAAACATCAACATATAATTGCCTTTCACCTGCCTGGAAAGGACCTGGCTGGAGACCTGGCTTGCAACCCAGGTATGTGCCCTGGCTGGGAATTGAAGCAGAGGCACTTGGGTACGCAGGCTGGTACTCAGTCCACTGAGCCACACCAGCCAGGCAAACAGGCACATTTTTACTCAATATTATACCCCAAAACTATACCCAGAGCCAGTTTTTCTTCTCTTTTTCTAAATATTAACTCTCCTTCTCAAAATACCTCATTTCATTTATGGAAAATATCTGTACAATAATAAGGTGAAATAAATATCTAGTATTTTCTCTGACAATAATCGAAATCATGAATGTTTCTCACATGTTTAACAACTCTGATGATTTTTGTACTTCTTTCATAAAACTAACCACTTTCTAAACAAACTTACATGCAGTGTTGTTGGGTGCTTCAAGATCATTTTCGTTGTTCATACTGATAGCTAAAAATGAATTAAGACATTATGTAAAGTCTAACGTTCCTTTTTATTTTTACACATATTTTTAACTTAATAGGAAGTTTTTACCTTATCACACAACTAACATTACACCACTGTGATATGATTTGTTTGGATGTGAAGTGATAGTTTTGTATTGGTTAGTTGATTTGGCAAGCAACTTAGAAAATCCTTTCAGTTCAATATAGAAGCATTTGAACAGAAAAGCTATATTTTCTAATGATGATAATTATCGATAATTACATTTCAGAACAAGAGCTCTGCAGTGGATCCAGAACCACAAGTAAAATTGGAGGATATCCTCCCGCTGGCCTTTACTCGCCTTTGTGAACCTAAAGAAGCTTCCTACAGTCTCATCAGAAAATATGTGTCTCAGTATTACCCCAAACTTAGAGTGGACATCAGGTATGACATGTTGGCCTGGACTTGAAAGCACAAGATGCCTGTCACTCTCTCAGCCCCTTTTCATGAGAAAGAAGAATTATTAAATACTAAACGAGGATTGCTTATAGATGAGCTAGGAATAAAACAAACTAAACAAACAGCCAGAATAGGAACAGAATCATAAGTATGGGGATCATTTGGAGGGTTATCAGCCAGGAGGGGGAAGAGGGAGAACATACAGGGATTAAGAAGCATAATTGGCAGGTACAAAATAAACAGGGGGTTAAGAACAGTACAGGAAATGGAAAAGCCCAAGAATTTACATGAACTAAGGGGGAGGGTGGGAATTGCTAGGGGGAAGAAAGGTATCTGTGGATGGGGCAAGGAGTAAAAATTGGTACAACTCTAATAGTGCAATCAAGTGTTTTGTTTTGTTTTTTTTAATATGAGGGGGTACCCAGCACAATTTTTACCCAGGAGTTACCTGTTTCACTGGTGAAGCCAGAACTTTATTTTTAAATTATAAACCTCTTTTTGCACTGTTTAGAGTTGTCTTACACTGTTGGAAAGGGTATTATGTAATGGGTAAGAATGCAGAATCAGGAATCAGACTGCCCAAGTTTGTAACCGGGTCCTTCCACTGCCTAGTTGGTGCCTGGAGAAATGACTGTTTTTCTGTGTTACTTAACTTATCCCGTTATATAAAGAATGGGCAATGATAGTGCCTATTTCTTGGAGTTGTGTCATTTATTCCACACACGTGTAAAGCATTTAGAACAGTGCTTGGCATCATAGCATGTGCAAAATTTAAAAAATAAAGAAGGGGCAGGACTGTGTCGTGGAAGACTTTGAAGGTGGGTTAAGGCATATAGACCTGACACCTGTTCTATTGAGTAAAATAATAAAGGGTCTTGGTAGGTGTTACGGACCTCATAGGGGAGTGCACTGCGGGAACTGTGGGGCCCTGAAGGGAGGGCATGGGGCTTGTATAACGCTAAGGCTATGGCAGTGATTAGAGAGCTAGGACCAACCTGAGAAGCTTTAAAGCAGTTGTGAGATAATGGTTTTATCTGAATGTAGGAGTGACTGAAAGAACTCTGGGTGATGGAACTTCTTAGGACAAGGTGTATGCTAAAGTAATAATGATGTTAAAGGGAACTAACTGATTTAACAGATACTCATTCCTGGGAACTCTAAACCTTGATTAGGAAGATTGTTTTCAGACCAAATTTGACAAGAGTCTGGGTTTCATAGTTTTACTAAAGCTATGTGATTACCCCCTTAAGCAATCTTATAGAGCAAGTAATAGAAATTTTGTTTCACAGTTAAATTACTTCCTCAATTAAGTTCTTATGCATATACTTTAACCCTGACCCAAATTATTCTTTACCATATATTTGTTACATTTGTCATCTTCTGAATTCCTTGCATTTAGTTACCAGATCTGTGTTTATTCCAGCATAACCATAATAAATACTTAATATATGTTAGTAGGATAAATGTCTTAGTGTGTGCTTGTGTGTGTGTGTGTGTACATTTTGGGTCATGACATAAATAATATTAGTCCTGACTGGTATAGCACTGACTTAGAAATATTTCCATTGGGAGTTTCTTCATTTGGAGTGTTAAGAGTGTACAAAGTTTGATGGTGTGGTTCCTGCTCTACAGGATCCTGTTAAAACATGAAGGATCCCTTCAGACTCTTTTCCCAAGCATGTGAATGATGTAATTAATAATTCTGATGTCAGCTCAGGCTGTAACATTTAGTGGTTATAAAAGACTCAGAATTTCTTCTCCAAAGAAACGTATCAAAGCTCAGTGAAGCACCTCAAATGCTAAAAGTTTAGCTGTCATTTTTGTGTGCCTCAGTGGGCTGCCCCCATTGATCTTTTCTGTCTAACCAGCAGCTAACCAGTTTTAAATGAGTTGCATGATCTTCTCATTGGGTGTTATTCAGTATTCTTGAGAAATGTGGCAAAACATATCCCCAGGCTTTTGAATTTGATTAAGCCTTTCTTCAGATGTCCTGTTGTTGGCACAGATATACAACTTTCCATTTGACTGTTGTTCCATACCACAGACCCCTTGTAAACCCTGAGTCACCTTGTTTTCTCCCTGAACCTGAGGTTCCCAGCTACCATTCGGACCACTGCCCCTGACAGGACAGCTCTTGTTTCAACGCTTTGTTCTGTTTTTTAAAAACTGTTGATGTATTGCTGAGTGATTTGAGAGAGGGGGAGAGAGAGAAAGCATCGATTTGTTCCACTTATTGATGCATTCATTGGTTGATTCTTGTATGTGAGGGGAGAGGCTATTTCTATTCTTAAGTTTTTAATGATGTTAAGGGTTTTTTTCTTGCCTACCATTTGGTTTTGACAACCTAGGTGTTTCTGTTTGTTTTTTTTTTGTTTTTGTTTTTAAGGACAAGCTTCTTAAGGCAGAAATACTATGTTAAAAACAAGCTATTTTCTTTCTCAGGGAATGGTATTTTATTAGGCTGATTTTTAGATACAAGTTTATAAAAAGTGACTCGGGTGTTTTTTGGTTAATATGTATATATGCTTTCTAAAAACCATTTAGGAATTTTGCCTCAGAATTCTAGAGTTGGATGGAACTTTTTAAAGATACCCATTCTTTGCTTGATTACACAGCTTGGTTGCTGTTGTGGTGTGATACTAATAAATGATAGGTTATGGAGTGCCCTGATATGGAAATGGATCTGTATATACAGGTAATAACTTAGCATCTTTGCTTGAAGAAAAAAGGATGTCAGTAATTTATTACTTTATCCATTTTAACAAACTGCTACATGTAAAAGAAATCAGAACTTTTAGGAAATAAAACTGCATCTGTTTTCTTCAGATTTTTCCCTTCATTGATCCATTTATGACCTATTTTTTATTTTCTCTACAGGCCTCAGCTGTTGAAGAATGCTCTGCAGAGAGCAGTAGAGAGAGGCCAGTTAGAACAAATAACTGGTAAAGGTGCTTCTGGAACATTCCAGGTTAGAGGCCAAAAAGGCTTGGTTGTAGTGAAATGGTTCTCAAGAGTTTAGGTTTCAGGACCTCCTTATACTCTGAAAATGTATTGAAAACCCCAAGAGCTTTTGTTTATGTAGGTGATACCTACCAATATTTATTGTTTTAGGAAATTTAAACTGAAGAAAATTTTAAGCATTTAATTCATTTAGAAAGATAAACCCTTTACATGTTAACATTTTCAGAAAAAGTAATCTTTTTTAATCAAATGAAAAGAGGGGCACTGTTTATTACATTTTTGCAAAAGTCTTTAGTGTCTACCTAACAGAAGACAGCTGGTATTGTTTTCACTACATTTTAGGTTACACCTATGAAGAATACCCAACTAATAGAAATAGGTTGAAAAGGAAGGCGTATTTTAAGATACTTTTCAAATAGTTGTGAATGTGATTGTTTGATACAATACCCAAACTTAGCTTTTTATTGAGGTATGATGTACATACCATAAAATAGTTTTGACCTTACATATCCATTCAAAGGGTCTCAGGAACCTTCCTGCTGGGGTACGTAGACCACTTTTCATTATTATGAACCATACTGAAGTTTGTTCTTTTACCCCAGATTTTTGCTGATTGTCACTCACCTTTGTTCTCTAGCCTTTTGTCCTTGAACTATGTAATTTTATGGTATGATATCCTAAATAGTTACCAAACTTTTCTTTTACTACTTTTAACCTGCTTTTTGGGGTAGAGCTGTCACTCTCTTTGGGTTGAGTTAACCATTGCTATTTTAGGTTGAGCAGAGGGATAGATGGAAGGAGAAAACATTCATGGGAGGGTTGAGACTCCTCAGTTAGATTGCATACCTGGTAAGTGGGAAGAGAACGTCCCTAACCTGACAATTTATTGTAAAACATATCTGTGCTAATGCAGGAACTCCAACCCACCTGGTGCAGAGGAGTCTTGCCTTGACCTGCTTTGGGAGAGTGTTGTCTTGATGCTTTTCTCTTCCTCCTTGGAAAACAGCTGAAGAAATCAGGGGAGAAACCCCTCCTTGGTGGAAGCCTGATGGAATATGCTATCTTGTCCGCCATTGCTGCCATGAATGAACCGAAGACCTGCTCCACCACTGCCCTGAAGAAGTATGTCCTGGAGAACCACCCAGGGACCAATTCTAACTACCAAAGTAAGATTCCAAGTTATGTACATTTTACCGGGATTAGGGCAGTTGTGGAAAATCCCTTAGAGATTGTGCTACCAGTGACAGAGCACCAACTACTGACCAAAAACCAAGAGGAATCGAACCACTTGAAAAATTAATTTGTTTGCTTAAACAGAAACAGATAATTAAGGTTTCTCCTTGATTTACAGTGTCTGCTAAAAGATAGAATTTGATTTTACTTTAAGATTATTCTGATGTTTTTATTGTAACTTAGATAAATCCCTATGTTCAAAACACCTTTTAGTCCCTGGCTGGTGTGGCTCACTGAGCTGACCCCTGGCCTGCCAACCAAAGGGTCACCGCCAGTTCTCCATTTGGGGGTGTGCAGGCCAGGTCTGCAGTTGTGGTTTAGCAGAAAGCAACCAATCATCGTTTCTTTCTCCCTCCCTCCCTTTCTCTCTAAAAATAAACTCTTAAGAAAAAAAAATGTTTTTAACACCTCTCAAATATACTATCTTATTTCTGAATATATACCAAAACATCTAATTTTGCCTTGAAACCAAGCCAGTATTTTAAAATACTACTTATTTCCAATTGACATAAGCCCTATAACAGAGAATACATGTTTTGTGAAATCTGTTTACCCTATCAGGTGGTAATTTGAGATTAGATACCTTACCTTAGCAACATTATCACATAAAATTAATGAGATTGTGTATTTTCCCAGTGAATTACTAGAATAGGCCCATTGGTATAGGATAAAGAATAAGGGAGTAACAGAAAATGCAAACTAAATAAAAAGCTAATTCTGAAATCTCAATACTGACTTTTGGCATATATATAATATGTATATCAACATGTAAGGATGCTTTCTGATTGTTTTGTGTATTTTGAAAACATATTTTAAATAAAACTTTTCTTAAGATATATACTGTGTTTAATTGTGCAATTGACACAGACTATTTCACAATTTTCTATTTTGGCCAAGTGTTAGAAGATGATACTGGTTATTAACCTTTTCAGTTTCACTAACAATGCTATTTTTAAACACTGAATCACTATAAAATGTATGAAAGGTGAGAATTAGAGAAGCCTTTAGGAGCCATGGCATTGTCCTGATACTCTTTGCTGATTAATGAGAAATTGGTTCTGTTTATGGATACTCTCCTAGGTGATTATTCTTACAGGCACTCAATAGATGTTTGAATGAAGGGAAGTAATGAGAGGTTTAGTCTTAGGTCAGCTCTTAGCCATATATATGCAACTGTGAACTAGTCACTAACCACTCTAGGCTTCTGTTTCCCTGTGTGTGAAATGAGTAATTTAACTCAAATGGGCCTTAATTTGCGATTATAATCTAACTCTTGCCAAATTTATGGGCCTTAATCATTATTTAGTGAATTCGTTAATCCATTTGACCATGCATGTCAATTACTGTGTATGACAGGCTATTAAGTGGATGTGTAAGTGATCGTGGTTGAAAGAGTTGCCAAATTTAAATAACTTTCAATATTTTTCCAGTGCATTTGCTGAAGAAAACCCTGCAAAAGTGCGAAAAAAATGGGTGGATGGAACAGATCTCTGGTAAAGGATTCAGTGGCACCTTCCAGCTCTGTTTTCCTTATTATCCCAGGTAAACAAACACCCAGCCTATTAATAATGAAGTATTGGTCATTGGTCACTGTATATTTTAAATATGATGCTAGGTTACAGGCTTGGCTTATTTGACTCCTATTACTATTACACTGAACTAGATATACAAGGCCTGCCCAAAAGGTATCCAGCCATGTAATCTGAAAAATAGAGACATTTATTGAAGAAGATACAAGAAATACTGTACACAGGACAATGAAACCTCAGTTCCCTTCAAAGTAGGCACCTTGGGACCTCTCACAGTTCTCCCAGTTACCATCAGCTGCCCTGTTGTATTTTCTTGAATCTCATCGACGGTCAGAAATCTGTTACTTTCAAAGGTGATTTTAGTTTTGGGAAAAGCCAGCAATCACAGGGCACCAAATCTGGACTAAAGTGCACCTAGGTGATTTGATGTTTCAACAAAAAGTTCTGCACGAGACATGATGCATGAGTGGGCACATTGTCATGGTGAAGCTGCCAGTCACCATGGCCCATAGCTGCTGTGGCCCTGTGAATCATTTGAATAGTTTCCTCAGAGGGAACATTCAAACCTAACACAAAATTTGATGCAAATTTGTTGCTCTACTCAGCTGTTTTATATGCAGTGGCCACACAGTACACATGATCATTCAATGACACCTACCACCCCCACTTACTAGTACAATAAAGTTGTCATTGATCATACATGCACATTCTAGTCCATGCCTTGGCTGCCAGGTTACGTCAATGTTGCACAAACCGTTCTTGTTACATTAATAATGGCCAGACTTTTTCTGAATAGACCTCATACTTGAAAATAAAGGCTACTTCAAGCAGTATTATTTTAGAGCAAAACATTTTTATATAAGAACAGAGGAACTTTGACCATCCTGCTAGAGCTTATTGTTAGTCAAATGTTCCTGAAATCAAGAATTAAGTTCTTTAAGGTCCTTGGCCAGTCATTTTGATGTTCATTACTTTAATAAGTAATTGATAATGACAGGAAGATTATTAGAAGATTTAAATGTCCCACGCCAGGTAGGGAGAGTATTGGCTGCTTCCAAGAATCCTCATCTGCCTTCTTCGTACTGTGGAGATAAGGACGTTTACTCGAAAACTTGTCTAATACATACCTTGTTTATTTGTTGAACAAAAAAATTGGGCACCTCCTATGGGCCAGGCATTGTTTTATGCACCTGTGCTGTAACCCCTCTTACACTTTCATTTCTAAAAAGGTGAGTGACATGCACCACTAAAACCCTGTTTTTGCAGGAGCAAAGTGTAGCTTTTTCATTTTATGCAAGCATAGGTGTTACTGCTTGAGTGCATAGTACCTGAAATTTTCAAACATTATACTTTAAATTAGTTCTTAACATCATATAATAAAATGGCAAATAATTAAGAATGAAGTCCACTGAATGAGGTGTGGAGGACTTTGACAGATTTGTCATCGCTATGTATGTGCTTTTAAAGTAGGTTAAATTGTAACCTGATATTTGTAACCTGAACTTGGCATCTTTGTGGAAGCTTGGAGGAAATGGGGAATAGTCAGGGAATATGCCTCTAGGTTCGCATTACTTCCTTACCCTGCATGGGACTTTTCTTTTACTCAATCTCGTGGGTTTTGTTTTTTGTTTTGGGGCGGCTTCCCATAGCCCAGGAGTTCTATTTCCAAAGAAAGAGCCAGATGATTCTCAAGATGAGGATGAAGATGAAGAGGACTCATCAGAAGAAGAGTCTGAGGATGAAGAGCCTCCACCTAAGAGAAGGTGAGGATGTGTGAAAACTTTTCTAACTCAAGAACTTTCTTGGGTTCTTTGTGTAACATTTGAGTTTGTCATCCTGAAAATTCAGGGGCTCTGAACTTAAATGAAGCATGTGAATATGTAATTTACATATACATAGTTTGGTTATTCAGAGAAAAATAAAGTTCTGTTTTATTAGGAAAAACATGAAATTACGTGTAGATTTTCATGGCTTGGTTGAATTTTATACAGGTTTAATAAAGCCTTTAATTAAAAAGTAACTTATATTTCTAGTTTTAACATAGATGACTTCTAGTTAGTAATCTATGTCTCTTTTAGTGAAGTAGGTGGTCATCTTAGCAAAGTGAATCTCAGGCACTAAGTGACTCCCTTTGCTCTTTGATTCACAGGTTGCAGAAGAAAACCCCAGCCAAGTCATCATGGAAGGCTGCACCCGTGAAGCAGAGAGGGTCCAAGCCTGTGCCTAAAGTCCCAGCTGCACAGCGGGGGAAAACTAGGCCCCTGCCCAAGAAAGCCCCTCCAAAGGCCAAAGCACCTGCCAAGAAAGCCAGACCCTCGCCCTCAGTCATGAAGAAACCTAGTGGTGGCTCTTCGAAGAAGCCCGTGGCCAGTGTGAGAAAGGAAGTGAAATTGCCTGTCAAGGGCAAATCCACCGTGAAGAAATCTTTCAAAGCAAAAAAGTAAATTTTATAGGAGAAAAGGGTATCGTGGTGAAATTTAAAATCTTATTTTCTAAGGTCAGTGTGCATTTGTTTTAGTTTTGAGGCTTTTGAAATTACATTTTTCCTTCCCCCCCTAAACTTGTGAGGAGGGAATAGAAATAAACCAGTTTAAGTATTTGTCAGCTCAGGCGCTGTCCTTGGTGCCTGCCCCATCCCTTGGTCATTTTAATTTCTGCAATAATTCTGGACTTTTCCTGAACTGTGTAACCTGTATCTGTCTTCTTTCACCCTCCACCCAACCCTCTTTTTAACTTGCTTGGTCAGTGGTGGCTTTTTTTTTTTTTTTTTTTTTTTTTTTTTTTTTTTTTTTTTTTTTTTTTTTTTTTTTTTTTTTTTTTTTTTTTTTTTTTTTTTTTTTTTAATTCCCCCCAGCTTTATCTACACAGTTGCAAATATTTTTTATATTTGTAGAAAACATTAAGAACAAAATGCTGGTCAGATGCTGAAAGTAAAAAGAAGGCATATAGCACTGACTAAATTGTGAAACTTCTGCCTAGAGACTCCAGTTACAGCTATAATGATTAATTTTATTTATAAAATCACTCCACTAACCCTTTCTCTCTAACTATAAACACAGCTTCTTAGGTTTGGGAATAAGCCAGAAATACTAGGATTTAATTAGATTCTGAAGATGCCCGGCTCCTTCAGGCTACTTTTCACATTGACCGTTTCCAGGTCTCTCTCTGGCCCAGGGCGTGTCATTCCCGTACCAGCAAGCACAAGCTCCCTCCCCCATTTGATTTGTGACTGAAGAGGAAATAAAAGAATATATTGAATTCTGGGTTTCTGGTATCACCTGTGTTAGCAAAAATCAAAACATGAAACCTTGATCAAATGTTTAAATCTATTTTTTAATATTTGGAGCATGAATTCTCACTTTTTGTTTGCCTTTTTTATAAGGAAATGTTCGCAAGTTACATCGTTGCTAATGTAGAAATGTTAGGTGGAAAAACAAACACATGGCAAAAATAAACTAGATTCCAGATTCATCTGGGTTCTTTTCCCCTCCTTTCTTTCCATAGCACTTTCAACATCAAGCAAGTGGCTTCCTTTTGAAAGTTTGTTGTTTTTTTTTTAAGAAATGAAATGAAGCCCAACTACCTAACCTTATTTGTATTTGTTTTAGTATTGTGAAGTTGTGTTAAATAGTACTGGCTTTCTACTTGAGAAATACTGATTTCTGGTTATCATTTATTCTCCCAATGGCACTTGACATTTTAATTGTCTTAAAACTCTTGTGTGTACGTCTTCTGGCACCTGAGTGCTGCCAGAAGCAGGAGCTGTTTGTTTCATTCATTCCACTGGCATTGTCTCCCGGGATCGCATCTGCAGCTGGAAGTGTGGCTTGAGAAATGGACTTGAAGGTCGGCCTAAGTTAGATTCATAATTATGTGTGATCCCATCATGAGTTCATTGGAATTTGTGTTGCATGTAAGGCAATCTTTCCTGTTGTAAATCTTCCTTTTTTTATGTACATATATTTTGAAAAATATGAATAAACATGAAATTTTAAAAGCTGCTGAACTGTAGCTTATATTTAAGTTTCTGGCATATTCTCAGAAGTAGCTAAATGTTACCCTCACTTTGAATCTTCTATTCCTTGTAATAGCCACTATACGTTTCCTTTTTAAATACAAGTTCTAGTTTATGTGCTTTTTCTTTTCTTTTTTTAAAGATAATCAAGTTTTATTCCCTTTCCAAGAAAGGAGAGGGGCACGGTGTGGAAAAAGGACACCAGCATTGAGGGTTGGGGGCTTTGCGCTTTTATTGGATTATATTGGGTTGAGAATGGGTGGGGAGGTTGCCACTGCGGAGTGCGCGGGCTGTTGGCCCTGCAGCAGAAGCTGCAGTTTGGTCCAATGTCACCTTCGCCTGTGGCTGTAGGGAGCCATGTTCAGTTCTTGTTTTCCAGGCATTTCCAGTCCTGGGGACATAAACTCAGAAGAGTAAAATGTTAGTCATGTTTAACAAGGTCTTTGGCAGCTCAACAAATGGGGCTAACTTTATCCTTTCATTCCCCCTTCTGGTTTTAAAGTTAATTTATTCTTTAACGATCTGGCCCAGTTTTGGTTTGAGGGAGTAGGAGCAAAGCTCTCTTCCTCTGTAACTACCTAAGGTGGGCAGCAGCTGTAGAGCTGGCCCTGCCTGTGGGTCCACGTACGGATCATTAAGGAGAACAGGGTGAAACTGGGCAACCCTGAAAGAAGGATCTGTGGCTGGAGGCAATTTGTGGAAAGAATCTTCCAGAGCCTGAATGCTCCTTTGAAGGAAGAATACAAGATACTTGAAGAGACACGGCCCATTGCTGGCTGTGAAGATGGATGAGGAGGAGGCTGTCCACAGAGGTCCACAGAGCCTAGAGAGACGCAGAATAGAATCCTCTCTCCAAACCTCCCAGGGACAGGGTTACAGTGTTAACTCGGGACGAGCTTGTGCCCACCACTGCTCCCCTAATCATAAGTCTCAGGAGGCCAAAGCAGAGGCAGAAATGGAGACTGTCCCCATACAGGCCACCAGAATGTTAGGGTGGCCCATGATGAGGGCTGGGAAAAAATTGACAAAGGGCAAAAAGTGTAGAGGAGCATGGTGTGGAGAGATACACCAGGCTGTGCTTGTTAATAAAATATGAATGGTAAGTGATTTTTCTAGCTATTTGGAACTTGATTATTAAATGAATAGAGGTTTAAAAAATCATTTTGTATTAAGGTCCTTGTGTTCCAGATCATAGAATCCAGTTTTTCACTCTTAATTTCAGATATATCCTTGTACTAGAAAAGTAATACATCACTGAGATCTAATTCTAGAAAGTAATTCTAATTTTTGTTAGGCTATTTGGCAGATAATCATCCTAATGATACGGGTGTTAGGCACCTATGCTAAGAATTCTCTCTTCTAGCATCAAAAGTAGGGTTTTGGTTGGTTTCTTTGTTTTCTGATGTTATTTTAGAAAAAGACATCCTGAACAAGTCACCTGTGACTACTTTGCCCATGGAGTGCTTCAGCACAGGATAAGTTTAGGTTATTTAAAGTCCCTTCCAGCTCTGACATTCTGGTAACTTCACAAAGGAAGTAAGGGCTGAACCACCCTGACTTAAGCACCATGTAGGGAAAAGGGACAAGAGGGCCATTGTACTCTTCCAGTGAAAATAGCCAGTTGCCAAAGATGTACACATTAATTCACTTACATCAAGATACAGAAATGTTTGGGTATTTTCCCCTCCATGCTATCTACAGGAGCAGCGCACATAATTTTAACTTTTCTGTTACACAAAGGAAAACAGCAGGCACTAGAGAGAATCCCAGCAATTCCTAACATGGATCAGTGGCTTCAGCCCCTTAGTGGATTAGCAAGCTCAGTTACAGCATTTCATAAACTGGTAGCATCAACAATAAAATTAAAAAAAAAAACACAAAACTGGTAGCATCTACGAATTAACCATTGACGAGTACATCTCAGAGTTCTGGGAGAGAGATCATCGGCTTCTTAACCTACAAAAGGAGAAGGAGTAGGACGTAGGAAAACACGGACATCTTTCATTATGTCTATTGGGCATAAACAGGAAGTACATGAAAATAAAAGCTAGATAATACGTTAATACCTTTGACAATTTTTCCATCATTCCTCTTACAAAATTTTGTCAGCCCTAATCTAGGTGTGCTAATAACCTATTCCTACATTCTCCTATACCTACCTGAAAGAACCTGCAAAATTGTTTTGCTTGGGTTCAGATCCTCTTACCATTCTGATAACATCAGAAGAGGTTAAGCCAGACATTATTATTCATGAAATTCCTATTTAGCCAGCCGTGAGAAATAAAATTTAGGAATCTAGTTAAAGTTTTTCATTTCAAGCTGAAAAATCACAAATTACTCCCTTCTCTTTGGATTAAGCAAAAACTCAAAAGTTCATCCGTGAGAGAAAAATTCCATTCTTAACCACAGAAAAGCCTTCATTAATCCCCAGCATGTAGAGTTGCGTTGGCCGCCTCACAGTAGGACAGGTGGTCATTCCATCCTACAGAGCTCAAGCTAAAGAACCAGAACTGTTGGCGGTCTTGACAAAAACTGGCTTAGAAGCCATTAGAAATCAATGAACAGTATCCCTCCCAATGAGTTTTCCTTTTTTTTTAAATATTTTGTTTCATTATTTTTAGAAAGAGGGGAAGGGAGAGAGGCAGAGAGGGAGAGAGACATCAATGTATGGTTGCCTTTCACCTGCCTCCAGCCACAGACCTGACTGGAGACCTGGTTTGCAACCTTGTTATGTGCCCTGGCTGGGGAATCGAACCTGCGACCTTTGGGTTCGCAGGCCGGCGCCTTAACCACTGTGCTACCAGCCAGGGCTCTGAGTTTTCCTTTTTTAAGAAAGTAATCTGTGCCACCTTTATTACTGTATTCTTCCCTCTGTCATTTTCCCTGAAGTTAACATCAATGGCTCCTTTTTCGGCTGTTGGAGAAATTTCTACCTTTGATTATTTAAACTTACTAGTTGTTTTTATTTTTTAATAGCATATCTTTTTTTAAGAATTGTTTTTTCTTATTTTTAGGGAGGAAGGGCAAGGGCAAGAGAAACACCAGCACTGATCAGTTGCCACTCTTAAAACATGTCGACTGAGGATGGAGCCCACCACCCAGGCACGTGCCCTAACGGAATTGAACCAGCAACCTTCCGCTTGGTGGGACGAAGCTCAGCCCACTGAGTCATAGTGGTCAGAGCTAAACTTAATACATTGAGTCACATGGTAGGATCAATGGGCCATGGTTAGCAACGTCAGGTGTTCAAACTGTTCAGAGCTTGTTAAAAGATGAGTAAGAAAAAGAGAAGAAATGTATGTAGCTTTAAGTTTCCAGCGCCAGGGAGCAGTGGAGAAAGAAAGCCAGGTGGGTAAGAGATGGGAGTTCCTTCCAGGCTGGGGCCACCAGAGGCTTAGGCAGCCAGCCACCAGCTAGCTGTCCCCAGGGCCCAACCTGGGGCCTTAGCAGTGGATGAAGAGTGGGGGTGGATACAGAGAATACCGGCTACTTGATGTTCAATCTCTTCTTTTTAATCTCTGTGAAATAATGTTACCTTGCCCCAGCCAGGTGGCTCAGTTGAAGGGTCATCCATAGAGCAAAGGGTTGCGGGTTCAATCCTGGTTGGGGCAGCTGATGGATGTTTCTCGTATCCCTGTTTCTCTCTTGCGCCCCCCCCCCCCCGCCATCAATAAACGTATCCTCAAGTAAGGATATATATATAATTATATATATACTTTTTTATATATATACTAGGTCTGTCCTGTATGGAGTGCTTTAACTACATCGACATTGGCTCAATATTTCCGAGACAGACATCATATTTACCAGTTTATGGTTTACAACATCGGTGTTATTTTAGATAGTTCTGAGGGAGGGTCCTTTTTATACTTACACTTTGCAGTTTAGAAGGTACCAGGACCCATTCCTTTTTCCAGTGGGGTACAGGGAGCAACAAGGTAACAGTGCCAATCTCTGGGGTACCTGTTGTATTCCAAAGTATTTTGGGGAGGGAATGCCATTATGTTCATGGTAATACTGAACTGAATGGAAGGGAGTGCCAAGTCCCCAACAGTTGCTAAGCTAAGACAAGATTTCCTAGAAATGAAACGTCAGCAGCACTTGCGCCACCAGCTGATCCCCAAGGAGTGCACGTTCACTCAGAAAACCTGAGGCTGGCTGCCCAGCCAGGGTCCCTTTGGAACTAACAATGCAGCCTCAGCAAATCACTTAGCCACTGCTTCTCAGCCAGGAAGGTGAGACGCTTGACCTAGATTACATTTCTTGGATCCTCTAACCTCCACCCCTACCAACCAGAATACACCAGAAAGCGGAATCTGGCCCTACGGTGCTCTGGTCTGCTTTTTTTTCTTTTTTTTAAGATTTTATTTCATTATTTTTAGAAAGAGGGTAAGGGAGAGAGGCAGAGAGGGAGAGAGACATCAATGTATGTTTGCTTTTCACCTGCCTCCAGCCACAGATCTGACTGGAGACCTGGCTTGCAACCTGGTTATGTGCCCTGGCTGGGGAATCGAACCTGCAACCTTTTCGCAGGCCGGCACCTTACCCACTGTGCTACCAGCCAGGGTCCTGGTCTGCTTTTTATATGGATAAAAAGGGATCTTCTGTAATCATGCACCCATCTACTCAGGCTGCCGCAACCAAGTGCTGCTGACCCAAGTGGGCTAAACAGCAGCAATTATTTCTCCTGGTTCTGGAGTCTTAGGGTCCGAGATCAAGATGTCAGCAGGGTTAGTTCCTTCCAAGGGCTGTGAAGGAGGATCTGTTCCAGGCCTTGCTCCTTGGTATGTGGATGTCCAACTTCTCCCTATGTCTTCATCTTCCCTCTGCAGGTGTCCGTGCCCAAATGGCCTCTTCTGAAATGGATACCAGTCATTTGAGTGGACTAAGGCCACTCTAATAACCTTATTCCAATTTACCTCTACAGACCCATCTCCAGATACAGTCACATTTGGAGGTACTTCAACATACTGATGGGGGTCCGGGGCACAATTCAACCCATAACACATCTTAGAATTTTTTTTTTTAATTCCCATGGCCGGCCTGCAAACCCAAGTATAACTGGTTTGCTTCCCAGTCAGGACACATAACCAGGTTGCAAGCCAGGTCTCCAGCCAGGTCCGTAGCTGGAGGCAGGTGAAAGGCAACCATACATTGATGTTTCTCTCCCTCTCTGCCTCTCTCCTTTCCCCTCTCTCTAAGAATAATAAATAAAATCTTTTTTAAAAAATTTCATCCTGGGTCAGTTATGTGGGTAGGGGGGTGGGTAGCATATTGTGGGTAAGTGGCAGGGACAAGCCATTAGGACAAACCTGAGAGAACAGAATAATGGTGCTCGAGATTGAAAGGAACCATCAAGGGAAGGAGTTACTGAGGACACAGATAGAAGCGTGTGCTGTAGGCACCAGGTGGCCTGGGGCAGGGGAGCACAACAGCAGAAAATTTGGGACAACCGTGATAACAATAAAAAAAATGTAAAGACCAGGTGCGGGTGAGATGCTGTGCTGAGGCCTGTGCCCGGCTCCCAGTCTTGGCTCTAATTTTCAGTTCTATTGTGGGATATCAGCTCTGAAATGATGTGATGTCACATCCCACTCACATTTGTCAGCTGGCAAGCCCAGTACCAGATTCTAGGATTTTCAGAGAAAAGGGCAAATTGTGATAGCAAGCTCACACCCATGTGATTTAATCATTGCCATTGATTCAGCCGGAAATGCCAGGACTGGGTCCTGTGCCCTAACATGTTCAGGGAGTATAACCCCACCCCCTAAGTTTGCCTTTTTTGTTGTTTCCTCCCCTGCCTGGTAGAGGCGACTTCTTCAGGCTTCCTGCGAAAGTGAGTCATTAATCTAAAGACTGACGTTCTCAACCTGGTGGCTCCCAAGGGCTGCATTGTCATAAATGGAGGGTGAGGTAAATGGGGCCAATGATGACGCAGTGATGGCCGTGTAAGGCTGTGTTCTGGAGTGAAATGAGGCCGGCGCGCCCAGGAGATGGCCGGCACCCGCCAAAGGCAGTTTCCTTTGGCAAAAACCTCCGCACTTGTACATCTAATGGAGCATTAGTAAGTCTCTATGCTCGATAGGAAACTTGGAGTTTGTGTGCTTCTCGTGGAATTAGATCAATCGAATTTGGCAACCTGGGGGAATAGCTCACACGGGCATCACATTACTTTGACGCAGAAATTAAAATGAAGGAATATGCTTCAAATGTGTAAATGCATTTGGTTTTGAAACATTATATTCCTACGTGGGAGTGAAGACCAAACACAAACGGGATCCTTGAGGGTTATAAAGTCAGAAGTCAATGTCAAAGTACCCCTTTCACACATTGATCTTTCCAGATCTGTTTTTTTTTTGTTTGTTTTTGTTTGTTTCTTTGCTTGGTTTTTTTTTTTTTTTTTTTGGTGTATGTTTCGTTGTAAACCTCTGAATCTGTAGGACCTAGCACAGTGCCTCCCCTCAGATCCTGACCCTCAGCAAATCATTTTAGCCTTCTCCTGAGAAAGATTTAGAAGGCAGAATTATCCTTTTGGTTTTAACTATTTTACTATCTTAATTTAATTCCTCAGGTTTTTGTTCATTTGTTTTCATTTTGACCAGAAACTGGCTGGTAGCTCAGTGGATTAAGCACCAGCCTGTGAACTGAAAGGTCATGGGTTCAGTTCCCAGTCAGGGCACATGCCTGGGTTGTGGGCCAGGTCCCTGGTTGAGGGTGTGGGAGAGGGAACCAATCCATGTTTCTCTCCTTCTCTCCCTCCCTTCCCCTCTCTCTAAAAATAAATACATAAATAAAAAGAAAAACTTGTTAGAGCCAGCGGTTAATGGAGTTGTGGCTTGTATTATTTTCTCTGAATTGTCTCAAAATGGGGCTGCAGATCTAGTAATTGGCAAGTCCTCTATTTAAAGTTCACATACTTTTTTAGGAAGCTAGTAAGAATCAACCCTTTATTTATCCTTTGCGTACCCTGAGCTTCGTAAATTGGGACTTTGGGAGAGCAGAACCAACCTGTAAGCCATTTCCATCCTTCTCATTCCTGGACGCCAGGAAGTCACGTGGCCTCTTCACTGACGAGTTTCCCAGAGCACCTGGCACGTGGAACTCAATAAACACTTGCCATTGAATCACATACAAAAGACACTCAAGAATAAACGCAACATCTAATATCAGCTAATATTTACTGAGTGCTTCGGTTGCAATGAGCCAGGTCCTATGCCAAACACTTTGACCACATTATCTCATTGGAATCCTCACCTTCCTGTGAGTCAGGTGTTAGTTAACACCTACAGAGGAGGCAATCGGGGACCAAAGGAGATCAAAGTGATTAAGATGCTTGCCTAAGGTCCCGAATTTGGTGAAGCAAAATGCCCGCACTTGGGACCAAGCCTCTAATCTTCGCAGCTCACTGCTGCCTTCGGAAGACATCCAGGTGCCCGCACAGGGCAAAGGGAATGCCTGGTACCCTGGAGTGGCTCAACCTGGAACCAGGCCCAGGCCACGTTTCTCTCTGCTGTGCCCCGGGCTGCACTTCCTCAGCGCAGCCTTTGCTCCCCACTGGACCCGGCCAGGCACATGTATTCTGGCTTTTCTGAGGTGTGACACAGGGGCAGTTTCTGGTGTTGGCTCTCTGCATATTTCAGGTTACACACACCCCAAAGGTTGGGCTGAATCGGGTTCGCTACCTAGTTTGTTGGCACCTACAGAGGGCCTGTCCTGAGGGGAACAAACATGCTCTCCAGTTCAAAGCTACCAGTGACACTTCTGGCTCAATTTTCTCAGCATTTTCCCCCATCTAAGTGGATTTCCGTGCAACCCGAAGGAGAGGGTCACAGCCCGTGAGCAACGACTAGTGTTCGCGATGAGACTTCTTGGCGAATGCCCTGAGCTTGGCAGGCTCAGATACTCCTCCCCTGAGAAGGGCCCAGACGGAGAGGGTGTGGAAGAGATGAGCGACACCCCACCCCACCCCAGATGAGGGAAGGAAGCGAGCCTGGCCCAGTCCCCCGAGACGAGATTCTGGCCTAATTCACTCGCTTGCCAAGACAAGCCAGGCTCTGTCCTGCCTCTGGAGAGGGAGTCCCGTCTTGACCAGTGGCGCTTGCACTCTAGGAAGGCGTGTGGGAGAACCACCCAGAGTCGCGAAGCTCTGCAGTGGGTGGAGTCACTCACGGGTAGTCAGGGAAGGCTTCTCGGAGGAAGACTGCCGGAGCCGCTTGGATGACGTGTAGGAGCTGGCCTGGCGGCGGGAGGGGGAAGGACTCTCCGAGAAGAGCGAACCTTCAGCGAGGCCCAGGGTACTCAGGACCCCATCCCAGGAAGCAGCGCTCTCAGCAGGTGTGGACGACACTCTCCGAGACCCCCTACCCTAGAGGCGGAGCACCACGGCTGGAGCCAACGGGGGCGGTGCCACGACCCCTCGCGGCCGCTGATTGGGCGGCGGGGCCTGGCAGAGCCGCTCTGCGGGCGCCTATTGGTGGGCAAGGGCCGGGCTCCTCCGCCAGGTGAAGCCTAGTTGCTGGTTCCCGCGGCCACGTGGGGGGCGGCGCGGGGCTGAGCGGACGGCGGAGGCACGCGGAGCTCCAGCGGCGGGACGCGAGACGCGGCGGCCGCGGTAAGTGAGCCCCGGCGAGTCGGGCCGAGGCTGGGCTCGGCGGGTCGGCGGGAGCCGGACTTGGTCCTCAGGGGCAGAGATGGGGGGAGGGTCTCGGTTGGCGAGAGCACCTCTGCCCTCCCTCCATCACGATCCATCACACTCTGCTTCACCGCCGCTGTCCTTTCTCCAGCGTTTTGCCTCGCTCGCCATCCCCCCACCCCCGGGGGGTCTGGGGAGTTTCCCTGCCCCGGGCCGGGGGTTGCCAGTGAAAGCCCTGGCGGCGCTTCCCAGGAATCGCCACAATCGTAGGAATAATACCCGCGCCACCGAGCGCTCCGAACCGCCCGGGCGGTGGTACGCGTGGCGTCGCCCCCTTAATCTTGAAAACAGAACGTTCTGCTCAGTGTCGTGTGCTTGGGGAGGCCGTCCGGGACCACCCTGTATTAGACAGCACCCCTCCCTTGCTGTCACTCATGACACACCTCACATCCCTCTCCCCCTGCTGCGTCTCTAAATCGTTTACCACCCCACAATGTTGTTGGTTTTGGGCGCCGTCCCCCAACCCGGCTTGAGTGCTCCGCGAGGACTGGGACTTTTTGTTCACCTGGCACATAGTCCCGTTAGCAGCCTCGGAAGAAACAAATGCACCCCAGGCAGCAGCTGCTATTATTATCTGCGATTTACAGTTGAGGAAATGGAGGCTGCTAGGTTAAGTGACTTGCCCAAGGTCACATCAGCCAACCCTGTGCAACCCCTAATCCAGGGTCCTGGCCCCTGGCTGCCTGGGTTCTTTTCTCTCCTGGTGGCCTAGGGCAGGCCGGGGTGGCACCAGAGGGTGTGCTAGGGCAGGGGGCTCCTCTGTGAGGCCGGGCCAGAGGTGGTGAGGGTGAGGCAGGTGACTAAGGTAGCCCAGGCAGCCCCAGACCATCTGGCCCGGAGGCGGTCAGAGAGACAAAGCTGCTGTTTTGCAGATCAGATCAGCCTCCCAGCTCCGGAGGTGGTGGGCAGAGTAGAGTGGACCCACCCAACTCTGAAAGTGGATGCCCTGCTTGGGGAGGGGAGTCTGAGAGAAGGGCCCCAGAAACCAGGGTTTGCTGCCTGGCTTGACCCAGCCTCGTGCTGTGTGACCCTGGGCAAGTGACTTCCCTCCCCCAGTTACCCTTTGCTAAACCTCCAGTAATGCTAGAAAGGCGGACCCTTCCTAAGACTCCAATCAGCTCTGGTTCAGTGGGGCTGGGGGCCTCTGTCCTTGAACGCTTCAGGCAAAGCAACCCATCCAGTCCCCTGTCTCTAAGCAGGGCCACCTGGAAACCTCAGAGGAGCAAAAGACCCCCCCCCCTTCCAGATGTGTCCCTTTAGGGAGGAAAGTGCTGGTGAGCCAGGCTCCCATGCAAAACCTTGGAAAAACACTTCCGGTGCAAGGAGCTAAGTGGGTGTTAGTGCCTGGAGTGGGTACGCAGGTCTGTTACAAGGGTCAGGGTGAGCCTGGTACCCTCCCTGGTCCCCTGGGCAGCCCTTGACTCCAGGCTTGGGGCTGATGTGCCCCTCAGGCTTGGGAGTGAGGGAAAAGAAGGGAAAAACTTCCAGTTTCCTGAAGATGGGGAAGGATCCGGTGATCACAGGTGGGGTGGGGCTCATAAAAGGGCCAGAGGCCTCATCACCCCCACTGTCTGGACATGGGGTGTCCCCCAGGAAGCTGCAGCTCTGGGTCTGAAGGGCAGAGGCTATTCCCAGCCCTAGACACAGCTGTCTCCTAGCATGTGTGAGCAAGTATGTGTGTGTCATACCCAGGTGGCTCCTTTCCGCCTTACACTCCCCGTGTCTGAGGGGCTGTGTCAGCACAGGCGGAAAGAGCCGTGTGCGCCTCTCCCCCTCCTCCCATCTCTCCATCATCTCTTTTCTTTTATCTTTCTTAATCTCTCCCTGTTTCCAGTTCTGTGGCTGCCTTTTCATCGTGTGATCTCTCTGTCTCTCTCCTTTTCACCCCGGTTGGTTTTTGGTCTTTGCCTCCTCTGACCCTCATCACCTATGGGTCCAGGGTATCCCAGTGCATGATGGGATTACGGTAAAGTTGAGAAAGGTCCGTTTACTGGAAGCCCTCATTCCCATACCTGGATCGGGGGTCATGTAGCTTCTGTGCCAGTTACACGGCTCACTTTGCGTTGTTTAAACATAGAAGGAACAAGAGGTCATGGACATGATGCAGGAAATGGTCAGGATTAAAGAGCACGGGGATGTGAGGGCCCAGAGAAGCAGGAAAGGAGAGGGTACGGGAGGGAGGAGCCTGGAAGGCTTCGGGGGGAGAGTGCAGCCTTTGTTTTCTGGCTCTCCTCGGGCAGCTCAGGAGAGGAATAGGCTGCTGCCAGAGCCTCCGCCCCGCCTGTCTGGGGCTGAACGTCTCGGGCTGGCAGGGGTGGGACCTTCCTGGGCTCCCTACGCTGTGTCAACATCAGTTCCAAAGCGCCGGGAAGCCTCCTCCTTCGAGGATTCCTGCAGGTTGTTAGAGCGCTCCCGGGACGTACCGTTTCCTGCCGCGCTCCCTCTGGCCCCTGCTTTTTCCAGGAGTCGTGGCCCTCAGCCGGCCTCTCCTCCTGCCACGCCCTCCCAACCGGACGTCTGTCCAGTGGGGCTGGACCTCACCGTCTCTCACGCACGTCAGGCTGCGGAGGCCCCCATCCCGTGAGACCGTGTTTGTTGATCAGCTGGGAGCCTGGCCCCTCCTCCCCCGTTCAGTCCTCCTTGATTCCACACATTATTCCAGGTTGGGGATGAGGAAACCAGCGTCAGAGAGGCGAGGAGGGATGCCCGGAGTCACAGGATTCGGACCCAGATTTGCTCTGATTCTGAGTAGTTGGTGAGATAGGGGGCGGGCGGGGGTCCAGAAAAAACTGGGGGCTGAGTCCTGGGGGACCCAGGCAGAGGCAGTCAGCCCTTCTTTCTTACGCGGTCACTGCGCTCCAGCTGGGCTTCCTCCTCCCCCAGCAGTGGATCTGGGGAACGGACCCCAGCAAAGACCGGGCCCTGGGCTAGGGGCAGGGCCCCTCCTCCCGCCTTGACAGTTGTCCGCCCTCCCTACGTCCTGATGCAGCATCAGTGCACCGTGCGGTCGGCTGGGGCTGGAGCCAGGCTGAGCTGAAGAAGCCAGGGGCCGGGTGGGCAGCCCTAGCCGCCCAGCTCATGGGCCACCCTTGTGGGCCACTGAGCTCCTGCCCTGCAGCCAGCTAGCCTCCCCACGGCGCACAGGGCAGAGCCCAAATTCCCTAGTGTGACCTTTAGGGCTGATCCCAGCCTGGCTCCAGCCTGCCACCCTGAAAGAGTCTACCTAAGGGCCCAGCTGCTGTCACTCCTGAGCCTTTGCAGAGGTCTCCTTGCTGTCACATCCCTCCTCTCTCCTCTCAGGTGTTGCTGTCCCCCTCCCTCCTCCCTCCCTGGCTCCCAGCTCTTTGAACAAGCTGGTTGTCCCACAGCCAGGAGCACAGCGGTGTCAGTGCTTGACCCGGGGTGTGGACTGCCACATCTCTTCCTGTAGCTGTTTCTCCAGATCTCCTCAGGGAGATCTGCAGTCGACCCCCAGCCTGCATTTCAGATCCTCCTCTCTGCTCCGTCACTGTCACCGGCACCATCACCATCACCGTCTAGCATGTTCCTTATCTTACTTATGTAATGTCTTTCTCCCCCACAAGAAGGTTGGCTCCGTGAGGGCAGGAGGCAGTTTGTCATTTTGTTCAGGGCTCTGTGTGTCCCCTGTGTCCCCAGTGCCTGGGGCATTGCCTGGCATCCCGAAAGGGCTCAGTGTGGATCTGTCTGATGAAGGGGCTCACTGGCATCTGACGCTGGAGCATCGTACCTCTGCTGCCTGGCAACCTATCAGTCTCCCTTGCCCTTTGCAGCCTTCTCTCCTGCGAGGCTTGAAGCTGGGTGCCCTGGGGACCATGCAGAAGCCTGGGGCCAGGGCCCGGAGGGCCTCGGACTGCGGCCCTGCCCCTCACCGGCCCAGGTCCATCACCAAGTTTGCCCAGGTGGGTGGGGCTGCCCCCAACAGGTGGGCATGACTGGGTGGCAGGACCTGAGGGTGGGGAGGACCTGTTTCCGGGTCTTCCCTCCCCAACCCAGGCTCTGGAATGTGTGTGTGTGTGTGTGCTCAGATGAGGGGATGGGGCCTTGGGCACCTGAGTGGTGTGACGGAGGCCACCTGCTGGAAAAGTAGCAGAGCCTGGACTTCGAGCCCAGTGCTCTGTCACTGTCCATAACTTACCCAACAGACCAGAGTGTTTGGGGGGCAGTTTGGAGGGTGGGGGTCAGGAGCCGTGAGCTTGATGTCCCTGCCTGCCTGCCACCCCACCCCCAAGCAGTACGTGGGCTCCTTCTCCGTGGACGACCTGGACCCCCAGGACAGCGTGTGGCTGGCGCAACAGCAGCTGTGGGCGCTGAAGGTGGGTGAGCTGGGGAGGGCACTTCCCCATGGGGGTCCCAGCCTTGATCCCTGAGCCCATGGGATCCACCCCATCCTCCTCCAGTCTTAGAGGTGAAGCGGCTGAGACCCGGGGGGAGGGGGGGAGGATTCAAAGCCATTCTGAACAGTGGGCCCTGGCAGGACCACATGCCCAGGGACTCTCTTCCTTTAGGATGCGTGACCTGTGCCCTACAGGTGGCGGCCACAGGTGTGGGGGTTGGCCTTGGCTGCGGGGTGGTCTGCCAGGAGGCGTTCACACTTCCCTGGCTCCCGGAGGTCCATTGTCCAGGGCTCTGTTCCCTGGCAGGTGGCGGGGCTTGGAGGGTAGTGCCTGCTCCCCACCAACTCTCTCCCATCCAGGACTGTCCCCGACGCCGGGCCGTCGTCCTGAAATTCAGCCTTCAGGGACTCAAGATCTACAGCGGGGAGGGTGAGGTAGGAGCCCGCGAGGGTGCCGCTGAGGCCTGGACAGGACAGGTGCCCCACCCCCCAGGATGCACTTGCCCGACGCGGGCAGCACTGCCCCTTGAGCCTCCCAGCTTGCCAGCCCGCTCAGGGCCCTTGGGGTCCTCTCTCTAAGGAGCTGCCCCCAGGGCAAGCTCGATAGGCAAGTGTCTCATCCATCTCACACACACACACCCCCTTCCGGATCCCTGCCCTCCAAAATCTCCAGCATGACCTCCTGGCCTGAGCACCGGGATCATCCATCCCGGTGAGGTTTTTGCAGCCCCTGGGCCTCTACGGAGGCCTGTGCTGCATCGGCCCGTGGGCCGTGGCCAGCTTCTCACGGCTGTGGAAGGGGACCTGGGCTCAGGCTGGAGGCCAGTTGGGAGCCCCCTGCTTCATTGCCCGTCCTCTGTTCCTGGTGCAAGCCAGCACTTGTTGAATACTAACTGCACTCCAAACGGTACACGCTACAGAGCTCTGGGCTCCACTTACCTAAGACTGGTGCAAATGATGTCCCAGAGCTGTGCATTGAGGGGACCCTTGGATCCGGTCCTGTGCCACTTGCATGAGATCTCACTGACCCATCAACAGCCAAGGGCTCAGAGAGCTAGACTCACCTGCCCAAGATATACAGAGACTGAGTGGCAGAGCCAGGATTCAGACCCCAGAGATCAGGAGTGCCACCCCAGAGACTGCTGCTGTCCGTAACCCGGCAGGGCCCCCCGATTCTGTAAATGGGCATGGTGTCCAACCAGCAGGGTGGCCATGGAGACCAAGAGATCCAAGCCCAGCAGCCGTGGGCAGGATGAGGGTTTGGGCAGGACTGGAGGGAGGGAAGCATTCCTTACCCCAAGAGCTGGGTGGGCCCTACACCAGGCGCGCAGGCTGGGGAGCAGATCCAGGAAGCGTGCCAGCAGGTGCGCGAGGCCACCAGGGCTGGCCACACCGGGCGGCCAGCTGCAGGCCTGGCAGCGGGTCTCACGGGGGCCGCCTGCCTCCCCAGGTGCTCCTGATGGCGCACGCCCTGAAGCGAATCCTCTACTCCACCTGGTGCCCCGCCGACTGCCAGTTTGCCTTCGTGGCCCGAAACCCCCAGAGCCCCGCCAGCAAGCTCTTCTGTCACCTTTTTGTGGGCAGCCAGCCTGGAGAGGTATGTGGGGCCCAGGCAGCGGGGCAGCACTGGGGCTGGGGTGCGGGGCTGCGGTGCATTCACGTGGCCTCAGGGAGCTCAGCCCCTGCGGCTACTTTTGTGGCTCTGCCTGCTGACGGCTGAGCAGCGAGCCAGCGGTGTCCGTGGCCACGAGGATGCAGCCCCGCACTTGGAAATGGCAGCTTTGCGCCTGGGCTCCACCTGGAGCGCCCTTCACCTTCCCATCCTGGCCAATTCCAGCTTCCCCTTTCAGTCTCAGTCCGCATGTCTGCGAAGCCTACTTTGCCTCCTCTAGACTGCCCCTTCCTCCTGGGGTAACTGTGACATGAACCACACTCTGTCATCATTAGGTTAGTCCCTAATCCCAGACACTGGAGTTGGAGAGCAGAGACGGGGTCCAGGTCCCAGTCTTGGCCCCCCTGGAGCGAGTGGTTGGGCAGGCAGACCCCGGAGGTCAAAGCCAGAGCCTTGGCAGCTGTTCAAGCAGAGGCTGGGTCCCGCTCCTTCTCGGAGCAAGTCTGTGCTGGCTGCTGGCGTGATAGGTGGCTGAGACATGGCTGTTGGTCTCCTAGAGCTCATGGTTCCAACATGTAGGGATGTAGTGGGTAGCGTGCTGGGCCTAGGCCGGGGAATTTTTGTGCTCCACTTCATTAAAGGAGCCAAGGGAAGTGGGGATGAGGAAACTGAGGGCAAAGGCACCACGTGCTGTCCAGGATCACACAGTAAGTAGCTCCTAAGTGACAGAGCCAGGATTGGATCCCAGGTTCTGTGACTCCAGGGCCTGTGTTCTTAGCCGCTCCTCTCAGAGGGTACTGACCTAGTGCACAGAACAGGGTTGGTAGAGCCAGGGAGTGGAGAGCATTGAGCCCAGGTATTCCCAGCTCCGAGCATGATGCAACAAAGTAGATGCTCAGGTGGGGAAGGCTGCATGGAGGTTAGGTTCTGGGGGATAAGTAAGAGTTTTCCCACTTACGGGGAAGAGCATCCCAGGCCGGGGCGGGGCAGCATGCCCCCGTGGGGAGTGGGTTGGTGCCTAAGGAGTTCCCCAGGAGACCTCCCTCAGCGAACCCCTCCCGCCCCCTCCCTAGGTCCAGATCCTGCACCTGCTGCTCTGCCGCTCCTTCCAGCTCGCTTACCTCCTGCAGCACCCTGAGGAGCGGGCACAGCCGGAGCCCTGTCTGGAGCCCACAGGGGACATGCCCCTGAAGTCACTGTCCAGCCCTCCGGCCCGCCCTGGCCTAATACAGGAGCTCTTTGGCCACGATCAGCTCTCAGAAAACGTTCATGCACTGGTCTCCTTCCAGTGGCTGCCAGCGGAGGGACCCATGGGCCGAGGGGTACGTAGCACTCCAATCCCCACCAGGGAGTGGGCAGTGGATAGGGAACTGGTTGAGGGTCTGGGGGAGTTATGTGTCCAGAGAGAAGGAACTCACCTGACCTCACATGGTTGGGCCTAATCTACCCACCCCTCTGGGACCCTCTTGATGCCCTAGAAAGAGATGCCAGAGTTGGAAGGCCGCGGGGGTACCCGCCGCCACATCCGCCTGGGGAACCCCTACTGCTCCCCAACGCTGGTGCGCAAGAAGGCCATCCGCAGCAAAGTGATCCGCTCGGGGGCCTACCGCGCCTGCACCTATGAGACCCAGCTGCAGCTCTTGGCCCGGGAGGCCTGTGAGTAGCAAGAGCACGCCTGCCCTATGCACACCTGCCCCGGGCACACCTGCGTCTCTGACCTGTTTGCGCCTGTGGGAGTTGGAGAGGGTGGGCCAAGTGCCCGGTGCCAGGGCCAGGAGTACCCACTCTCGTGTTTCGCGTCCATGCGAGTGAGTGTGTGCCCAGGGCTTGCATAGGGGGCTGTGTAGCTGTGGATGCGCTTTAACTGGTGCTGGGTGTGAGTGGGGGTGTGCTCATGTGGGTGTGTCTGCGTGGGGCTGGATGTGTGCCTGTTGGTGGGGAGGGGGAGGCTTGGTGAGGAGACAAGTGTGACGTCATGGGGCCTCTGGGGGTGGGGTGGGCTGGTTGGGATGAGGCAGCCTCACCCCTCCTGATGCCTGGCTGGTCTCCGTAGTTCCTGCTGCCTGGGAGACGTGGCCCCAGGGTCCCGGGGGCTCCTTGTGCTTGGTGGAGAGTGATGGCAGCCTGACGGAGAACATCTGGGCTTTTGCTGGCATCTCCAGGTAGGGAGGGCCGGCCTGGCTGAATACCCAGCCCCTTGGGGTGAGCACACCCCTGCCTGTGGGATGCACAGTCCAGTACCAGGGCATGCGCTCCTGGCCTCAGGCTAGGGACCTTAGCACCCTGGGCCCCCTTTTTCTCAAATGCAAGTGGGGGTAATGAAAGGCCCGCCATGGCAGGGCTGTGGCGAAGGTCAAGTGAGGTGATTCAAGTGAGTAAAAACAACCTCTAAACGTGAGGCCTTTACACCTGTCCTGGTGGGGGTTTGAAGTGGTCGACGAAGGACCCCTGGAACTTTCGGAAAGGAAGTTAGAAGCAGGGGAGGGGCCCTCCTCCGGGACAGGCACCTGCAGGGCTGCTGGCGAGGTCCCGCCTCAGCCTCTCCCCTGCGCCCCCAGGCCCAGCGCCCTCGCCCTGCTGCGGAGAGACGTGCTGGGAGCCTTCCTGCTGTGGCCCGAGCCGGGCGCCAGCGGCCAGTGGTGCCTGTCGGTGCGGACGCTGTGCGGTGTGGTGCCCTACCAAGTCTTCCGGAGCCACCTGGGCCGCTACAGCGTGGAGGTAGGTGCGGGCAGTCGGCGCCGCCCCTTGGACCACAGAGCCCGCCGAGCCCTCAGTCGGGTCCCCGTTGGCTGTGTTCCCACCCGTAGTCCTCGTCCCTGCTGGCCCTGCCCCAACTGGCCCACTCACCCCCACTTCCACCTGTGGGCTCTGCCTCTCTCCAGAGGCCT
This sequence comes from Noctilio leporinus, assembly GCA_004026585.1. Lineage (NCBI taxonomy): Eukaryota > Metazoa > Chordata > Mammalia > Chiroptera > Noctilionidae > Noctilio > Noctilio leporinus. The sequence continues at coordinate 84,494 of PVIW01000157.1, forward strand.
GCGGAGGCTGCCACTGGCAGAGTCTGCGACGAGCGTCATGCCTCCCATTTCTAAAGGAATCCCAGCTTTTAAGAGCCTTTCCCACACGCGCTCACTCATGTCTTGGCAGAAGAGCAAGCTGACTCAGAGGGCAGGAGCCTACTTAAGCTCACTCGTACAGCCTGAGTCTGTAGGCCTGAAGTCTCGGCTGATCTCAGGTTTCCTGGGACTGGGGTGGGTGGGGGCCTTGCAGTGTGCACCCTCACCTCCTTGCCAAGTGCCTCAGCCCTGTCCAAGCCAGGAGGGAAGAAAGCAAATGGTGTCTGGCTCCGCTGTGAGCAGGACAGTGACCTCCCAGCGCTCAAATTTCCTCCTTTCTAAAGTGGGGCAGGATCCCAGGTGCGGGGGTAGTTAGTGACCAGCACCACCCATGGGGAAGGGGACGGGGACGCTGGACTGAAGCCCCTTCCTCCCGCAGCACCTGCCCGCCGAGTTCCCCAGCCTGGAGGCCCTGGTGGAGCACCACGCCGGGACTGAGCGCAGCCTCTTCTGCTCCCTCGACATGGGCCGTCTGAACCCCAGCTACGAGGAGCAAGACTGTGGGCCCCAGGGCAGGCCCTCCCGGACACTCCGGCCCCTTGGCCATGCCAAGTCTGAGGCAGAGCTGCAGGGCCTGGGCTAGGGGGCCAGGCCCTGCATCACTCTGGCCGTGGGCCTCAGCAAGCTGCTCTGTCCATACTCCACCCTGCTGGTCACCAGTTCGTCAGTCACTCTGCCCCTTGGACCAGCCTTCCATCACATCACTGATGTGGGGGACCCCTGATAGGGGATTGCCAATGGCTTCTCTTACTACATTTGGCCCCTTGAGACTGCAGGAAGGGCAGGTGGATCTCCAGGCTTCCGCGACCTTGCTAGATGACTTTGGATGCTTGTCTTCTCAGGGCTTCACTGGAGATTTCCGGGGTGGGGGACAGGATTCCTCATCGTGGCGGTGTAGCCCTTTCAAGGAGGCTGGGCCCAGGCCCTGCCTGGGAGTCTCCAGAGAGGCAGCCAGAGGCTGAAGGAGACACGTCCAGGGAGGAAGTTCTCACTTGGTGCAAAGGCAGACGGTGGGTGGTGAGCCACCCTTCTTGTGAGAGAGACAGATGACGACTCTGGAGCCTGCAGGCTATGTCACATCCAGGCTGCCAGTTTCACAAGCCATCTGAAGTCAAGGGAGTACACCCTTGAGTTCTGAGGAGTGGGGGGTTGGGAGGGTGTAGAAGGGGGAGGATGGACGAAGAGCAGTGCCACCCAAAGCCCACACGCAGGATGGACACCTGTGTGCAGAAGGGGCGTGAACCATCAGGCGGAGCAGAGAATGCCAGCACGTTGCTTGGGAAAGCTGGTTTGTCTCCATTCAAAGCCATGCAGCTGTGATCCCTGCTGAATGAGAAAGGTTGCCCGGCCTCTGCTACTCCCCGACGTGCCTGAGAACCACTGAGACACATTCCGACACTGCAGTTCCTTTTGCCCGTTGACTGGGAGGGGCTAGCAGTGAGCCACGGGTTTAGAGGGTGACCAGAGCCCTGCCCAGCTCAGCTTGGTGGCCCTCTGGGAAGCCACCTAGTGCTGGCATTGCCCAGTGATTGTAGTGTAAGGCATTGGTCCTGTGCTGACTGGCAGATCCAGGAAAGTCTGCTTGACAGACACCTACCAAGCGAGGGAGCAAGTTCCCTTTGGATGGGCTTCTGTTTCCCGAGGAAAAGGCCCAGTCATGAGTCTGGGGGCTGCCCTCTCCCCTTTCTGGGAGTGGGATGTGATCGTTCGGTGCCTTGAAATTAAAAGACTTCTGGCTCCTGGACGGAGATGGCAGCCCCAACAGAAGGGCAGGATTTTCTAATCTGCTGGTCCCAGCTGTCAAACCACACCCAGGAGACGGACTTGCTAGGGACCTTGTCATTCTTATCGAAAGGGATAGGGTTCATTTCACTGGAGCTACAGTACTGCTTCCCTACTGATGGGAGTGGGAACCCAGGACTCCTGTTATAGCCATTTCTGTCAGAACTCAGCTCCGTGAGCAAAGTCCTGGTTCTTAGGGGGAGTGCCTCGTCCCTGCATTTCCCCGGCAAGGAGAGGGATTGGGTGCATCTTAGCACTGGAGTCGCACATTTAAGGAGACCTGGTAACTGGCCCAGGCTGAGGCCAAAGCTGGCCTCTGATGGGTGTGTTTTGTGCAGGTTACCTGTGTGGACAAGGTATTTTCGCACAGCCTTTATTATCCACGTAGGACAAACAGGGCCAGGTTTTTCGACCCATGGGTACAGACACTTCAATGTCTTAATTACAGAGCATTCTCTTTATTCTAGCCAGCACCACCTGTGTAGCCCAGTTCTCTTTACTGTATGTATTTGAAATAAAATGCATTTCTTCAGATTGTCTAGTACAGGCTTTTTCTTTGAAAGGTGAGGTCTATGTCCAGTTTTCTTATTTTGTTTTTGTTGCCAGCATACCTTCAGATAGTGCCAAATGGCAAACCAGACAAGAATGGAAGAAATCAGTATATTCAAGTCATCTCTCTCCTGGTTTTAAGCCAGTGGTTATTTCCTATAGGAAAAAGACCCAAGACCTCTGCTCTGGCAACCTGGGCTTTCCTTCAGCTCCTGCAACATGCCACAGGGCCTTTGCACAACCTGAACAGGTCTCCCTGTTCTCTCCATATTTTGCCTCGTTAACTCCTCAACCTTAGCATCTCAGTCCCTCTCACTCAGGAAATCTGCCAACCATCCCCCTGGGGAGGGGCAGGGAGGTTCCCTTGTTGGATATTTTGTAGAACTGGTCCTTTAGTTTGTAATAACTAGTTCATTTATGGGGTTTTTGCACATGGGAAATTTGCTTTTGATGTCAGCCTCCCCTGCTAGATTGGACTATGGACTCCAGGAGGGCAGGGATTGGGCTGTTGTCTCCCAGCACCTGTGGCAATGTCTGGAAGGCAGCGGACAGTGTTTCTGTACACAGTGGAGTCTAGAGGGAACTATTCTGGCCAGAGGGACTTGTGCTGAGCCAGCAGAGATAGGCCAGGCAGTCTGTGAAGCTAACAAAGATTTTGGCCCTCAAAGCTTTTGTTTTTCTTAACCTTGTGTCTTAGGAAAAACAAGAGGCAGCATTAGAAGGAAACTTGGTTCCGTCCCAGCACCTGTGACATGCTCCCCTGAACCAATACAGGGATGTGAAGGAAAGCAAGGGCCTGGTTGTCTTTCTCAGCAGGTGTCTAACCCCCGTGTGTGGCCCCTCCTCTTGTTTCTCAAAGGGGAGTCAGGCCTGGCCTCCCGGTCCTAGCTGGGCAACCTCGGGCGAATCGCTTAACCTCTCTGAACCGGAGTTGCCTCAGAGGCAACCATGGGCGTGAAGCGCCCGGCGCAGAGCAGGTCGAAGCTCCAGCAAAGGCAGGGCGGGTCCTGCGTGCAGACGGCCCACGCGTGCTGGCAGCTGCCGGCGCGGAGAACGCGTGGACTTTCTCGCAGTCGCCACCTGTGACGCCACGGGCGTTGCTCAGCAACCGCGAACGCCACCGTCGCCCGAGTGCAAGCGGGCGGCTGGGGGCTCAGGTCCTGCGGCTTCGCCAGCAGCGCGGATCCCCCACTTCCCCCGCCCGGGCCGGGCCTCAGGGAAGGGCGAGCCCGGGCGTGGGAGGCGGCGGCTGGGCTCCAGTCCGGCTCCCCCGGCGCCGGCTTCCTCCTCCCGCAGAGCCCCAAGGCGACCCGGCCCCCACCCCGCACCCGCAAGGCCCCCGCCGCAGCCCTGCCCTTGCTGCGGGGCCGCCCCGCAGAGTCCCTTGGTCCCAGCGGCCAGGAGCTCCCCGCCTGGAGGTGGTGTGTCCGGCCGCGGCGTCCACGCCTGCCCGCGGCCCCGAGGACCCCTTCCGCGCGCTATGGCCTCCGAGTCGGTGAAGGTGGTGGTGCGCTGCCGCCCCATGAACCAGCGGGAGCGGGAGCTGCACTGCGCGCCCGTGGTGACGGTGGACTCCGCGCGCGGCCAGTGCTTCATCCAGAACCCCGGCGCCGCCGCCGAGCTCCCCAAGCAGTTCACCTTCGACGGCGCCTACTGCATGGACCACTTCACCGAGCAGATCTACAACGAGATCGCCTACCCGCTGGTGGAGGTGAGGGCGCCTGGAAGGCAGCCTCCGAGGACCGGCTGGGCAGGACTTGGGGCCACCCTGAGGGGTCCTGAGGGACAGCACTGCCCCCAGGCCGGCTGGAAGGCCCTTCTGCAGACGCACAGGTGGACACCGCCAGGTTGGTCTGAAGGTGTCTGCAGGCGGGAGAGAGCAGGGACCTGCCTAGTAGGTCCATGTCCAGGTCTCCCCTGTCCCCAGAGCCAAGGCTGCCCTTACCCCCTTACAGCCCCTCACCCACAAGGACTCCGGCCCCCAAGACCACTGCCTTTCACCGTCATCTGGGAGCTTCAGGACTTCTCTAGTGGCGCCAGCCCTTTCCTTCCTCCTCCTCCTGCTTCCTGAGAGGCAGTGGCTGGTACAAGCCTGGGGTGGCAGGTGGGGTTCGGGGTAGGGAGGGGGGAATCTCACCAGCAGCTCCTTGCTTTTGCTTGTTTGAGCTTCCTAACAGGGGAGGCACTCACGTTTCACAGATGGGGAGACCGAGGCAGGAAGGGAGTTCATTGGCCAAACTCCCACAGGGAGTCTCTGGCAGAGGTGGGGCTCCTGCTGTCTGCTGGGCAGAGGGCTCCTTCCTCCCTACCAACATCTCCCCAGCTTCCAGCCAATCGCTAGTCAAATGAAATGTCACAGGTGGTTCCAGGAAAAAGGGACACGTTTGGGAAATGCTGCGTACACGGCTCCTTCCCTGGAAGAAACCAGTGTAACTTATTTAACCCAGCGTTTCTAAAGTAGATTTGCGCACAGAGTTTTGTTGTTTCGGCTGGCAGGCCATTTAACACTCAGAATACCCACTTCGGCTGCCCCATCGCTTCCTCCTGGAGCGGGCTGAGGTGTATGTATCTTCACAAGACTCCGTGAACATGTGGAGCTGGGGTCATCATTCCTGAAGGGGAAACTGAGGCCTAGAGCATTACCCAACAAGTTAGAGGCTGTTTCCATTCCTGGCACAATGCCTGGGTCCGTGCCCCATCCAGCTGTCCGCCATTAAGTGAGCCGCGTGCAAATCATGTAGAAAGCACACTTCAGGTGGCTGCGAGCCTGCAGCAGCTGCGCCGTTAGGACTGGGAGGCTGTGTGTCTGCCCGGCTGGGCTGAGCCCTGCTCCCGCCGCTCCCCAGGGCTCTGACCACCTCCACAGGCCTCAGGCACAGGGGCTTTCCTCTCAGGTCCTATTGCACCAAGATTTCCAGGACTTCTAACTGCCACCTTCTGCCCTTTCCTCTTCTTTTCTTCTCCATCTCTTAAATCTAGGTTCTGTGCCTGATCTTATCTATCATTGGGTGGCCTCTTTGACTCCCCACCCCAGACCCGCCCTTCAGCCAACTCAGCCTGTCCTACTGTGAGCCCTTTCCCTTCCCAGCTGGCCTGCTGGCCGCTTTCCCAGCTGGTGGCCTTGCCATCTCCCCCTACTCCCTCCTTCACACCCACGGCCTTAGAGTCGCCTCTGATGGCCCACCCAGGGGCCAGGCACCATGACTTCTATCATGGGCAGACTGAGAATGGTGAGTCTGGATTCCAGAGACATTGATGCAATAGAAGCCATAGACTTGAGCCTCTGGATGGGACATGGAGCTGTTCGTTTTGGAGGGGGAGGGGAAGAGGACTTGAGGCAATTGAGGATCGATGCCTTCTTATTTCAGTTTCTTTTTTTTAATTTCAGTTTCAATAGTTGTGTGTTTAATGTGAAGGAGAAAAAATATGCAGCACATCCAACCTGTAATGCAGTTTCGTGGTCATTATTGCTGAGGGTGACATCAGGTTAAAAAGAGGGTCAAGTAACAGTTGGTTTCATGAAAAACATTTAGTAAATAATAGTATAGGGGCTGTAGTGGGACCTGGAGAAAGTGGGGAGTGACTGATATTAAGGACCTTCTCCATGTGTGATCTTGTCCCTGGCAGGTCTGGATGATGGGTGAAATATTTTTCTTTTTTAAAAGATTTTAATTATTATTTTTTGAGAGAGGGCAAAGGAGAGAGGTAGAGAGGGAGAGAAACATCAATGTATGGTTGCCTTTCACCTGCCTTCAGCTAAGGACCTGGCTGGAGACCTGGCTTGAGACCTGGTTATGTTGCCCTGGCTGGGAATTGAACCAGCGACCTTTGGGTTCACAGGCCGGCACCAATCCATTATGTCACCAGCCAGGGTGGATGGGTGAAACTTTTTTTTTTTTCAAGATTTTTTTTTTTTTTAATTTATTATTTCCAGAGAGAGGGGAAGGGAAAGAGGCAGAGAGGGAGAGAAGCATCAATGTATGGTTGCCTTTCACCTGCCTCCAACCATAGACCTGGCTGGAAACCTGGCTTGCAACCTGATTATGTGCCCTGGCTGGGGATTCGAACCAGCGACCTTTGGGTTTGCAGGCCGGCACCTTAGGGTGAAACTTTTATGAAACTTTATCTTTTGCCTTAAAAACATGTGTAATGTTGTTTTCCATGTCACTCTAGGGCAGTGCTGTCCTGTAGAACTCTCTGCAGCAGTGAAAATGTTCTGTATTTGAGCTGTCCAGTTAAGTACCAGCCGGCTCTAAGTATGTAGCTAAATGGGGCTAGTGGTCCTGCAGAATGGAATTTTAATTTTATTTAATTTTAAATAACTTACATTTCAATAACCGCATGTGGCTAGTGGGTCTAGAGAAGAGCTTTCCAGTACAGATATAATGTGAGCACATGCATAATTTAAATTTTTCTAGTCGCCACATTTTAAAAAGTAAAAGAAGGCAATCATAATTTTAATAATACATTTTGTTTAACCCATCATGCCTAACATATTAGCGTTTCAATAAAATATAATAGATGTTATCATGATAATACCTATTAGTGATCCATTTTACATTCTTCACACAAAGTCTTTGAAATTTGATCTGTTTTACATTTATAGAGCTCCATTCACATGCTGAAGTATCTGTCACTGGTTAAAATGAAATTAAGCACCAAACAAGTGTGTTAAATGGAAAAATATTTTACGTTTCTCTAGTTTTTAAAAGAATTATAAGATTTTATTTCTTTGTTTTTCAACAGAGGGGAAGGGAGGGAGAAAAACAAAAGGTTTCTTTGTGGCTGCCTTTCACATACCCCCAACCGGGGACCCAGCCCGTAACCCAGTCAGGCATGTGCCCTGATTGGGAACCAAACTGGAGATCGTTAGGTTCTCAGGCCGGCTCTCAATCCACTGAGCCACACCAGCCAGGGCTATGCTGCTTCAGTTTTTAAGTGTAAATTAACTAAAATAAGCTGAGATGAATTTCATTTCTCAGCTACACCAGCACATTTCTGGTGGCTAGTAAGTAGCTACCTGTTGGTGGTGTAGTGATATTTTAGGTGGACTCTTCTCTTGGTTTGGGTGACACTGGTACTCTAGGTGCTAAACCATGTTGTTCCAGGACTTCGTGTCCCTGCAGCAGTTCCAGAGCCCCATGTTGGCCTGTCTACAGTACGGACCCAGGAGCAGATGCCATGTGGGCCCATGGAGTCTGGGAGCAGCTCTCTGTGTTCATTCCTCTCTCTCTCTCTCTCCCCTTTAAAAATTTTATTTATTTATTTATAGAAAGAGGGGATGGGTGAGAGAAAGAGGAAGGGAAACATCAATGTGTGGTTGCCTCTTGTGTGCCCCCAACTTGGGACCTGGCCAGCAACCCAGATACATGCCCTGACTAGGAGTTGAACAGGCAGCCCTTTCACAGACCTGGGCTCAATCCACTGAGGCGCACCAGCCAGGGTCGAGCTCATGTTTTGACACTGGATTCCCTCTCCCTCTTGCTAAGTTCTAGAAGTTGTGTCGTCATGTGTGAGGACAGGGACTGGGTGTCTTCCTTATTCATCACTCTGCCCCCTGCCAGAGCACAGTGAGGGCACAGGGAAGAGCCCGTACCTATAGAATGAATAAATGCAGGTAAATAAAGAGGGACTTCGGGGGGGCCCCCTGTTTGCCCCCTACCTTCCTCCCCAGCTTCATCTTCCATCCCCCTTGCCTCTTCGTCTTTGCGCAAGCTCGCAGCCTGGAATGTCTTCCTCTCCATCACTTGCCAAAATTCAAACCACTCTTTCAGCTCTCCCAGTTCTATCTACCCAGGAGGCTGTGCCAGGCTCCCCCTCCCTCACCTTGCAGAGGCCTGGAGTGCGCCCCTACACTCCCCCACAGTCTCGCGGATATTCAGTGAGCACATCCTCTCCCCAGCACCCCATGTCATCCCCGGGTAAACCTCAAACAGCCTCAGAGGACGTGCTTTCTGCCCCTTTATCTCAGAAGAGGAAACTGAGGCTCACTGTGCCTGGGTAGGAAGGGTCCCTGGGCAGACAGCCAATGAAGGACAGAAACGGATCTGAGTGCAGGTAGCGAGGCTCCAGGTCACCAGCTCTCAGCCGCCCATGGGGACAGTCTCCTATCTCACCAGGCAGGGAACGTGATGACAGAGCTGTTACTCAATGCCACCTGCCCGCTCCCAGCTCGGGGACAGCATTGTGGGAGACCCAGGAGGGGCCCTGCTCTGCCGGTTAGGACGCAGCCCTACAGCCCTGCGCCCTGCGCCTGGCTGGGCTGAGGCAGCTGAGCACTGGGTTTGTGGTCCTCTGTGCAGGGCGTCACCGAGGGCTACAACGGCACCATCTTCGCCTACGGCCAGACTGGCAGCGGGAAGTCCTTCACCATGCAGGGCCTGCCAGACCCGCCCTCCCAGCGAGGCATCATCCCCAGGGCCTTCGAGCACGTGTTTGAGAGTGTCCAGGTAGGGGCCTCGTGGAGGTTCAGGGCAGGGCTGGGACTGGGGGCCTGCGGGATCCCCAAGGCATCACCATAGGGGGGTCCAGGGCATTTCTGAGCATCAGATGCAGTCAGAGCCTGCCAAGGATGTTGGGAGACAAACTGAAAACTACCAAAATGACCTGCCGCAGTTCCACACTTTCCCCCCTGCCCTTTCTGGATTCTAGCATTTCATTTGGCATTTCACACAGTTCAGTGACCTTGAGAAACGGTTGTAAGAATCAGCTTTCCTTTTCATTGAGCAGTTGCTACAGACCGAGCTTGGGCAAAGCCCTTTATTATCCCACTGAACCCCCACCCTCGCCCAGGAGATAGGGAAGCTGAGACTCGGGCTCCCTGTGGTCTGTGTCAAAACCAGTCACCCCAGTGTCTGGGCTGCAGGTGAGAAGTACCCTGGTGACACTTGTGGCAATTTGCAAACTCTTGCTTCTGGGAAATGGCAAGCAGGGACTGGGTCAGCTGCAGAGGCCACCGTACCTGTGCCACACAGGAGCGAGAGCTGCCGGGAATCAGCCCAGGGCCCGTGCTTGGTCCAGGCCCTGCCGTATCTGCCTGAACAAAGCGGAGGGGAGGCCTCTCCCGTTTCGTTTCCTCTGGGCCTGTAGAGAAAGCACTAGACATCAGCAGCATGAGAACCATGTCGCTCTGAAGCCTGAGAGCCCACGTGGCCATGAGCTCCCGGCTGCGGCAGGTTCTCAGGTGGCAGGCGCTCAGGTGTCTGCCTTCCTCCCTCGCCCGTTCCCTGCAGTGCGCAGAAAACACCAAGTTCCTGGTCCGCGCCGCCTACCTGGAGATCTACAATGAAGACGTTCGCGACCTGCTGGGGGCGGACACTAAGCAGAAGCTGGAGGTGGGTACAGACTTGGCACAGGCAGGTGGGGGCAGCTGAAGAGGGGAGGTCGGCATCAGGAGGTGGTCCCTCAGAAATACCGGAAGGGCATCCTGAGGGCCCAGGTGCTGGTGCAGACGGCAGTGGGGACTTCTGCAGGGGAGGGGTTTAATGGGTCAACATCTACCGCAGGGGGCTGAGGTCAGGGGCTGGACCTTCCCTGGGGTAATGCTACCTGTATCTATTGAAATAGATGGAGTTTTGTAATCGACAGCATTTTAAAAAGATGGTTCCACTTCTAAAAACATTATTTCAGAAAAGGGTTCTTCAAGCTGAAAGGAAGATAATAATGATTGTCACTTATTGAGAACTTGCTGTTCACTGGCTGCTCTAGGCATATTATCCCGGTTAATACAGTGACCTTGTGAGGCAAATAGCACTTTCCCTGATTTACCAATGTGGGGAGGGAGGTTTGGAAAAGATAATTAACTTGCCCAACTTTCCCACTGCAGTAAATGCCCGAACTTGGATTTGAACTCATGTCTATCTGGCTTCAAAGGCGCTGAATCGCAAACATGCCATTTTACAGCTACTGCTGGGCTCAGGTTCTGGGACCTCATGCCCTTTGAAAGGGCATCTGGTGTGGGTGGGCCTAAGGACCAATGATATGACCTCATGAACTTGTTGTGAGGTCCAAGAGGGCGCCGAGGGGAGCGGCCAGCAAAGTGCCCCCGTGTAGCGGGTGCTGAGCGTGCGAGCAAGTTCCTGACACAGATTCTGAGAAAAAGCAGCGCCTGTGGCTGGTGGTTGCCCGGTGGAGACCTGGGGAGGAGGAGCTGGGACTGATGGGCACGTGTTTGTAAATTGTGCTTCATCTCCCAAAGGCTAGAACCAGAATGACAGAACATCATTGCCTACCATGTGAAGCAGAGTTAGATGCTTTGAAGGGTCTATTAAGATTGGTAGAACTTGGCTGGTCCTTTGGAGAGCCCAGCAAGGTCAAGTGACCCAGCAGGACTGGACAGTTGGTGGCAAGGCCACCAGGACCCTTGGGCCTTCAGTGCAGTGTGAGGTTTGGTTATGTGTCCTCTCCTTAAGTGCTAAGTGGGCTTAGTCAGGTGTAAGTAGGAGAGGCCAGTGGGGGGAGGTGCTGCCCCCCAAGTCAGGTGCTTCTTATCTGAGCAAACAGCCAGGGGGGCCCTAACCAGCACTGGGTCGGCCCACCTCCTTCAGAGTCAGAATGCCCACGCCGGAGGGATGTCAGTCATTAATGAGCATCAGCCCTGGGGTGTTGCTATGGAGATTCCCATTTTACAGGTGAGAAAACTAGGCTGGGAAAGAGCGTCCCTGGGCCTAGGAAGTCACAGAGTCAGGGCCGGACATTCTCCATGACCCAAACTGCTTAAATCTCCCCAGTCCACATGCTTTGACAGCTATGGGGAACAGGCAGACCTCCCTCCCTAACCTTCTGGACCCTCCCCATCCTCCAGATTGGAACGGACCCTGGAACCACCCATGTGGTGGCTGGGCTACTTCTCTGCTCACTCCAAAGCCACCTACTTGCCTCCTAAATCCCCACCCCTCACTTCCCCGGCTTCATTTGAGGCGCTGTGAGTTCTTCTGTGACTGCTGACCACTCCAAGGCCCAGTGGAACAATTCAGACTTCCAGGAGCAGCTGTCTTGAAAGCTTTGTTTGTATCTGTCATATTATTTAAAAAAACCTTAAGAATTTAAGCTGGAAAAGACCCTCAGAGAGATTCTAGTCCAACTCTTTCCTGGTCCAGATGACAGCATTGGGTCCTAAGGAAAGAAAGGGACTTGGCCAAGGTCACATAGCAAATGATTAGTTGTACCTGAACTTGCGGGATCTGAGTGGTCAGGTGCTTTCTCCCCAGTACTTTTGGGGTCAGCAATATAGGAAACCTCAAAATAATAAGAAGCCAGAAATGAGGCTCCAGTTGAGGGAGGGACAGGTTGATTCATTCATTCAACAAAATGTGCCAAGCACCCCTGGCTGGTAGCACAGTGGATCAGACGCCGCCTGCAAACCCAAAGGTCGCAGGTTCGATTCCCCAGCCAGGGCACATAACCAGGTTGCAAACCAGGTCTCCAGTCAGATCTGTGGCTGGAGGCAGGTGAAATACAACCATACATTGATGTCTCTCTCCCTCTCTGCCTCTCTCCCTTCCCCTCTTTCTAAAAATAATGAAATAAAATCTTAAAAAAAAAAAAATGTGCCAAGCCACACGTTGAGGCAGGTCCACTTGGGCATGAACTCCCTCCCTCCCTCCCAGTCTCCATCCAGACCAGGGCCCACCGCACCCCTTCCTTCTCTGCTTCTCCCAAACACAGCAATGCTCACCCTTCCTTTGCAGGCACCTCCAGCCATCCACCCCCAATCTTTCTACCCTCTCCTGGGGCTGTAGCATCTGAGTCACACCTCAGCCCACAGACAGGGAAGAGGGAGGAGCAGAAGGCACAGGGAGTTAGCTGCTCCCAAGTATCAGCCCTTAAAGGTCAGCTTTCAGGATCAGGACCCCAGACAACCCACACTGGGACAACAGGGGGCCCCTCCTTTCCTGCCTCCATAACTTGACCTTGAGGGGTCAAGGGCTGGCTCTTGCCCCAGCTGGGCCATGGGCCTCAGACTTGGTGAAACAGGCTGTCTCAGGGGGCTGCCAGGGACAGATGCACTCCCAGGGGTGCCCCGAGCTTTTGACCTGAGGCCTCACAGCAGAGGTGCAGGTGGGCCCTCATGTAAACCTCACAGCAACCTTAGGAGGAAGGTGCTGTGTGTGTCCTTTATTACAAATGGGGACACACAGGCTCGACGCCCTGGGTAAGACCAGCCTAAAGGGCACAGTCAAGTCAAGGGTGGGCACCTGATGTGAATGCACTGCACAGCACAAGGAGGACCCGATCGTTTTGGTGATCAGGGGTTATGGGACCAGCTAGTGCCAGCAACAGATTTTGGGGAGCAGAGTTACAAGGCTACAAACCATCATGGAACCCAAGTCAGCACTGGGCGATGGAGGCGGGCCCTCAGGGGTTTCTCCATTGGTTCTGGTACCCCGTGACCCAACAGAGTGTCAGGATCCCCTCTTCCAGGGGTGTCTCCTGGCTCCAGACCAGCAGGAGACATTCCCTGCTCTGCACTAGTCCCAGCCATGCCACATCCCAGCTGGTTGTCATGGTGACTAGGCAGCCTAACAGCCAGCGGAGCAGTTACCAAGAAACAGGGCACAGCTGGTGGCTGTCACTCAGGGTCCCCCAGCTCTGTGGCGGGTGAAGGCAGAAATATCAGGGAAGGGATGAAGGGAGCCAGGGGTCACAGAGTGGGTGGGGGGCAGGTGTTCCTAGGTCTAAACGTGGGGTGGGGGTGACCTACACATTCTACTCTTGAGAGACGGGTCGTCCTCACCCTCTTCATGACCTGTGTTCTCTGATCCCCCAGAATTTTTTTTTAAGATTTTATTTATTATTTTCAGAGAGAGGGGAAGGGAGAGAGGCAGAGAGGGAGAGAAACATCAATGTATGGTTGCCTTTCACCTGCCTCCAGCCACAGACCTGGCTGGAGACCTGGCTTGCAACCGGGTTATGTTGCCCTGGCTGAGAATCGAACCAGCAACCTTTGGGTTAGCAGGCTGGTGCCTTATCCACTGTGCCATAAGCCAGGGCTCCCCAGAACTTTTTATTAGCTCCATTTCTTTCTTAATCTTCACAGTAGTCATGCAGAAGCAGGATTTGTTATCCTCCTTTTATAGATGAGGAAACCAAGGCCAAGAGAGGCACATTGATGTCCCCAACTAGCAAGTGACAGAAGCAGGCTTCTGTTCCAAGGTCTGTCTGACTGACCCAGAAGTCCCTTCTTCCTGAAGCCTGGAACAGTAGCTCACTCCTGGACCTGCTACGTGCCAGGCAGTCTTCTAGGTCTTTCAGGGAGTGTGGCAGTGATCAAAAATGGCCCCTCTCAACCTGGCTGGTGGGGCTTGGTTGGTTGGGGTGTTGTCCTGTACACCAAGGGTCACAGGTTTGATTCCTGATCAGGGCACATACCTAGGTTGTAGGGTCAGTTCCCACCTGAGGTGCATGTGGGAGGCAAACAATCAATATTTCTCTCACATTGATGTTTCTCTCTCTCTCTCTTTCTGGAATCTATTTATTTATTTAAAGATTTTACTTATTGTTTTTAGAGAGAGAATAAGGGAGAGAGGCAGAGAGGGAGAGAAACATCAATGTATAGTTGCCTTTCACCTGCCTCCAGCCACAGATCTGGCTGGAGACCTGGCTTGCAACCTGGTTATGTGCCCTGGCTGGGAATTGAACCAGCGACCTTTAGGTTCACAGGCCGGCACCTTATCCACTGTGCCACCAGCCAGGGCTATTTATATTTAAAAAAGGGCTTCTCAGGCACACAGGTGGACATGAATGAAGCCACCAGGTGCTACCAATGCTTCCAACTGGCTTCCCCCCATGACCCATGTGCAGGTCTCCCACTTCTGTCCTTTGTTCCTTCTTCATAGCCACCTTCTAGGTCAAGGTCAGCCCTTCCTCCTTTCAAGCTTTAGTTACTAGAGGATTTCCCAGCCTCTCTCCAGTCCTTCCCTTTGGACTCTTCCACCATCTGTGACCTCATTGGCACCCTGCCACTAATAGCTGTATGGCCTCCAGCAAGTCACTTAGCCCCTCTGTGCTTCAGTTATTTGTCCACACGGGAAGTCCAGACCTTCAGGCTGGCTCTTCTGCAGACGGGGCCTCCCCGTCCCTCGTCACCGCCACGCAGCAGGGGCCTGACCTCCCCTCATCCCCGAAGCGGCCCAGAGCACAGCATCAGAGCCTGCGTGGCTCAGACCAGCAGACAGGCGACTCTTGTCCTGTTCACTCAGCTCTTGCCAGCATAGTTTTATTTCTTTTCACACTTGAAAAATGTTGCATTTCACAGCTCTGTGTCAGCAACAGAATGACTTGGCTGCCTGGAAAGTGAGCAGGGAGCAATCAGATAAATTAATTTACTTGCTGCCATTGTGCTGAGAACCGGCTGGAATGGTGGGCCATCGGAAGGGAGCCTGGGCACAAATGGCACATCACGCACTGGGACCCAAGGTTCTAGGACCATCCCTGTGGCCCTGGAGCCCTGGCAGAGAGGTACGGAGCCACGCTGACAGGGCAGAGGAGTACTCAGGGTACTCCTTGGGTAAGGTCGGTGTCCGCCCTGGGGAGCTAACACATCCGGACTGAAAAACACCTTCACCGTAATAGCGCAACAGTAAGGACAGAAACTGGCACTTACAGAACACTTGCCATATGCCAGGCACTGTGCCAAGCATTATATGGGCCTTAGTTCACTGAGTCTTCTCCATCTCTTCAGGAGAGAGGTACCTCATGCCCATTTTACAGATGTGGAAACTAAGGCTTAGAGAGGCTAAGTCACTGGCTCAAGGTCCCATAAGAGGCAAGGGTGGGTGTGAAGCTGGCTCTACCTGCAACCAACTCTCTGCCTAGTGGGGTATTTGAGATGCTAATGGCACTGCAGGAGGGCAGTGATCTGAATTGGGCCCTTCCCTCGGGGCTCCCTGGCCCTGCCTCCTGCCACAGCTGAAGGAGCACCCGGAGAAGGGCGTGTACGTGAAGGGGCTGTCCTTGCACACGGTGCACAGCGTGGCCCAGTGCGAGCGCATCATGGAGACGGGCTGGAAGAACCGCTCGGTCGGCTACACCCTGATGAACAAGGACTCCTCACGCTCCCACTCCATCTTCACCATCAACATCGAGATCTACGCCGTGGGTACGTGGAGCCCGGTGGGGTGGAGGGAGGCAGGGTGATCCGAGCTGCGTTCCCGCTCCTAGTTGCCAAGATGCTTCACCTCTTGGAGCCTCAGGCGCCCCATCTGAAACTGGGAAGGAAGCTTGAGCTGCCCAGAGGGGGCAGGAGAGGCCCCTCCCACACTAGGGCCCACGTTTTCAGCATAAAGAGCATCCGCAACAATGATAATCCTGGTGGCTGCCCCTGAGCCCTTACTGTGCGTCGTGCATTTTATGTGCATTTAGGGCATGTGACCACGGGCGGGGGCTGCAGGACAGTGTGTTACTCAGGGCCCTTCCCCAGCCCGCCCTCTGCCAGCTGTTACCATCTGCTTCCCGTTTTCAGTGTCAGGGACGCCATCACAAACATCGAGGCGTCCAAGCCCTTTCCTGATTTTGAGTCATTGCCTCAGAGTAGGTTTCCTGGAGCAGGTCTGGTGCAGGGGCCCCAGAGCCACCACGCAGGTCCCCACTCTGCAAAGAGCGTCCTGAAGGGCGATGCCACGTTCCTCCTTCCTCCTCCTCCTCCGCTTTCTTTCTTCTTCCTCTTCTCCTTTCTTATTATTTTTTAGCCCAAAGAGTCAAGCCCCTGCCGTGTCCAAGCCTGTCCTGGGTACCATCCAAATCTTTTATCTCTTTACTTCAGGCTCCTCTGCTCATAGGCAAAACTAGGCCAGTTCAGGTTCCAACCAGCAGGAAACTACAGAGGAAGCCATTGCCTCTGCCTCTGTCTCACCTCATCGGACACCACACACGGTGCTGTGTAGGGGCAAGAAAAGACTCATTCGTAGCGTGAAGAGCAGCAGACTGTTGCAGGGGGAGCACTTGCTCTGTGCCAGGTGCAGCCCTGAGCTGTTTCTACCTGTGCAGCCCGGGAGGCTTCACAGCAGCCCTTAGGATGGGGCTGCGGCTCCCACTTTACGGAGGGAAAGGCTGAGGCTCACAAGTGAAGTTCCAGCATTTCCCCAAGGTTCACAGCAACTGAGGGATAGAACCCAGCTTGAACCCCACAGTCTGTATCCCCAGAACCTGTGCTCTTGAGTCCTTGCTGCCAAACAGGGGGCACCTGTCACCCTCGGCACTTGGGGCCTGTCCCACTAGCACAGCCTCACGTCACTGCAGACAGGCTTATTCTCAGCAGCAAGGAATACCTGCTCTGCACCGGGCCCTGCGCGGACCCTGTGAAACATGCCGTCACTTTACCTACTCCTCCCAACAACCAACCCTCCTCGGGGGCTATTGGTAGCTTCATTTGGTTGATAGAAGAATTGAGGATCAGAGAGGTGCTTGGTTCTGCCAAGATCACACAGCCAGCAGGAGGCGGGCCTGGGAGGGAAACCGGGTCCAGGAGTCTCCAAAGCCAGTGTTTTTTGCATTCAAAGACAATTCCACGGTGACCCAGTCACATCATCACACCCCACCTTTGGCCTCACAAGAAATCCGTAGGAGCTGTTGTGCCAGCCGTAGATGTCTTCTGCTCTCGTAGGATACTATAGACCACCCCCAGCTCCGCCCCGATTCCTGGGGTCAGACAGCCCTGGGGCTGAGGCAAGTTAATAGTTATGGGCCTTGAGCAAATTAAATGCCCTCTCTGAGTCTCAGTTTCCTGATCTGTAAGATGGGCGCAGTAGGCACACCTCCTTCGTGGGTAAAATGATACCCTTGGCAGGCGGGGAGCCCTCAGTGCTGGATGGCTTACTGCCCCCTTTACCATGGGACCCCCACCCAAAGGCCCTCACCCCTCTGCCGGTCTGTCCGCAGATGAGCGGGGCAAGGACCATCTGCGAGCGGGCAAGCTCAACCTGGTGGACCTGGCGGGCAGCGAGCGGCAGTCCAAGACGGGAGCCACAGGGGAGCGGCTCAAGGAGGCCACCAAGATCAACCTGTCACTGTCGGCGCTGGGCAATGTCATCTCGGCCCTGGTGGACGGGCGCTGCAAGCACATCCCCTACCGTGACTCGAAGCTGACAAGGCTGCTGCAGGACTCTCTGGGCGGCAACACCAAGACGCTGATGGTGGCCTGTCTGTCGCCCGCTGACAACAACTACGATGAGACACTCAGCACGCTGCGCTATGCCAACCGAGCCAAAAACATCAAGAACAAGCCACGCATCAACGAGGACCCCAAGGATGCCCTGCTGCGCGAGTACCAGGAGGAGATCAGGCGTCTTAAGGCCATCCTGGCCCAGCAGATGGGCCCTGGCCAGCTGTCAGGTGGGACCCTGGGAGGAAGCGGCAGGGAGGGCCCCTCAGTCCGCCCCCTCCCACAGAGGCGGAGCCCCATGTCCTCGCAGCTTCATGATCAGGAGCATAGCTTTGGGATGGTGAGGGAGAACCTTAGCTCAGGACAGTCCAGAAGGCAGAAGGCGTCTGTCTGCTCACTGATGCCCCGGGAAGGGGCCAGTCTGTGTCCTGCCCACCCGCTGTGGGTGGGGCTCTGTTGCTGCCCCCTGCCGCTGGGCTAAGATGAAGTTCATCCCTGTCATCCCGTGTGTCTGCCGCTGTGTCCAGCAGCATCGCGATGCTGGGCCGCTTAGCAGAGGGGTGACGCACTCCCCCGTGTCCCACCCCCATCCATCCATGTGCTCACCCCCCCACTTTCCCACACCCACCCACCCACCCATCCAAGTCCCCTAAACACACCCTCTGTGTGTGGACCTGTGTTGGGCACTGGGGACACAAAACTGAATCAGATCCAGGCTCGGCCTCAGGGGTACCCCATCTCCTGGAGGGGGGCATCCCAGCAGACCATTATGTGGGATGGGGCAATTGAACAGAGTCTTGGGGAACAACAGGTCTCCCTTTTAGACAGGATGAGCGTGGCCAGTGTGCGCGCAGATGCCTGAAACAACAAGGTGCCTTTGGGGAACCTCGATGGTTCGGCTGAGCAGGGTCATGGGACGTGATCGGGGTGGGGGGGTGGCAGGGGCAGGAATGGCAGTGGCCTTGAACACCGCAGTGGGGATTCCACTTGGGCACTGTGCCTTCCCCCTCCTCCCCTACCTCCCACCCCTGCCCCTCATCACCCCTACGGCGGGAAAGGAGAAGCTCGATGTCGGAATGGTGAGAGGTACCAGGAAGGAGTCCGGGGGCCCCTGCCAGGTAATGATTGGAGCTGGGCAGAGAGCTGAGAGCTGAGCGGCGACAGGTCCCTGGGCAAGCGGCTCAGCCCCTCTGCGCCTCCGTGTCCTCTGCAGTGTGGGGGCAATGACAGCAGCAGCCCTGTTGTTAGGAGGCAGCTGGGAGGACGACATGAGATGCGCGTGTGTGGGCTTAGCACGAGGGCTCGTTAGACAATACGTAGCACAGGACGCTTTAAGTTTGTAGCTGGCCCTTCAACCGGGCGTCTGGCTCAAAGCTCTGTAGTAACCACCACCCTGTTAGCTTGGCCGGCGCCACCCCAGACCCCTCTGGTTATCAGGCTTATCTCTTCCCCAAACAGCCGAACTTGGAAGGTTTGTCTGTTTCCTCTGGCCCTAGTTTCTCTGTTTCTATTCTCTCCCCCCGCTTGTCCCAGCAGGCTGTGCGCCCCTGTCCCACGGAGCCCACCCTCGTCACAGGTGACCTCCTGGTGGTTCAGGACAGTGAGTTGTCCTCAGGCAGGTGTCACCTTGTCCTTAGCATCAGTTCCCTTGGCTGATCCCCTCCCTTCTCCTGGAACCCCTTGCTTCCTGGACACCCTCTGTCCTAGTTGTCTTCACACCTCTCCGTCCTTACCCAGGGGTCCTCCCCGCTCACGTACCTACGGCAGAGTTATCCCAGGGGCTGTCCTCTGCCCCTCCTCCCTCGCCAGTCACTCGGAAGGTGGATTCTCACTCGGGTCTTATGGCTTTAAACACCATCTTGACGCTCATGGTTCTGATCTGGGGACCCCCAGCCTGGCCCTGGGATTTGTGTTCAGGTCTTAATTTATGAAGGTGACTGAATGGTGACACAGAGGCCAATGCCATTGGAAGAAAAGTTTAATGTCACAGTTACCGTAGAAATAAGAGGCATGTACGCCCCCAGGGCTGCGGGGTAGGGGCACCAGTGTGGGTAGAGACAGAGGAGGGAGACGAAGGCCTGGGCTGGAGCCCTCCCCTGGGGGCAGTCTGGGGAGGTGGGCAGAGCAGGAGAAACAGGCCAGGACTGGCTCTCTGGATCGTTCTGTAGGTTTGGGGTAGAGGGACTGTCCATGCTTGTTGGGCCCCTGGCTCTGGGGGGATTTGGTTTGGTGTGAGTTCCATCAAGAAGGTGGTTAGGGGTGTGGGCTCAAGATCGATTGTGGTTTTGTTGTTGCTGTTGTTTTTGTATGATTGGTTTTTATTTGAAAGGTGGGCTCACCGACAAGTTGTGGACCCTCTCCAGGACGTAGCCGGCCTGGGAGGGGCATTCCCCCCCCCCCCCCGCTCGCAAGTCCACCAAGATGTCAAAATATCATAAAACAAGGAAAATTGGTTAAAATGATTGACACAGGATGTCCCCTGAGTTCCAGACTTGACACCCAGCCACCCAATCATCATTTTAAACTTAACTTGTCCAACACCGAGCTCTTCCCCCAAATGCCCCTCCCCTGCGGTCCCCACCCAGTGGGTGACAACTCTCTCCTTTCCAGAGTCCAAGCCAGAAGCCCCGAAGTGCTTTTCACTGCCCTGTGCAAACCCTCCGGTGGCCTATGTTAACCCAAAGTCACAGCCAGGACCCTCCCGACGGGCTGCAATGTTCCCATGACCTGTCCCCAACCCTCTACCCTTCCCCTTGGCCCAGCTTCTCCCTCACGCGCTCTGCTCCGGCCCTGTCAGCCGCCTGGAAGCATCCAGGCCTCTGCACTCGCCGCTCCTGTCTGTCCCCAGGGCCTCTGCCCTCCTCTCCCGAGTCCCCCATGTCTTCGGATCACTGCTGTCCTCTTACCTCGTCTGCGGGGCCATTCCTTTGCCCGCTGTTCAGACTGCAACCCTCCCCCTGGGTCTTTCTCCTGCGCAGCCTCCCTGCTCTGCCTCCTTACCACGTGCCGCCCTGTAAACACGCTTACTTATTCTGTCTGCCTTTCTCCCCCAACTGAAAACTCAACTCGTGGGTGTGGAGCTTTGTCTGCCTTGTTCAGTGCTGCGTTCCCAGGGCCCAGAACATGTGGTACTCAAGGAATCATTGATGAATAAGTTAGCTTTACATAGAGACGTGCCTCAAGCAAGTTCAAAACTTTGAAGCCTTTTTGCACGAACACGTGGCTGCCTTTATGGATGCTGCTTAGTTCCTGCAAATGGTGTGCCCCTTGGTTACAGCCCCTCGTTTCTGTTTTCCTCCCAGCCCTGCTGTCCAGCCAGGGGCTCCAGGACCCTGTCCCGCTCGAGGAGAAGCCATTGTCCCCGTCTGTGACCCAGCACGACACAGAGGCTGAGAAGCAGCTGATCCGGGAGGTGAGACCTGGAGGAGGGGGGAGAATGGACAAGCAGGTGGGACCTGGCCGGGGACCGTCTTTGGAGTGATGTCACTTCATCCCGTCACCTTGGGGTTAGCATTGCAGTCTCTGTTTTGGAGCTCAGAAAGCTGAGGCTCAGAGAGGCGGTGCGGAGCCCCTTGCTGCCCATTTGACCAGCTGTTAAGTGGTGTGTTGGCCCCCCCAGAAGAAGCTGTCACCTGGGGGCACCTGTGACCTCCTCCACAGGTGGGCTCCCAGGGTCCCCGGGAACTAGCAGGGCAGGTAGTGCCTTGATTTACAGATGCGGCGCTGACCCCAGAAGGGCACTTAACACCACCGGATAAGGCAGGCTCCTAAGTTCGGCTCCCCGACTCCAGCTCTATTGCTTTCTGGAAGTTCCTGCTATTTAAAGGACACATTCTGAGACCCGAGCCTATGGGGGGGTTTGACCTCCAACAACCCATTTAGGGGCCTGGCTTTTTCTTGATGGGGAACCTCACGCAACAGAAACAGCTCTGTAGGGACTGGGGCCTGGACATGTCTGTTGTGGGCCTTTGCCCTCAACTGTGACCTCAGGTGGGACCAGCCCTGGGCCCCCCGGGGAGCCCTGGTCAGGCTGTGGGGCCTGGGGCCCAGCCTCTGGGGGGCAGACCAGGTAAGGTCTGTGGGATAGAGAGCTGGGAGAACTGGACCTGCGTGTCCCCGAGTGCTGCCCATGACAGGCAGAGACTGTTCCTGTTCAGGAAAAGGCTCAGTGAGGGCCCGATGCACCTGTCCTGGCCCCAGTGAAGCTGCTCAGTCTGCCTTTTCCCTGCCGGGAGCTCCTGGGCAGCGTGAGGTGGGGCCTTGGGGATGGCTGAGCCCAAGCCCACAGAATGAGCTAGATCATACTTTGGGGGTTCAAAGTGGGTTTTGGAATTACAGAGCAGTAAGTGGTCGTTGATCACAAAACAGCAGGGGTAGGAAGGGTTGGCCACGAGCTGGGACGGGAAGCTTCCGCCCAAGGACCACCCGTTGGGTGGGCAGGCGTCGCCCCCTGGTGGTCACCAGGGAGAAGAGACGCTGTGCAGGCCGGAGGGTCTTCCTGCCCTGGGAATGGGAGCCTGGTGGGGGCGGAGTGGGGCAGGGTCGCCTGCCTCCTCCTGGCGTGGAGCAATGCTACCTTAGGCCGCCACCAAGAGTTTATTCTGCAAGCCATACTTGGGAGAGTTGAGAGTATCTGTCCTCCCTCCCATTCCAGAACCAGTCGGGACGCTCAGGAGAATGGAGGTGGCCCGTGTGTTTAGCCAAGAGGGTGCGGGGACAGGAACTGACTCAGACATGAGCTGGGGGTGTGATGGTGGGTGAGCTTCAGTCTCCCAGCTGTATGGGGTGGGATTTGAACTAGAAGATTCCTAGGGTCCACTGAGCATTTACATTCTGCAAGTCCAGTTCTTTTTTTTCTTTTTTTTTTCATTAAAGATTTTATTCGTTATAGAGAAAAGGGCAGGGAGGGAGGAAGAAAGGGAGAGAAACATCAATGTATGGTTGCCTTTCACCTGCCTCCAGCTATGGACCTGGCTGGAGACCTGGCTTGCAGCCTGGTTATGTGCCCTGGCTGGGGAATCAAACCAACAACCCTTGGGTTTGCAGGCTGGCGCCTTATCCACTGAGCCACCAGCCAGGGCTCGCAAGTCCAGTCCTTAAGGGCCCTGTGACCTTGGGCAGGTCGTTTCAGCTCTTGGAGCCTAATTTCCATCCCCAGTGGGTATAATAGCAGCTCGCTGGCTGCTGTCATGGGGTCTCATCATTGAGGTCTGCAGCCCAGCCCCCGTTCACTCATCAATAAGCATTTCCTGAGCACCTGCTAGACGCTGTAGCTGGAGACGCGTGTGCCGTTGAGGAAGAGTTTTATTGTTTCTAATATGGAAATAATAGAGCAGGTTTGGAAAACTGCTGGAGACAGTCTGGAGCTGAGGGAAAAGTCCGTGGTGTAGGAGGGAGGTGGGGTTTGAAAGAGCAAAGTCTACGAGTGGGGTGGCTCAGCTTCGGGTGGGTCATTCACTGTCACGAGAGAGAGAGGACGTGGAGCTTTGGGCAGGTGGACCTGCAGATGGATGGGAAGGTGTAGGGCTGGGAAGGTGAGGAAGTTCACACCTGCCAGCTTCAGTGTTCTCTGTGAGGGCGAGACAGGAACTGTGGAGGGGTGAGTGGAAGAACGGGGTTAAGGATCATTTGGTTAAAACATATTTGTCGATGGGGAAAGGTGTTCATAATCTATTGCTATGTTGAAAACCAGACTACGAATACGTGTATTACAATACTAACCTGTTAAAAATGCATAGAGAGCCCTGGCTGGTGGCACCGTGGACAAGGCGCCGGCCTGTGAACCTAAAGGTCACTGGTTCAATTCCCAGCCAGGGCACATAACCAGGTTGCAGCCAGGTCTCCAGCCAGGTCCATAGCTGGAGGCAGGTGAAGGGCAACCATACATTGATGTCTCTCTCCCTCTCTGCCTCTCTCCCTTCCTCTCTCTCTAGAAATAATAAAATCTTTTTTTTAAAAAAAGCAGAAAAAAAATTAAATGCATAGAGAAAAGTTCCGCTATTAATTATTCCAATATCGGGGAGGTAATTTGAATTCTGCTCTTTTGACTTATTTGTGTTTTCTGGGTTGCTTAAATGACAAAAAAAAAAAAAAAAAAAAAAAGACTGAAAGCTGCATTTTGAAATGGTGATAAAATGCTGCCCCCCTGTACCCCCTGCCCGCCCCACCCCCAGGAGTACGAAGAGCGCCTGGCCCGGCTGCGGGCTGACTATGAGGCGGAGCAGGAGTCCCGGGCCCGGCTGGAGGAGGACATCACTGCCATGCGCAACTCGTACGACGTGAAGCTGTCCACACTTGAGGAGAGCCTGCGCAAGGAGACAGGTGGGCGCCCGGGCCGGCTGGTGGGAGGCCAGCCTCCTTCCCTCCTCATTTCACTGATGATACTTACAGAGCACTTTGTACACCCCAGGATCCGTCCTATTTATTGCTCATAGCAGCCCAGCGAGGTAGGTACCACACTTCCTCTCAGTTTATAAATGATGCCAGTGAGGCACAGAGAGGATAAGTAACTCCCCCCTGGTCACACAGCAGGTCAAGTAGAGCCAGAATTTCAACCCAGACAGAGCCAGTGTTCCCACCCACAGCACCGCGTCGTCACGTCTCGGCCAACTTAGACTTGTAACGTATCCCCCATGTTTCATGGGCAAGTCCCTTTCCAGAGTTTCTGCACCTTCTACAGTCTCCTCTCACTTCTGAGTCCATTTGTCAAACACTTTTGAGTCCACATCTCATTATAAGCATTCAATCATTATTAATAAGAACTTTACCCTTCCTGGAAGCATTTGTTTTCTTTTTCTTTCTTTCTTTTTTTTTTTTTTTGACATTCTAGAATGTTCTACTTCATCACCATCATTCAAACACCTGTGCTATCAACTTCCTAGCACCCATCCAAACATTGTAAAATCCATCTTGTAATGATGACACTGTGGGCACCTCATCATAATTTGCTGGGCATAGCTGTGTGCCTGGTCCTGGGTTGGTGCTTCCACTGAGCTCCTGTGCCTGAGGTGGTGGCAGCAGTAAGACCTACAGGCTTTCTTGTTAAAAGCAGTCCCAACACAGGGTGGTAAGAGCCCAGCACTTACCAGACAGCTGGGGAGGTCAGAGAGGGAGAAATCACAGGGCTGGTCAGGGAAGGCTTCCTGGAAGAGGTGGAAGGAGATACAGTTTGAGTCCCGATGGGGAGAGAGGGTAGAGGGGTAGAGGTGGGAACCCATATCTGGGGGCCTAGGAGGCTCTGATTCTTCACATGGTCTCTTAGAAACAGTGGGTTTGGGGCCAGCTTCCAGGGAAGGTTCCCACATCCTAACCTTCCAAGAGCTGAGGGAAGCTTTCCATCTGCAGAGCCAGTCTTGAAGGCAGAAGCCCTCTGCAAGGCTGACATCATGTCCAGGGCCAAGTTTGCCAACACGTCAGAGTCCTCGCCTGCTTTCCAGTATGAGATGGCTGTGAAACCTGAGGTCTCCTTCCTAGCGGGCACGCCCCCGGGTGAGGATGTCTCCCGGGCTGAGGACCTACCTGAAGTGGAGGCCTTCAAGTCTGAGATTTCTTTCGGGTCTGATGAGTCCTCCACGCTCGAAGAAACCTCCATGTCCGAAGCCTTCCCTGGGCTCAGGGAGCCCTCCAACCTGGAGCTGTCCTCCGTGCCTGAGGTGGTAGCCAAGAGCATGTACTTCCTGGAGGAGGAGCTCAGCCAGGAGGCCCTCCTGGAGGAAGAGCCCTTTCTGCAGGAGGAGGAGCCCCAGCTGATGCCCCTGGAGCTGCTGCCACACCTGCACGACCCATTTGCCGAGGTGGAAGCCAAGCTGGCCCTGCTTTCCTCCACTGTGGCCCAAGCAGACGTGCCCCAGGCGGACGTGGCCAAGATCCCCGTGCAGGTAGCTGCCGTCCTCAGGATGCCAGGCGAAATGGGGCAGATAGAGCTCAGCTGGGGCATGGAGGTCACTGGGCGTACACAGGCCACATCCGTGGCGCCAGCTCCGACTCGGCCGTCTGTGGTGGCTCGGGGGCCGGTTCAGGGCACCAGGTTGAGGGCCCTGGGAAAGAGAAGCCTGTGTCAGGCTCTGGGAGCCAGGAGGGGAGCGGGGACGGAGGTCCGAGGCGCTGCCTGGTGACCCCTGTCCTGCTGATGGAGGACACCCGCCGGGAGCTGCCAGGCCTGAGGGAGCTGGAGGAAGCCCGGGTCAGCCCTTGTGCCCTCGTAGGGCAGGCGCAGAGCACTGAGCTGCCCGGGGGGCTGCAGGGACCACCCGAGCCCCCTGCCAGGCTGCTTGCCCTCCACCTGCCCCTGTTGGTCTTCTCACCTTCCAGCCCTGGTTCCTGTTGAAAACCTTTCCCCCGTTTTGCTTTCCTTTGCTCCTTTCCTCCTTTTACGTTCCTTGCCCTTCCTTTCTGTGTGGTGTGTGTGTGTGTGGTGTCATGTGCGTGTAGTAGGGGTGTATGTGGTGTCATGTGTGTAGAATGTGTGCATTTTTGGTGTGTATGTGGTGCATGGTGTGCATGGTGTCGTGTGTGTGTAGTATGGATGTACATGGTGTCATGCGTGTGTGGTGTCGTATGCGGTATGGGAGTACATGGTGTGTGTATATGGTGTCATGTGCGGTGTGTGTGTGTGTATGTGGTATGGATGTGTGTGGTTCCATGTGTGCAGTATGGTGTGATGTGGTAGGTCGGTATGTGTGTGTGGGGGGGGGCACAGGCACCTTTGAGTTGGACAGAACCAGGTCCAGGTCCCAGCGGTGCCACTCAGTCATGTGACTGTGGGCAGTCACTGCCTGGGCCTTGGTTTCCTCATCTATAAAATGGGGCTGATGGGTGCTTCACATGAAGAGATGCAGGTGCTGGGAACATGCCCGGTCTCTCCCCTCACCTGTGTCCTCCCGTTCCTCTTCTCTCCTTTCATCACCCTCCTTCCCACCCCTTCTCTCCACGGTGCCAGGCAGGAGGAGGTGGTGGGCTGGGACGCGGGGAGGGTGTGGGGGCAGGGAGCAGACACTGACTCCGGCCACTGGTTCCTCTTTCTCCCCCGCCCGCTCCCCTGCAAGTGCCCCTCCATCACAGATGCCCTGGAGCCCAGTGACCTGCAGTCTGATGCTGAGGCAGAGGGCGACCTTTTGCCTGGGACTGTGAGTGCCCCCGGGCTGGCCCGCTGTGTGATGGGAGGGCGTCCAGGGGCCTGGCCCTGCCTGTGACACTCCACCTGTCTGCTCCCCTCCGGGCCTCCATTTCCTCATCCATGACGCAGGGACAGCAACCCCAGCTCCGCAGCAGTGGCTTATGGCAGCGCAGTAGACAAATCAGAGGGGCTGCCCCTCCTCCTGTCAGGGTTCGTGAGAGGCCACTGTCCCACAGGGGTTTCCAGATGCCCCTCTGCCCTGGCGCCTGGTCTGAAGCATAGAGGCCCAGTGTGTGCGGGCCCTGGGCCACTTGTCGGGGACCCCAGCAAGGGCCAGGGGGACATGTTGAACACTGCTGCTCTCAGACCCCACCCTTTTCTGCTTAAGAGCGCACAACAGGCTGCGGGGAACAAGAGGAGGGCTTTACAGCTCACGTTTGGGGAGAGGGAGACTATCTGCTAGGCTCTGGGCCTGATGCCTGGGTAGGGGCGTCAGGTAGGGGCAAGTTCTCAGTACATGGCAGATGGAGGCCGGGGGGCCCGCTCTCGGGTGACATGGAGATGGGATCGAGGAGGAGGAAGGGGCTGGGGGAGAGCGAGGGCTGCAGTCCTGCGGCTGGAAAGGTCTTGACTTTCTCAGCAACAGAAAACGAGGCCCAGGAAGCAACAGGGCGGACAGGCGGTGGCAGGGGGGATGCAGGGAGTGGGCCGGGACTGTGGAGGAAAGGATTTCACTGCGAGGGGAGAGGGAATTGTGAAGGGTGCTAATCAGGAAAGGACTGTGGTCATTCCGCCCTGAAAGAAAACGACCCCAGCTGCCTCCTGAGGCCGGGACGGTGCAGGTGGGAGAGGAAACCGGGAGGCAGCTGGTGGGTGTCCGTGGAAATGGGGCCAGTGGGAACGCGACTGGTGCGTTTTTGTATACCTGGCGTCCCTGAGCCAGAGGTGATCCATCTAGATGCAAGGGCTGTCATGTCCCCGTGTGGGATGGCGGCCACCGTGAGCCCACGTCAGGGGCTGGCTCCCCACCTCCACCTACGTTTCTCTGTGCTCAGGAGGTTGACCTGGGCCCAAAAGTGGCCAAAGAGGTGGCGCCGACCGTAGAGCCTGGCGTGGGGGCCGAGGCTGAGGTGCAGCCCTTGCTGGCCATGACAAGCTTGAGAAGGGACAGTGTGGCCGTAGAGGTGGCAGTATCAACTGATGACATGATGCCCATCGTGGACCAGCAGCAGGTGCTCGCCCGGTAGGTGATGCAGTTTGGGTGGGGAGGAGCGAGGGGGTTGCCCATAGATTCTTCCCAGGCCCTACTGGGGCCTCACCCGGCTCTCCCTCCTGGTGAGTTTGAGGGGGTCCTGATCCTCTCTCCAGGGGCAGCGGGGCGGGAAAGTGCTAGAGTGGGCGGGTGGGCAGGTCCTGCTGTGGCAGCTGCACAGGCCACCTCAGCCCATGACGTGCCTGCCCTGGGACTTCTGCAGGTTGCAGAAACCCGGGGCGACACAGGCTTTTCTCAGGTCCCAGCCAAGCCTCCAGCATCCTTCCTGAGGGAAACTTGCTTCCCCTGGGGATGAACCACCCCCCAACACTCTATGGGGGCCCCCTGGGGGGCTGGGTTGTGCATCTTTGTGCAAGTCACTTAGCATTTCTGAGCCTTGGTTCTTGTTTCTGTAAATGCAGGTAGTGTCAGGCCAGGGGTCCAGCATCTGCCCAGTCCGTAGCTCAGACATTAACTGAGCAACTACTAGGTGCTGGGCACCAGGATGCAAGGATGAGGGAGAGGCCACCTTGTCCTTCAAGGGGCTTGTGGTCCAGCGGGAGGCAGGCACACAGGGTTGGGTCTGTGGCAGTTTGCAGTGAGTGGGCTATGCAGTCAGCTGCCTGGGCGCCCATCTGCCTCCACCACTACCTAGTCCTTCCACGGGGGCTGACGTCAGCCCCTCTGTGCCTCAGCTTCTCATTGACACAGGGCTCAAATGTAACTACATGTAGAGGTGGTGGCCCGGTATCGGGCACACATTGTGGCCATTGTCATGATGAGGTCTGGAGTGTGGTCAAGGAAGGCTTCCCAGAAGAGGGGACACATGAATAAGGTTTGCATGGCAGAGACCTTCTGGGGTGGCGTTTGATGTGCAGGGCACAGCCAAGGTGGCCAGAGTGAGTGAGAAGGGGCCGGGTGCAGGTGGGGAGGAGAGGCAGAGGCCCTGTGTGATCCCTGAGGCGGGGACTTCATCTGGATGGGGACCCTACAAACACTGATATTAAGCAGAACAGTGACTTGGACCTGGCTTCCTTCTGCCGTGGCTGCCACCTGGCTGAGCACAGAGCCTAAAGCTGGGTCTGAGCCCGGCTGCGAGGGTCGCACGGTTCCATTCTTTCCTCTGAACAGGACCATCCCCTGTCATGCTTTCAGTTATAAGTTTCTGTGTCCCTTTAGAACAAGGCAGCATCTAAAACACTTTATTGGTGCCTCAGTAGACAGGGACGAGTTCCACAGAAGCCTCTCCTGGGTATTTGTTTAAAAGTTGTACCTTTATCCCTGGCTGGTGCGGCTCAGTGGATTCAGTGCTGGCCTGGGAACCAAAGGGTCCCTGGTTCAATTCCCAGTCAGGGCACAAGCCTAGGTTTCGGGCCTGGTCCCCAGTTGAGGGTGCGTGAGGGTGTGTGCAACTACCCGTCCATGTTTCTCTTCCTGTCTTTTTCCAGCCCTTCCCTTCTAAAAATAAATAAATAGTAAAATCTTAAACAAACCTTGTACTCAAAAGGACAAAACTCAAACATTTTTGAATATTCCAGATATAAATATTTTTTTAAATACTTTTTAAATGTATTATATATGTCCCTGCCTGATTAAACACTGTGCATGGAATTTTATTTTCATTTTAGAAATTGAGGTATAATGGTCATATAACCTTAGTTTCAGGTAGACCACATATTGATTCCATGTTGGTGAAACAGTCACCACCAGAAGACTAGTTCACGTCTGTTACCGTATGTAGTTACAAAATGTTTTTCTTGTGATGGGGACTTTAAAGACTTCGTTTTTTAACAACATTCAAATATGCAATACAGTTTTGTTTTTGTTTTTGTCTGAGAGAAAGAGAAACGTTGATTTGTTGTCCACTTACTGATGCACCATCCATTGTTTCTCGTATGTGCCGTGACCTGGGATTGAACCCACAACCTTGGTGCATCAAGGTGATGCTCTAACCACTGGGCTGCCTAACTAGGGCACAATACAGTATTTCTAACTACAGTCTCTGGGCTGTATGTTACATCCCCAGACTTATAGCTAGAAGTTGGTACCTTTTGACCACCTTCATCCATTCCACCAACCCTACGCACCCACCCTCTGGCAAACCCTGATCTGATCTATGGCATGTCTACGAGCTTGGCTTGCTCGTTCGTTTTGCTTTTTAGATGCCACAGAGAGCAGATGCCATTCGCTCCCTCTGCCTGCCTGATTTTGCGCAGCCTAACGCCCTCAGGGGCGGAATGCAGGGAACAGTTTCACAGCCCGGCTGATTCTAATCCCGCAGGTTGCCTGGGAGTGCAGCGCGGAGCCTGTTTCGCTGCTGACCGTCGGCACCGGCGGGTGGGCGGGTTAGCTCAGGGCCCACAGAAAGAAAGGTTCTCGCCCTTCCCGCTGTGGGTGAGTTGGGTGCTCTGGTAGGAGCCTGGGTTCTGACGCCGAGCCGGCAGCATTGCCTCTCCGAGCCTCGGTTCATATCCCCGTAAAGTCAGGTGTTGGAAGGACCCCCTGTGGTCGCGCTGACTGCGGGGGCGTGGTGACCGGCAGATGTTGTCACGTGGGCCTTCTCCCCCGCTGGCAGCCTGCAGCTGCTGGAGCAGCAGGTGGTTGGCGGCGAGCAAGCCAAGAACAAGGACCTGAGGGAGAAGCACAAGCGACGGAAACGCTACGCGGACGAGCGCAGGAAGCAGCTGGTGGCGGCGCTGCAGAGCGCGGACGAGGACGGCGGAGACTGGGTGCTGCTTAACGTGTACGACTCCATCCAGGAGGAAGTCAGGGCCAAGAGCAAGCTGCTGGAGAAGGTGCAGAGGAAGGTGAGGCCCCCAGCGCCCCAGGCGGGCATTCTGCGTCTTTACACACGCTTCTGTTCCGTGCCCGCGTGTGCCAGGCCCTGGGGTGGAAGCAGTCACGGTGACAGGTGTGTGTCTGCTGCCCTGGAGCAGCTTGCTTTTGTGTGTGTGTGTGTGTGTGTGTGTGTGTAGGGAATAATGCAACAGAGAAACAAGCAAGGGGGTATGCAAGTGATAACACTATGAAGAGCTACCAGGGAGGGGAGGTAACTGTGTTTTTCCGCTTTTATTGGCATACAAGTGCCCAGGTCACACGTGTTCGACTTAATTCATTTCCACAAAGTGAATGCACCATGAAACTGGCATCTAGATGGTGGAACTGAGCATGAACAGAACCCCAGAAGTTCCGGGGGCCCCCTTAGGTGGGGGGACAAGGAGCTCGTCAAGGAGGTGGTGACGTCTAAGGTGAACGATGAGAGAGAGCAAGTGGGCCATGTGATGACCTGAAGGCGGAGCGTTCTGGGCCCAGAGAGGGCCTGGGCCGAGCATGAGGGTTAGTGACCGCGGGAACAAAGGTGGGGGGCAGCCATGGCTGAGCACAGGGAGCGAGCAAGAGCAAGGAGAATGAGATTCCCCCTCTGCGACAGCCACTAATAAATACCTCCTGACTCTAGTTGCATGGTTGTCATGTCGTGACAGGGTTTCTGCAGTGGGAAGGCAGGAATGGCTGAGGCTGAGAGCTTCTGCCTATATAGCTCACCCTAGAAAAAGAATGTGTAGTTCTCTGAGAGCTTTGAGGACTGTGGGGACTATGGCGTTGTGCGGAGTCTGCTGAAAGGCTCCCGAATAAAATGCGTGAGCGTGGGATAGTGACCAAGGGTTGGCAGTGGGGGTTACTGATGAATTTGTTTTCCTGCACCGTGCAGGGCCGTGGACACGGTAAGTGCTCATTTAAGGCCTGGGTGGCAAGGCGGGTGAGTGGGGGGGTGGGTGGAAGGATGGTGTGGTGGGAGGCATGGTCGGCAGGTGCGGAGGTAAGAACAGATGGATGTGTGGATCAACAAACAGGACGGGCAGTTCATGGACAGCAGGTTGGACGGACGGTGAAATGGCACCTTTCCAGCTCACAGCCTGTCATGCTACATTTCTAGCTCCGGGCGGCAGAGGTGGAGATCCAAGACCTGCAGTCAGAGTTTGAGCTCGAGAAGATCGATTACTTGGCCACCATCCGGCGGCAGGAACGTGACTTCCTGCTGTTCCAGCAGCTCCTGGAGCAGGTGCAGCCCCTGATTCGCCGGGACTGTAACTACAGCAACCTGGAGAAGATCAGGCGCGAGGCCTGCTGGGATGAGGACAGCGGCTTCTGGAAGTTCCCTGAGCCCATCATCGTGAAAACCAGCCTCCCAGTAGGTCAGGAGCCTGGCTGCCCCCTTGGCCCTCCCTTGCCTCCCTCACACTCGGCTGCTTTGCGACTGATGGAGCCAGGGGCCTACCCCTGCTGCGGGTGACATCTGAGCCGGAGATTCCAAAATGGGGGGCACCTGAGAGAATAGTGTGTTCCGAGTCAGCCAGATGTGGGTTGGCATTATGGCTCCAGCACGCCCTGTGTGACCTCCTGGGGACTCAGTGTCCTCATCTGTGAAATGGGGATTAATAATAGAACTTTCCTTAAAGATTGCTGGGTGGCTGAAAAATGTGTCACTACATGTAACACCCTGGACCTGTGCCTGGCACATTTACTCATGATCATGATTGTCATTTCATCCTATAACTGTCCTGTGCAGGACAGGACCATTACAGCTGTCTCACTTGTGGGGAAATGGAGTTTCAGAGTCTGAGTGCCAAATCCATAGCCACAATCACAGTAGCAAGGTGCAGGGCCCTGGGTTCCGTTTCAGGTCTGGTTCAACTTCCGCTTTTGCCACGGACCTCCTGGTGACCTTATGATGGTCACCGTGCCTCTCTGGGCTTTGGCATCCTGATCTTCACAAAGGAAGGGCTGGATAAGATGATTTTAAGGCCCCTCTACTTCTACTGGGTCTCAGAGTAGAGTCAGACTTACAATGGCTCTTTCTGCAGCCACTTAGGAGGCTCTGCCCATACAGAGAGCAGCAGGTGGTTACCTCCCACCCCACCCTGTCCGAGTATTTGTCCAGGTCCCACGTCTCTGATGTTTATGACATCCCTGCCAAAACTCCAGGCAGCAGCAGCCTTCCTCCTGCCCCTACCTGGAGGGAGGGGAATGGCATCTTTGGCCCTGGGCCCTCCTGCTGTGTTCCCAAAGCCATCTTTCAGCTTGGGCTGGGAAGTGCCCTGCCCTGGCTGGAGCCAGGCCCGACCCTCCACCCCATCTGGGGAGAGTGCTGCAGCCCACCTGCCCCTCTGGCCCTTGGACCAGACAGCAGTGACTTTAGCTTTTGTTTCCTCATAGCAGTTTCAACAGGACCACAGAACAAACCAGTCCGCAAGACCTCTGCAGCAGACAGCTGCGAACCAGGCACGGTAAGGCCTCCGGGAGAGGGAGTGAGGAATGGGGGCCGGTGGGCTTGGCCCCGGGGTGCGGGGTCAGCATTACCTTGGCAACTGGACTTCCTTCACCTTCCCTAAGGATTAAAGCAGGGCACGGGCTGATCCTGGGTCTGTATAACTGTTGGCATGTAGACCCTCAACCCTTTCTGTCCTTCGTTCAAAGCCACTTAAGGTCATAAAGACCAGAGGGGAGGCCCATGGATCAAGTCAGCCCACCCTGCCAGTGAAGGGCGAAGCTTCAGCTTTAATCCCAGAGGCCCAGCAGCACGTCTGGGGTTAGAATTGAAGCTATGGCCCCTAGGCCCCACTGGTGTCCCTAAAGGTTCCGTAAATAGTAACTGGGGTTCTAAAGTCATCTTGCTTCCACATCTCCCATATGTTGTGTTAGGACAGGAATGGACATCCTTAAAGCTGAAGTCAGCAACCTTTTCTGTCAGGGACCAGACAGTAACTGTTTCAGGCCCTGTGGGCTGTCTGGGCCCTGTCACAACTACGCAGCTCTGCCACCGGAGTGCAAAACAGCCATGTGTGATGTGTAAATGAAAGAACATGGCTGTGTTCCAATAAAACTTTATAAAAACAGTCTGTGGAGATTTGGCCCATGGACTGTAATTCCTTGATCCTTGCCTTAAACCATGACAGCTATTTCGGAAAACCCACACAGAACACGCCTTTGTTATCCAGATAAAGGCCACACACAGGTGAATGAATTCCAGGCATCGGCGGCTGAGTTCAGGCTGGTCTAAAGCTTGGACTGGCTGCTTTTGATAGCTTAACTTGATAAAAAAGGAAAAGGGAGAGTTATTCTTAAAAACAAACAAACAAACAAAAAAACCCAAAAAGAACATTTTTAACCTGGTAGTGTTAAGGGGTAACGTTAGAATGTTTTCCGTTCCAACCCAAAGCACAGGATCATATGCAAAGTAGGGACTTTATTGGTGCATGTTGAGTGTCGCAGTTTCAGGCATGCCTGGATCCAGGGACTCACATTGTCAGGGTTCTGCGTCCCCTAATAGTCTAGATCTGGACTCAGGCAGGTTTTCTCCACGTGAGGAAGGCAGGAAAGATGGCTGCTGGCAATTAGTGAGGCTCCAACAGGAAAGGAGACCGGTCTCTTAGACCATGGCACCTCCGGGCCATGGACTGGTGCTGGTCTGGGCCTGATCGGAACCAGGCCACACAGGCAGGAGGTGAGCTTCATGTAATCATCCTAAAATCACCACTCCCAACCCCTCCCTGTCCATGGGAAAATTTTTTTCTACGAAACCGGGCCTTGGTGCCAAAAAAGTTGGGAATAGCTGTTTTAGAGCGTCCTAAACCAATGCTTGTGGAAAGATTCCGATCTGCCTGGATTATGGGCCTCCGCTTGGGACCAATGACTATGTCCAGAAGATGTAGTTCCATGACTTGTCCAGGCTGAGTCACAGGTCCAGCTGTGTAGCAAGGGAGTGGGTGGGCGGGTGAGTGGGAGTGGTGATATTAGGGCATTCACTAGCAATGATCACGCCCCCAGGATGATGTCAAGTGGGGAAAGGAGAGTTCCCTGAGGGAAGAGATTCAGGGTGAAGAAAACAAGTCTGTGATAGTGGTGAAAAATAATAGTTCTTGGTGATAAAAACACTGAGCCTCCAGGTCTAATGACCATAATGTGCCCACGAGCTGAGCACAGTGTTACCTATGCCAGGACCAGGTCATGATGGGTTTGGGTGTGTTATACTGTCCTTGCCCCTAATGGAGCCGGCGGGGGTGCTGTTCTGAGTTTTGCAGGAAGGGAAGAGGCACTTCCCATTCCCAGGGAAGGGACATGGGCTCCGTAGGCTTGGCTGGCAACGGGGACTGCCCTGCCCTGAGCTGTCTGGATCCCACCCCGGGAGCAGGGTACAGCAGCGTGGGAGGCTCAGAGAAGCCCTGTCCTGCCAGATATGCAGAGGCCACTGGGCCCTGGGTGAGGGCTTGCATAAGAACTGCAGAACTGGGGTCTGAAGCCATGAGGATTTGGAATCTCAGCAGGAAGAAGACCGCTACAAGCTGATGCTCAGCCGGAGTGACAGTGAAAATATTGCTAGTAACTACTTCCGGCCAAAGCGGGCCAGCCAGATCCTCAGCACGGACCCCATGAAGAGCCTTAGTGAGTGCCCTACCCATCTCCTGTCCCGCCCCTGGCCCCCAGCTGTCCAGGCCCCCAGCCAGTTGGGAGGAGCATGATTGGGTGGGTTTGGAATCAGACAGCTTGAGTGAGAAACCCCTTTTTCTGTCCAATAAGAGCCTCAGTTTCCCCAGCTATTAAACTAGGGGGACACATCTACTTCTCAGGGTCAGGTGAAATGAAATGGGGAAACAACCCAGCCTGGAGCCAGGCACGTAGTAGGTGCTTAATACACAGTTTTCCCTTTCCTCCATCTCTTTGTCTCCTGACACACACTAGGCCCACAGCATGCTGCTCAGGGCCCTGCCAGGGGGATGCACAGTTTTAGGTCTGTCACCTGCTTCCTGAGACGCCAGAACCGTGGCTTTTTCCTCCTGAGCCAAGAGGGACAGACAGGGCCACATGGCAAAACACCTTCCAAAGGGAGAATTGAAAATCATTTCATTCTTCTGTTTCTTAAAAAAAAAATGTACTCATTTGTAGAGAGAGGGAAGGGAGGGAGAAAGAGATAGAGGGAAACATCAATGTGTGGTTGCCTCGTGCACACCCCCAACTGGGGACCTGGCCCACAACCCAGGCATGTGCCCTGACTGGGAACCGAATTGGCAACCCTTTGGTTTGCAGGTGAGCGCTCAGTCCACTGAGCCGTACTAGCCAGGGCATCATTCTTCTGTTTCTAAAACTTTTAAAGACCACAGAACTTCCAATAAAACATCAGTGAAAAGCACATCTCGGTTCTATACTGAGGTCATTTAAGAGACACTGTGTCCTGGCTGGTGGCACAGTGGATAAGGCACCAGCCTGCGAACCCAAAGGTCACTGGTTTGATTCCCAGCCAGGGCACATAACCAGGTTGCAAGCCAGGTCTCCGCCAGATCTATAGCTGGAGGCAGGTGAAAGGCAACCATACATAGATGTCTCTCTCCCTCTTTGCCTTTCTCCCTTCCTCCCCTCTCTCTAAAAAGAATAAATACAATCTTAAAAAAAAAAAAAAAAAAAAGACTGGGTGGGGTTGTGGAAGAAGGGAAAGTTTGAGCAGGAAATAAACTATCAGTTGAGAATCTGGCACTGAGCCCATGCTGCAGATGAGGAAACGGAGAGAGCTCAGCTTAGCCAGGAATCTGGCTGAGCTCGGGGTTGCTGTAAGGAATGTCTCAGGCTGGTGTAAAGCTCTCTGAATAGCTTTTTTTTTTTTTTAAAGATTTTATTTATTTTTAGAAAGGGGTAGGGTAGGGGCT
Organism: Noctilio leporinus; assembly: GCA_004026585.1. Lineage (NCBI taxonomy): Eukaryota > Metazoa > Chordata > Mammalia > Chiroptera > Noctilionidae > Noctilio > Noctilio leporinus. Next base: position 121,066 of record PVIW01000157.1, read on the forward strand.
GATTGGCTACTTTTGATAGCTTAACTTTGTGAAAAAAGGGAAGTTGTTCCTGAAAAATCCATTCTTACCCTGGGACCACTAAGGGGTTATACGTAGCAGTCAGAATGTTTTTAGATCCAAGTGAGGCCATACTTCTGGGAAGCGGTGGAGCTGGGCTTTGAGCCCAGACCCTCTGGACGCAGATACAGTGCTGGACCTGAGGCCTCAACCAAAGCAGTGTCTTAATTCAGAGCTTGAGGGTCTCTGGCTGGGTGGGGCTGGGTCAGGTTCTCTACCTACAACACAGTGCTCCCTCCCATCCCTGCTTCCCTGGCTGATCAGCACCCTCTGCACCTCTTCTCCACAGCACACCGCAGCTCGCCGCCCGGCCTCAGCTCCCCGCTCAGCAACAGCTCCGCCATCCCACCGGCCCAGGCCCCTGAAATGCCCCAGCCCCGGCCCTTCCGCCTGGAGTCCCTTGACATCCCCTTCACCAAGGCCAAGCGTAAGAAAAGCAAAAGCAGCTTTGGCGGTGAGCCCCTGTGAACACAGCTGCCCGCTGCCCTGTTTTTGATCTTCCGTCTGCCAGGCCCTCCAGGGCAGCCCCAGATGGGCCTCCTCCCACCTGCCCCATGACCAGGGAGCTGGAGGGGCCCCTCACCCTGGGAAGACAAATTCTCTTCCCTGTTCTCCAGAGAGCCCACTTCTGCCTGGGGCGGGTGGAAGCCCCTCGGAGGCTGGACCATCCTTAAAAAGGCCCACTCCAGCTCTCAACACCACGTCAGTATTTCCATCTGCTCACCTGCCACAGAGGCTGTCATCTGTGCCCACCAGTGCTGTTCAGCGCCTTGGTGGGCTCAGGAGCCGCAGCTCTGCCTCAAGGCCTTCACCCACAGCACCGACATAGCGGGCAGCCACTTCCACCTGGATCAAGCTCAACATGTTGGTGACTGAAACTTGTGCCTCCATCCATCTGGCCCCACTGCTGGGGGCAGCTCTACAGGACAGGTGCCCAAGGCCTGAGGCAGCTGTTCTCCTGCTGCCCACTCCTGGCTGGCCTGTGGGCTGAGGCCACTTCACATTAAGCTGTCCCAATAAACTTTTATCTACAAACTCCCCTGATTCTCTGAGTGTCACTGGGCTCCTCCCTGCTGGCCTCCATGGAGAAGCTCTTTCTAGAATAAGGTTCTTAAATAATTGAGGCCTTTAAAATAAAGGCTCCAGCATTTCTGCTACTCCCTGCAGTCGTAAGTACTAGTGCTATTTTCCTGGGAGAAACCATCTGAACTGTCCTTAAATTCTCAAAAGATGTGTGACCCAGGAAAGCAGAGCCTTTGTTACAGAAAAGAGGCCATGTCTTGCCAAGGCTCAGAGAAGGCTCAGGTCTTGTCAGCCCTCCGGCTGCTGGAACTGAGTGTCCTCAACATGGCCAAAATGAATCCAGGCCACCTCAGCAACCTAGGAGACACGCCTCCCCTGCCCAGTGTAGCCCAGGCCAGCCCTGTGGGAGGGGCACACAATCAGAGGGAAAAGATCTGGCCTTTCTTTGGTGCTGTCCATCTCATTTCACTCTGAGCCTCATCTGTGAAACTGGGGTAACGCCCACCCCATTGAGTTAAGTTAAAACGAGATGGTAGGTAAAGTTCAGATGCATACCAGGTGCTCCATGTCAACCCATCATTCCTTTTCCTCTATTCTAATTACTGCGGGTATCTGCCACAAGCCACATGTCAAGGAGCTCACATCCTGGAGACACTGGGGTGCCGTGGGGAGTGCCTAGGCGATTATGGAGGTAAGGCTAACCTGAGGCAGGCTGCTAAGAGGAAGCGAGATGAGGTCTTCATGGGGATCAAAGTACCCTTGGTGAAGGGAGCAACATCGTGTGTGTGTGTGAGAGAGAGAGAGAGAGAGAGAGAGAGGGAGAGAGGGAGAGAGAGAGAGGGGCTCCCATAAAGAATGGAGAGAATACCCGCGGAAGCTTAAGATGGGAATACGGTGAGGGGACTTCCGCGAAACGGTGCTACATGAGCACGCCAGGAGATGGGGACGCTGAGGATATGCTAAAGGTTGGCGGAGAGCTATTCCAGGTAAGTCGTGAGCAGGAGGATGAGGCTGCCGCCAGGAGCTCGGGTGAAGGCCTGGGCGTGAAAAGCCTTTGGGCGTCCCTGAACGGGGGCAGACTCCTAAGCAACAGTGGCGGCATCGGGTCTGAGTTACAGGTGGATCGGAGTCTTGGAGCTTCTTGCGGGAGCTTTAACTTATTAGACCTGTGATGGGACGCAGGCAGATCTGGGGTGAGCCCAGATCCCGGCTCAAGTTCAAAGGGGTGGGAGCCGCAATGACTGAGTGGTTGCTCAGCCTAGCCCGGCACTAGCGCTTTAGAACCTGCTCCAGTCCTCCCAAGGGCACTTAGAGGAGCTCGAGAGTTGCTTCAGGCTCGTTTATTTCCAGCCTAGGGCCGCGGCCTGCAGAGACGTGAAACCCGCGGGTAAAGGGGCTAGTGAGCGCGGAGCCTGGGACCGAGTCCAGCGCGCGCTTCCTCATCGCTTGGCCAGACAGTTCACGGTGTCTCTAGCGTGGGACACCAGGCAGAGGGGCCCAGGTCGGTGGCGAGGCCGCTGGGCCGCCCGCGATAACGTGCTCCCGTCCCTAGTCTTGTTTTCCCAACCCCTTCCTCCCTGGAAGTGGGACCTGATTCCCAGTCCCGAGTCTGTTCTTGACCAGGGAGGACAGAAGAGCTGGTCCTGAGTGGCAGCCGCCACTGCAGCTCCGGTTCCAGACGCAACGGTCCAGACCACGCAGGTCGCGACCGTTAGGAAGGAGGCCCCTTTTGATTGGCAGCGGCTGCAGAGCTGTCTCTCTAGGATTGCGCGGTTTCCTTTGGGGAGGCGGAGCCGCGTCCCCCTTCCGCCAATGCAGTTCGGAGGCTCTGCCTGCTGCAGATGCACTTCCGGTGGTGCTCCTGGATTCAATAGTCGGAGCGGAGGCTCTCATACGCCCCGCCCCTGCGTGCAGAGATCACTTTCCGGGTGAAACTCTACTACCGCGGGCCGCGATTGGCCAACCATAGATGGGGAACTTCCGGTGCCCAGGGACTAGGGTTCTTTTGCAGGAGTAGAAAGATGGATCCTGGCGCGGTGGCCCGTGCTGGGTCCCTTTTATGGCTGCCGCTGCTGCTGCTGCCCTCTTTTGACCTGGTCAGCGCCAGCGGTCCCCGCACCTTAGTGCTGCTGGATAACCTTAACCTGCGGGAGACGCATTCGCTTTTTTTCCGGAGTCTGAAGGGTGAGTCTGGGGGTCCGAGGGGGCTGCAGGTGAGAGTTCCAGGTTGGAAGGGGCTTTGGAAGAGTCCCCCGAGCCCCGAGCCCGAGGGCATTGACCACACTTCCACGTGTTTTCCACGAGCGGGCTGCCCAGGTCTTACCTGCTGCTTGGGGGTGACGGGAGGTGGTTGTGATCTCTGCAACGGTGGTTTCTCTTTGCGTCGGGTTCGGTCTGTCTCAGTTTCCTGTTTTCTCCTTGTCCAGATCGGGGCTTCGAACTCACGTTCAAGACCGCAGATGACCCCAGCCTGTCCCTTATTAAGTACGGGGAGTTTCTCTATGACAATCTCATTCTCTTCTCTCCCTCGGTAGAAGGTAAGAGTCGCGCATTTCCACTAGAACCAGGTTTGGAGGCCTGATCTGTTGCTTTCTTCTGGATCTTGGGCATGTTTTCAGTCATGGTGATGGGTCATCAGCCCTGTTCACAGCTGCTGCCAGCGAAGAGGAACGTGTTAACTTCTAACCTTTCTCAAAGACACAGCTGAAGATTGTAGAGTCAGGTGTTGCCACAGACCACAGGAGGCTGGAGCCCTGCTAATCTGAGCAGTGAATTTTCTGCATAAAGCGACTGATAGGAAAGGTGGCGAACACCCCTAGCTGGGCTGGTCTGTATGGAATGAGGAAACGGCATGCTATTAATGTGGTGTGCTGTAGAGAGGTGTGCAGCAGTTGAACTCAAGAATTCTGGTGGATTCATCTTGGTGATGATGTAGCCTAGCCCCCTGTGGATGGAAATGTCTATAGAATCTGTGAGTGGGCTGGGGAATTGTTGAACACAGAGTGAATATCTTTACTAGATTATCCAATTCATACTCAAGTATTTCTGTGACAGAGAGCGTATTATCTTATGAGGCAGGCCTCTCCACCACTGGACAGCTAGCTCTGTTAATAAGTTTTTAGTGTTTAGTTGGAATTTTTCTCTTATTTCCTACTTTATTTGTGAGAGGGAGAGGAGTAAGGGGTTTTTGATTCCCCTCAGGGCCTTGGAGAATAAGTCTAATGCTCCCTTTGGTAATAGGCGGAGCCTCACGTAATCAGCCTGTTCAGCTGTTTCTTCTCTCGACTAAATACCCCCAGTTTCTCTGGCTGTTTCTCTTTGCCAGCTGTTTTGGTGAGCATCCCAGCCATTCTCTTCTTTAGTGCTTCAGTTTATCTTTTTCTCAGAAGACTCGGGTTGTTCTTGTCTGAGGTAAGACAGCCATCTCTTCCTTCAGTGGACGAGCCTTAGGAAGTCTTGCACTTCATCAGCAGCTACTGTGTTTCTCTGTAGCTCATGTGAGATTGGGTTCATCCTAGAGAGTATTTTTTTCTAGGTTCCCACCAGATATCACATTACCCCCAACTCCCCCGCAAAACGTGCCTTTGGAATTGCCTTTTTGGAGGCGGTGTAGTCAGGTGGCTATGACCCCAGGTTGTACAAGTTAAAATCTTCAAGTTGCAGGGCAGGTGAATGGAGCCTGCAGCGGGTTACTTGATGTTTGCCAAGGTTTTGCTGTTTGAAACAGTAGTAGAGAGCCTGCCCTTGGGTTCTTTCAGTCCGTCTTTGACAAGGTAAGAACAAGGGCTTAAAATGAGTTGCTGAACCCTATACGGGGTGTACTCGAAGGAGGGGCGGAACCCCTGGAGTGTGCCCAGGAGGTGGATTGAGGGTGTCACTGAGGACAGAAGCGGCACCTGAGTCAGAGGAGGTTGACGGAAAAGGTGGGTGAAACGTCAAGAAAGCCTAGGACGACAGTGGTCCACAAATGTTTGTCAGCTTTCCACACCTTCAGAATTCCGACCATACTCCATGTTGCCTCTGCTAATGTTTTTCTTTAAAAAAAAAAACACCATTTTAAAAGGAAGCCAGTAATGAACCCAGTCTCACCAGGGAAGAGGGAAAGCCATTGTCATCTCTTGCTTGCAGTGGAAGGTCACTGTAAATAGGATAAGCACAGTGCTGGATTCTAGGCAGATTCTGTCCCCTGCCGAAGGCTGTGAATGGAGGCTTCCTCTTACAAAGGGAGATTAGCAAATGTGAGGGAGTAAGACATTCCCTCTGATGGAGGAAGTCACTCTCTGAGATTCAGTGTTACTTAAAGCCCCACCGTCATGTCACCTTTCCTGCCCCTGGCGGAGTGGGCCATCCCTTTGGAAACGCCACAGTTCCTTTGTGCACTCCTGGAAGAAGTGCATATTTGCTGGCGGGGGTCTGAGTAAGGCTTTGGCCCCTCCTCCAAGGGCCCTTCTCTGGTAATGGGGTCGCTGTGAGCCCTCTCAGGTGCAAGAACACTAGCCTGGCTTCCTTCACTGTGAGCCAGTGGGTTCCTTGCCCTCTCTGTGGTCAGGACACTCCCATGTCACATTCAGTAAAGTAATGGCTACAGAAGAAGGATCCATTGCCTGTCCTTTGTACCCAGAAAAATCTGAGCCCCTTTTTATAGATGGGGAAATAGGCTTAGAAAGGGGATGGGGGTACCTAGGCCTAAGCTGAGGTGTCTCCATTCCAGCAGTGGCACTCTTGATCTTTTGGGCTCAATAATTCTTTGTTGCGCTGTCCTTTGTGCTGCAAGATGCTTAACAATATCCAGGCCTCCGCCTCCTAGATGGCAGTAGCTGAGCCCCTTGTGACAACCAGAAATGTCTTCAGACATGGCCCCTAAAGGGACCATGGTACTTACCACACCAAGAAGCTGATTTTGACTTGCCTAAGACTGGTGGCCACTGTAGGAGAGTGGGTGGACAGTTTTGTAAATGTAGGAGAGGTTGGGTCTCCAGGCACAGGGTGTTCTGTGCCTGAAGGGCAGGTGCATGTGTGTGAAAGTTACTGAAGAAAAGAGGGCCATTCTCATTCAGATTTTTACAACTAGTTTTGGATGCTTATGGTAGTCAGCTAAGCGAATTGACCAAAAAGGAATATGATCTCACAATTACAAATGAGTACTGGTCTCAGTGACAGACAGCATCATCCTTGGATTCAAAAAGTGCTCTTTCTCAGGCAGCTGAGATGTGAAGCTGATGGGTGACCCTGAAAGTGGCTCTAGAGGTGCAGGGGGACAGTTTGAATGAAGTTGTTTTATGATGTGAGTGGGAAAAATGCAGATTTCTAAACAAATATTTTATACGTGACTTGAAGTCTGTAAATAACTTGACAGCTATGGTTGGTGGGTGTTGGATTAATTTATACTTCTCAAGGTTTATGAATTTGAACCATTACTTTTGGATCATCAGCTTGGGAAAATGGGAGTGTTGCCCTTATCGGGGATATGTGTGGTGAACATCCCTCCTTTGTGCCTCCAGATGGCACTATTCTGTTGTTGATGGTGGCTGGGCTGTGTCCTGCCGTCGTCCTCTTCTGGGCCACTGAGTCTGGTGCTCTTTCAGATTTTGGAGGCAACATCAACGTGGAGACCATCAGTACCTTCATTGACGGTGGCGGCAGTGTCCTGGTAGCGGCCAGCTCAGACATTGGTGAGTCTGCACACGGTGGTTCTGGTGCTTCCCACCCTGTCTCCAGGAAGAGCCCCATCTGCCTTCAGTGGCTGTGAGCAAGAGAACCACGGAGCTGTCCAGACCCCCCTTTCCTGTCACCAGAGTCAGTGAGATATGGGTCCTTTACGGGCTGAGAACCCTGTTGGTTTTGTCCCCCTTTGTTTTGTTCTTGTTTTGGTGGCTCTTTCCTTAAAAAGAGGAGAAAGATAGGGAGAGGCTAATTGGTGGATCCCTAAGCATTGGACAGGTTTTTGTTTTATTCCTATTTGAAATTTTAAAGATACTTAGAATTAGAAGAAGGAACAAGAATGAACCCCATGTATTTATCAGCTAGCTTCAACCATGAGCAACAATGTCAATCTTATTTCATTTTGTTTTCAGTATAGGCAGCTTTTTAAGGTCATATTGAGTGGAGTTCTTAGGGGATAATGAGGAAGAGCGAGACTGTGGCTCAGCCAGGTCGAGTTTGCAGAGATGTTACTTTGCTTTGAAGCGGTTTTTGTACAGAACCCAGGTCCCTGTATATTTGTGGAGAAGTCTGGGTGTTTTTTATGTTCCCAGTTCAGATTTTGATCTGCCACCTTTTACCATGCTGTTGTCCAGCAGTCCAGCGGGGACTGAGCTAGGGCTGGTGAAGCTGCAGGGCCCTGGCAATGCCAGGACGAGTGACATAGCTTGGCCCAGGGCCACATGAGGGCTCAGCCAGGCCTCTCTTGGGTGTGTGTAGGTGACCCTCTTCGAGAGCTGGGCAGCGAGTGTGGGATTGAGTTTGATGAGGAGAAGACGGCTGTCATTGATCATCACAACTATGACATCTCAGACCTTGGCCAGGTAACCAGGCCTGTCACCTTCCAGGTCTCAGTGCCTTAGAGCAGAGCTCAGCCTAAACCTGGTGAGGTGGTTGGGAGGGGCCTGGCTGGGGCCCGTTGCCTGACCAGCTTCTCCCTCCGCTGCTGCAGCACACGCTCATTGTGGCCGACACCGAGAACCTGCTGAAGGCCCCGACCATTGTCGGGAAGTCGTCTCTCAATCCCATCCTCTTCCGAGGTGTTGGGTGAGTGGGCAAGGGGAGGCCAACGGAAGCTTGGGGGACTGTCGAACTTTATAGTTGCAATAAGACGAGAGCCGAGTGTTTGGCTCTTGAGAAAGCAGGAGTCATTCCTGCAAGGAAATGGCCCTCAGGGGATCCGAGCCCTTTGGGCTCAGTTCTGGGGCTAAGAGTTGGGTGGTTCTCTCTTCCTCCTATAGGATGGTGGCCGATCCTGACAATCCTTTGGTATTGGACATCCTGACAGGCTCTTCCACCTCTTACTCCTTCTTCCCAGATAAACCTATCACCCAGGTGAGGGGCCTTTGCAGCCTTGAGACTGGTGCTCCTGGGCCTGATAGCAAAGAGCCTTTTTATTTGAAGATGAGAATTAAGCAGGAAAACACACTTTGCTGAGGCAGATGAGATGGGAAGTGATGGAGTGGGGAAGTGGGATGTCTCAGTTCTACCCTCAGGTAGGGCCTAGGTTGTTCAGGTCTAGTATGCCGTCTTCTTTTCCTGGAGGCCTGGTAGCTTGTCCTCTGCGCTGGCCCTTGGGGATGACAGCCCCATGTTGTTCCTAGTACCCCCATGCGGTGGGGAAGAACACCCTCCTGGTTGCTGGGCTCCAGGCCAGGAACAACGCCCGGGTCATCTTCAGCGGTTCCCTCGACTTCTTCAGCGATGCCTTCTTCAATTCCGCAGTGCAGAAGGCCACGCCTGGCTCCCAGAGGTGGGTGCCTGGGCTCAAGGGCATGGGGCTGGGTGGAGGGGTCTATGTAGAAGGGGAGGGTCTGATGGGAGGAAGAAGCCTTTTTGATGAAAGTGCCAGAGGCTGAGTATCTTTAGGTGCTTCACAATTATTTGAGGATTTGATTGGGTTGCTGTGTTGCTGGTGTTGGCACTGCAGACTTACCTAGTAACGGCTTCTCTGGACACGTGACTGCGTAGGTGGCACCTCACATCTTGTCCTTTTTTGTGTTGGAAAGGCATTAGTTCTGGTGCCCTAGCCTCTCCTGTTCCCTTTTCTGCAGGTTCTCCCAGACAGGCAACTACGAGCTGGCTGTGGCCCTCTCCCGATGGGTGTTCAAAGAGGAGGGTGTCCTCCGTGTGGGGCCTGTGTCCCACCATCGCGTGGGCGAGAAAGCCCCACCCAATGCCTACACTGTCACTGACCTGGTGGTAAGAGTTGTAGCCGGGGCCCTAGCTCAAAAGCATTTATGGAACTCTCCTTGTTGGGCCTCAGGGGCCTAAGTAAGGATGAGGAAGTTAACCTGTATCCTGAAGAAAGTCACTGTAGGTGCAGAGGAACTGACTTCCCAGTGGACACCTTGCAGAAGGATGTGGTTTTGCTGTGGGGGTGCAGAAGTGGGAGGGGCTCCTGCTGAGAGTGGGGGATCACAAAAGAAAGGACCTTGGAATGGGGTTTGAGGATGAACCTATCAGGCAGGAGAGCAGCAAATGGGGAAGCAGGGATGCCTGAGAGGGCCTGGCACGTCCCAAGCGGAGCGTGGTTGGGGTGCAGACTCCCACCAGCCTGTGAAGGGGTGTGGATACGACTCAGAGGGTGAGCCCACTGGCTGGTATTCCAGTCACTGCCCACGGGTGGGAGGTCTTGCCCAGGTTTTCACACCTCCTGGGAGTTCTTGCCAGCTTCGAGTGGGACCCAGCACAGCCCCGAGGGTGGCAGCACCCTTCCTGCCCCTGCCCATGGCCAACCGAACTTTCATCCCAGGAGTATAGCATCGTGATCGAGCAGCTCTCTAATGGCAAGTGGGTCCCCTTCGATGGGGATGACATTCAGCTGGAGTTTGTCCGCATCGATCCTTTTGTGAGGACCTTCCTGAAGAGGAAAGGTAAGAGCTCCTGCAGGGAAGCTGCAGGAGACACCCCACCTCCCATGAGCCTCAGGGACGGCTCATGGGAGGCCCCTCCTGATTACCTGTCTTCCCTCCCCAGGTGGCAAGTACAGTGTCCAGTTCAAGCTGCCTGATGTGTACGGGGTGTTCCAGTTTAAGGTGGATTACAACCGGCTGGGCTACACGCACCTATATTCTTCCACTCAGGTGAGCACTGGTCACAGCTCTCTGCCAGCATGGCCACACCCGGGCTTCTGAGGGGCTGGCCTGTCACTTCTGTCCTGTTGCAGGTGTCCGTGAGGCCGCTGCAGCACACGCAGTATGAGCGCTTCATCCCCTCGGCTTATCCCTACTACGCCAGTGCCTTTTCCATGATGGCCGGGCTCTTCATCTTCAGCATCGTCTTCTTGCACATGAAGGAGAAGGAGAAGTCTGACTGAGCCAGGGCCCTGGGGCTCCTCACAATGTGGAGACGGAGGGTGTTTATAATGGGATTGTTACTTTTATCCCCGTTTGTCTTTTTTTTTAAACTGTGGGACAGTGGCATAGCCTTTACCTCAGTGGGAGATGTGGCATTGAGTACCCAGGGGTGGGGTTTGGGGAGTGATTTTTATGTAACTTTTTCCACCCAGTGCTAAGTGGTATTTTTCATATGTGCAGTCACTACCATTTCTAAAATAAAGAGAAACATTGCCCTCAGACTTCATCTGGCCTGGTGTGCTTTGCTAATAGAGGGACGTTGTTCGGTAATGACTGGGTTGAAAATAGTAAGTGGCTTCTTTGACTTTTTCTGAAGACTGGACTGTATTTTAACTGGGAAATGACAGTGTTTCCAAACTTCTGAAAGGCTAAAGTAAGGTTAATAATACACTGAGGCCATGGGGAATTGCTGAAATGGGAAACCTAAGGCAACAGCACTTGCCTTGATAACAGACTTACAGAATTGCTTGGTTGAAAAGGACCTTAAACATACGTTCACCTGCTTTAGGGAATAGCTGTGTTCCTAAAAAGCATGTACAAAATTACATGCAAAATCCCGTCTCCACTGTTGATCTCTGCCCATAAAATTATCTTTATAGTATAAGGATCGGTCTCAAAGCCAAAGAGTTCAAGGCACAAACGTACTCTACAGTTGTAAATGTGCGTTTAATTCTTCACAATTCCTGTAAGAAACGCTAGTCAGAAGGAAATTAGCAAGTGTAAAGCATGGGCTGTTAGTTTCCATTTCATCCTTGCTCAGCTCTGCTAGACTCTTCAGGAGCTTGAGGAGCCCCTGGAAATGCTGTCTCAGACACCTGGAGCTGCTCCAGAACGCACAGCCGAAGTGCAGAGATGCTCTGCTTTTCAGGTCTGCGTGTCTGTCCACTCTGTTAGTTGAATGTACTGACCTGTGCATGTGTTTGCTTCAGCTCAGGTAACATGCCCCTACCAGCGCTGCCTTGGCCTGGATCCTCTGTAAAACGGGGTGCAGGCCCACCTCTCCTCAGCCCAGCCTCATCTAGTGGCCCAGCTCAGCCACGAGCTCTTCAGGGGCTGTGAAGATGGAACGTTTGTTAAGGTAGGGCTTTGCGGTCAGCAGTTAAATGACCTGAGTCTACCTTTTCACCTGGTGTAGGGACTGAACCCGTGGGTTTGTAGTGTCCCTACAGAGAGGCCTAGTGATTGTCATCCTATTTTTTAAGAGTTAGATCCTTTGAATTCATCTAGACCAGAGGTTGGCAAACTATAGCCTATGGGCCAAACCAGCCTGCTGCCTTTTTTGTACGGCCTGCAAGCAAAAATTTTTACATTTTTAAATGGTTTTTAAAAATGAAGGCTATTTAAGTGACACATGAAATTCAGATTTCAGTGTCCATAAATAAACTTTATTCCTGGCACACAGCCACACTTGTTTACATATTTAAGACTTGTTTTGTGCTACGAGGGCGCTGAGTAGCTGCAACAGCTTGGGTATTTACTGCCTGGCCCTCTATAGAAAAGTTCACCAACTCCTGCCTAGACCAGCTCCTTCATTTTATAGGTAAGAGCTTCAGACCACACAGGTTATGTGACGCACCCAAAGTCACACAGCTGGACTTAACACCTCCAGACCACGAGATTCACTCAACTTGTTCCTCCCATTTGCCAAACCAGAGGCCTTCTCTTCCGCTGACAGCCCCCTCTGCGCCATCTTTTCTCCTGCGTCCTCCCCTCCATCCCATTCACAGACCATCACGACATAGGTGCTACCAAGTGTTTTTAGTCATTCACCAGCTACATCAGCCTTGGGGCTGCTCTCCAAGAGTAGAGGAGGAGGGCTGCCTGGCAGAGCGCCTCATACTCCAGGTTGGCCAGAAATAACATCTTCATTTTTGTTTCCACGCAGCTCTTCTCTGTAAGCCTGTCGGCCAGCAGGGTGGCTGCTGATTGCTGGAGGAGCCAGCCAATCATCTTGTCTAATTTCACATTCTTCAGGGCCAGAAGAGTATGTTCACCCCAGAGGCTTAAGTGCAGCACGTTAGCAGCTACTCGGGCAGATGGTCTCTGCAACAGGAAGGGATCCGGGGCTTAGCACATCAGTGACAGTGTTGGGCCCACCGCCCTCTGGTAAGGAGTCCTCTTTCAGGCTCTTCCCTACTCTGGTCCCAACCAAACTTCTCCACCCTTCTCTCTCCTACCACACCTTTCACTCTCCTGGCCCGTCCTGGCAGCTCTTGACGCACGTGCCAGGCTTTCCCATGTACACACGTTTGCTGGGGGATAGTGGGCTCCCGTGTGGAAGGCTGCGCACTGCCTCCTGCCACAAGCACTGTTGGGGCTACGGAGCAGGACTGTGACCTCGACAGCGCCCTGGGCACGGGCAGGTAAGTGGAAGAACTTGAACCCTGGCCTGCCTCTGCTGTTCCCACTAGACGTGCCACCCTAATGGACCCGCTGCTGCAGCAGTGGCTTTGCGTGGGCTAGCCTTCCGATCCCTTTACAGCAACTTCAGAACAGCCAGCTCTGCCCCCACAGACGTCTTCACGTCTCTGGTCTCATTAGATCTCAGCTGTTTCCGTAAACTGTCTCCACGAGATATTTCTTAAAAATGCATCCTTTCCTTTCTGAGTAACTTAAGCAACTAAAGCCAAGAAGAGTTGAACTGCTGGAGCTCTGACTAACCTGGTAGTTGGAGCAGGTACACTAATTCATACTAAATATTTGGTTCACCTTGGCCTTTGTAAGACAGAGGAGCTGTCTGTCACTAGTGCCCAAACCTGGTCTTCACTCTGGGGTTTCTACTAACAAAATTCCCCGCAAAACCTGGGGATGGCCTCACCTTGCTAGCGTCCCGCTGGAGCAGCGACCTCACCAGCTGTCTTGCGTCTCGAGACACTGACTCAGGCAGTGCAGGCAGCTGAGCCTCCTGGTAACTGCGGCTTTCAAGGTGGGCTCCTCCCTGGCCGTAAAAAGGATTGGCGAGGCCGAAGACCTCGTAGGCCAGTGCCCCCACCGCCCAGGCATCAGCTTTGCTGTAGTCAATCACCGCCCGGGGGCCAGGGCAGGCTGTGGACACCTGCTCGGAAGGCAAAGGGAGGCATTCACTGCTGCTGGTATTTCTAAGCTATTTCCGCTCCTGCATGGCACCTGATTCATGAGCTGATCAGAACTGTCCCAAGGAACCCAGAAGCCAAGTGAGTCATAGCTGGGACCAGAAGAACCTGCTGAGGCTGCTGTGTGCTGACACAGTTTGCATCTCCCAGGAGTGTTAGGGAGATCCAGGTTAAAGCAAAGTGGCAGGGAGGGGACTTGTGCCAAATAATGGGTCCTAAAAGGTGGAGGAGTTGAGAATGGAACGAGGGTTCAAGTCTTGTTCTGTCCGAAGAGTCTCTGCTGATGGCACGTGACAAGCTCAGCGGGACTCACCTCAGGAGCCATGAGGCTGCCGTTTCCGCCCAGGTCCACGTACCAGCTGGTGAAAGGCAACTGCAGGCCGATGCGCTCATCAGCCAGGCAGCAGCCAAAATCCGAGATCACCAGCCAGGGACAGCCATCTGGGGAGGGACAGGAGCCGTAAGCTGCCTTTCCGTCTTTCCTCCGAGAAGCCTCCTATGTCCCTATTGGAGCCACCATCAAGACACAGGTGAGAGGGGCCGACAGCCTCATACTTGGTACGGGAGAGCAGGGGGAGCTCCCCAGAGCTGAGTAGGCAGGCCAGCTGCACCAACACAGAAATGCCTCTCGGAAGCCAAGGCTCAGGCAAAGCCCCCAGGCAAAGTACTGGACAAGTTTGGCTCAATCTAAGTAGGGCAGTAATTGGACCTGTCCCAAGACTGAAAGACTGCTCATAATTTACTTAGCAGATGGCGCTTGGCTCAAATGACCTCTAAAGGCCTTTATACCCTAAGAGTTTTTTATTTAAACTTGAAAGCCCAAGCCCAAGACAAAGGTGCATTAGGAATTAGTTATCTGTGAAAGGATCCATTCTCCCTTTTAAAAGCCAGTTCCTCTAGTAATATAATCGCATGTTTATTTTAAATCTAGATCATAAGTGATCAGATAAATCTACTTTTTATACAATATTCCCAAACAGCTAACCATCCAGCGTCCACTGGAATGCTGCCAGTGAGGGGAGGTCCTTATTTCCAGAGGCACTGGGCTTACATTTGGACATCTTGCACAGTTTGAAAACTCTTCCGTACCTTTTCCAAGAAAACTTCCACCACCGAAGTTTTTCTGTAAGTGGGCAACAGAAAGGAACTTGGGAAGTGTTAGCTACCATTCCACACACCCCACAGAGAGAAGGAATGCCTCCACTTTGCAGGAAGGTTGCACATGTCTTGCGTATGTAGCTAAATGTAGACAACAACTTAAAACGGGCCAAAAAATAAAAAAAGGACCTGGCCCTAGCTGGTGGCACAGTGAATGCAAACCCAAAGGTCGCTGGTTCAATTCCTAGCCAGGGCACATAACCAAGTTGCAAGGTCCATAGCTGGAGGTAGGTGAAAGGCAATCATACTTTGATGTCTCTCTCCCTCTCTGCCTCTCTCCCTTCCCATCTGAAAATAAAAAAAAAAAACAAAAAAACAAAAAAAGGACCCATGTCCCCAGACCTCAAGGCTGGCTGGTGTCCCCTGGAGAGCATTGTGGTGCGTCCAAGCACCTACCTGCATCCAGCTCCACGAGGATGTTGTCAGATTTTAGGTCTCTGTGTGCGACGCCCTGTTGAACCAGGTGATCCACTCCCTCCAAGAGCTGCAAGATCATCATGGTGGCGAGGCGGGGGCTTGGGGTGTTCTCACGAAGGTACTGGCGCAGGGTGCAGGGGTAGCTGGTGGAGAGGGTGACAGGGCCTCTGACTCTTAGGCACTGACTTCTTTACTATTAGGATAATGCCCTTCCTCTTCTTCCTGGAGCTTCTGGATTTCTTATTGCCCCTCGTATCCTTTCTGTTTCCACCCACTGTCCTGAAATTAGGAAGGGCCAGGCCTCTACATGGAAAGGAATGGTACAGAAAGAAGCTCATTTCCTTACACTGCCCATTTCGGCAGTGTTGGGGACAGGGGTGAGGGAGGAAGAACCACCAACAGATAAGGTGGCCACAGAGAAGGGGCAGCTGTCAGATGCACTAACAGCCCTAGGTGAACAGTCTGTTCTAAATGAAGAGATTCTGTTTTCATGGAAAATGTCCTAAAGGGCAGTGCCTTGGCATGGCCTTATCTCCCAAAGGGTGAGGGTCCTCTTTCCTATGACCTGGAAATAGGGACCAACTCTTACTCCTAGTCCTGCCACATGCCGGCCACTTACTTCTTCATAACGAGGAAAAGTGTCCGCCCGTGGCCCAGGCCGTCAGGGTTAAGATGTGGGGGCAGCATGTCCGGGTAGTCAACCAGGGCCCCTGGCAGCAGTGGGATGGATGAGGTGAAGGCACGGAAGACCCGGATGATGTTGGGGTGAGGGGCCAGTTGCTTGGGACCCTTCTTGGATTTTCTGTTTCAGCCAAAAGGGACAAACATATGAGGCCAATAACAGACACACAGTTGGAACAATAATCTAAGGCCACAAAATACTGCCACTCATTTTTTCATCCATTTATCAAATATTGACTGTAGGTCTGCTATGTTCCCAGCACAAGGCCTGGTGTTAGAGAAAAAACGTTAAAGGGACTCATCACATGTGATGACTCCCCTATCCATCCATCCGTCCGTCCATCCTTTGTGGCAGAGGCAGTGGTTAAGAGTCCCTGGAACCAGACTGCCTGGTGATATTCAAGGTCAGCCTTGGCAGTTACTTAACTTTTCTGTGCTCAGACTCTAGTGCAAAAGGGGGAAAAGCCATTAATACTTGTTAAGGATGGACCTGAAAGGACCTGGCTGGTGTGGCTCAGTAGACTGAACACTGGCCTGCGAACCAAAGGGTCACAGGTTTGATTCCCAGTCGGGGTACATGCCTGGGCTGCAGGTCCACATCCCCAGTTGGGGATGTGTGAGAGGGAACCACACATTGATGTTTCTTTTCCCCTTTCTCCCTCCTTTCCACTCTCTAAAAAATAACACTTTCTCTTTAAAAAAAAAAAAAAAAAAGACTTAGAATTTCTGAGATTCCAAGTTCTTCCAGTAATACTTGGTGTGTGACGTATGAGCTCAATAAAACTTTGTTGAAGGACACAGTTGATAGTAATGGGTGCCTGGGGAGACATGTGGGTGTGCGTGTCTTTGCCTCTGGCAAAACTAGGTCTATAATCAATCTTCTAATAGATCACCAAACATGCAGCAAGCCTACCTCTTCCTGGTGGTCTACAAATATTACAGGGAGCACTAGTGCCTCCGTTGTCAGATTCACACACATGGACACAGGACTTAGAGCCACTGTCAGTGAGGTTGCCACCCACCTCCTGTCCCCTGAGAACAATGCCTCTCCTACTGCTTTGCAAGCTACTGCCTATCCTTCAAAAGGCAGCAAGAGCCCTGGCTGGTGGCACAGTGGGTGCCGGCCTGCGAACCCAAAGGTCACTGGTTCGATTCCCAGCCAGGGCATATGGTCAGGTTGCTGGCCGGGTCTCCAGCCAGGTCTGTGGCTGGGGGCAGGTGAAAGGCAACCATATGTTGGTACTGCTCTCCCTCTCTGCCTCTCTCCCTTCCCTTCTCTAAAAATAATAATTAAAAAAAAAAAAAAAAAGGCAGCAAGAATTGTCCCTTCAAGAGGAGACAAGAGGCCTTTCTGAATGGCCCCACCCCTGCCACACCACGTCTGGGCTCCCTCAGCACCTGAGCACACACCATTCTAGAACTTTCCACACCTGACTGCTCCTGAGCTGTTAGGCTCCTGGGCCTCATGGAGAACTCTTGGGGAGCAGGGCAGTATTTTTAAAAATCTCTTGGCACCGTTTGGCGTGCTGCAGCTATTGGAGGGTGACTATTACCTCTGCAGGGGCAGAGCTCAGGTGATACAGACAGCTGCTGCTCCACCTGGGCCTTGCTTACGAGAATCAGAACTCAGATCAATTTTCCACTTTCCGAAACGGGTCTTTTGGAATGGCCCTGTCTCCCTGCTCCAGGGCTACCTTCAGCCGAGTCAGCAGCGCTGCACTCCCTCTCCCAGCTGATTTATTACCAGGTGACGCCCATCGTGAACATCATTGCTCAGGAGCGTTACTGTCTACTGTGAGTCCTGTCAGGCATTGTGCTGAGCGCTGAGGACAGATGGTTTGTTCTCAAAGAACTCACAGCCACTCCGGTGGGCAGGTGGGCACCTACCTGTAGGCGACTTCTCCATATGTCCCAGCCAAGGCCACTCGACTTGCTGGGACTAGCTCTTGGCTCATCTTGCTGAAGATGGCTTCGCTGGAGGAGCCGGCCTAAAACGCATCCGTAATGAAATCAGGGTTATACAGGCCCACACGAAATGGCAAGTTCAAGCCCTCCTTCCATCAGGACCAGAATAGCTACGCTGCCCAAAATTGGCTTTGACCTTCAAGAGAACCTCTGTAAAGTGTCAAGCCAAGATTAGTTTCTCCTGGGAGAAGGGCAGAGGTGGCTCATTCATCCAGCTCGGGGGTGCCTCCCATACCTCAAACTCGTGGCGGCGGCTCAGGTGCCAGGACAGGAGATGTGGAGGTGGACAGGGTCCAGGACCCTTCTTCCTGCCACAAATGCCTGGGGTCACCCCAGCCTCATTCTTGTAGGCTCCCTTCAGCAGACAGGTCAGAGCCTGACAAGCCCACCTTGGATCAAGTTTTGCTAAATTACAGAACAGCCTTCCTATCCCTCAGTAAGAAACAAACAAAAGCCCCAGAGGAGGAATCACCTTATTTTTCTCATTTCACCACGAACAGTTTACGGTGCCCGTGAACCCGAGCACGGATATCCTGTAAGAATCGAGTCTCAGCTTTTGTGAATGCGACAGCTGTAACATCCCAACCAGGGGAAGCTCTGATGCCTCGACTGGATGTTTCACAGGTAAAGGATTTGGCTACTTGTGAGAGACTAAACCCAGCTTGGAAGTGCAACAGCCTCACAGCCTTGCTTCCCAACATCAGAATGAGGACCGCAGGCACTCTGTGGTGTCCTGCATGAGCAAGGCTGTTTCCACCTCAGCCCTGGGCAGATGCTCTGGGCAGGAGAAAGAATGTCAGGTCTTGATGAATTTTCTAAACCCACCTAATGTAATAGCAAGGTAAAGGATTTACTCCAAGTAGACAGAAAGCTTCATTTTTATGGGGGAATGGACTCAACTTCCCAAAGCCTTGAGTCCCCTGAGAGCTGACAGCAGGGAGGAGACAGGCAAGCTTCCAATGTGGAGGTGAGGTGGAGGATGAGTTTAGAGCTGACAGTGGCCCCTCCGATCCAGTGCGGCAGGCAGGTCGAGGGGCGGAGAGTGGACTGTGGCCAGTGCAGTCCGAAAATTAATGACTTGATTAGCCAGGACTGCCAGGTGAGAAACCGATGGTTTAGGCACTTGCTTCTCTAGGTGTGGTTGCACAGGTATCACTGGGAGCTTATTAAAGGGCAAGATCTCAGGCCCCACCCCAGATCTGCTGATCAGGATCTGCCAATCCCCAGCAACTTCCTGGACATAATCTATTTCCAGACACCACGCTCCATGCTCCTTTGTCAGAGGATGAGGAAGCCTAACTACACAGGCACCCAGACTGTGGAGGGTCCATCTTTTCCTACTTCCTGAGAAAAAGCATCATGAGGTCCCCCCACATCAGCACGGTGGAGAGGTGGCCTGTCCTTACCGAGATGTTCCACATCATCTTGATGGCCAAGGGAAAGGCAGGGGCCTGTGGGGCTGGCTCCTTCTCTTCTCCTGGCAGGATGACATATGGGCCTCTTTTGGGAAGAGGCCCCATGCTCTTGGCCACCTCCAGGTTCCGGGGCCATACAGGCATGGTGGCTTCGTACACAGCAGCACTGCAGCCCTTGCCAATGGACTGTCCTATCAGATACTCATCCAGCTGGAAGCCCTGCCAGCGTTTCGTGTCCAGTGGGTCAGGCAGCAGCTTGTTTTTCTGTGTAAAAATTGCCTGGGAGGGACAGAAGTGTGCACTGTAAGCCAGGGAGACAAGTAAGGCTCAAGGAATGGGGAACAGGGGAGGGGAGGTATAGCGGGGTAAGGGCTCCAGTGACGAGAGCGAGCTGTTGAAACACAACCAAGTTAGGCTTTACTGCTCTGCCTGGGCTTAGGCCCTCCTGTCTCCCTCTCTCATTATTCAGAATAGTTCTCCCCAAACTTGGTCCCTTCATTGCATCAGAGATGGCCCAATGCTGGCCATCACTAATTATGAGATCAGACCTTCCAAATCCTGCAGCTGACACAACACTGCTTTGCTGCCCATCAAGCCCCCGGCACAGTGCCAAGGTTCTGACTCTGCAGAGGCCTTGGCAGGCACCTGGATGTGACCAGGGGCCACGATGGGCAGGGCGTGCAGTGAACAGCCACGGCTCTGCCTGTGAATGCTCTCAGGCCACTTGTGCAGGCAAGGGGGTGAAATCAGGGGGATCCTGTCTTTACCCCTTAGAAAGCTGGTGGGCCCACCCTGTTTTCAGAAAGGGAACATGAATGTAAGAATTCTGATGGCAGTACAAGGTGGAAATGCAGGTGCTGATGGGATGCACTAGGAAAGAGCCCATTTCCCCCATATCAGAGTCCTTCCTACATCAGGCAGGTGCCGTCATTTGTCCAGTCACCCAGGTCACACTTCAAGTTCAGTCTGGTCTGCTGATCCTTCCTTTCAGCAGTTGCCCCCTCTACACCTCCCCACTCGAGCATCATCCCTTCGCCTGCTTCTGAGCCTCATCAAACCACGCTGCTTTTGAGGGGCACTCACTCTGCTGTTCAAAACACCCAGGCAACAGGTTCTTTGGCACCCTGTCCTGGGACTTCCTGCACGTGAAAATGGTTTCACCGGGCTGGCCTTGCCCACGCTTACCCTTCATACACTGCTCTGAATCTGATCACTGTTCCCTCTGCCCGTTTTTTTTTTTTTTTTTTAAAGAGTTTATTCATATTTTCAGAGAGAAGGGAGGGAGGAAGAAAGGGAGAGAAGCATCCATGTGTGGTTGCCTTTCACCTGCCTCCAGCTTCGGACCTGGCTGGAGACCCGGCTCGCAACCTGGGTATGTGCCCTGGCTGGGAATCGAACCAGTGACCTTTCGGTTCTCAGGCCGGCGCCTTATCCACTGAGCCACCAGCCAGGGCCTCTGCCCGTTTCTGTCGCGTTGTTTTGCCTGCCTCATCCCCACTCACCCGTCATGTCCCAACTCGAGCCCCTCCTCCCTGTACAACTAGCGCTGAGCACCCAGCCCACAGCAGCCTGTCCTCCTGGAGAATTCCTAAAGCACTTAGTATGTATAAACTAATACCCTTGCATGACAACTTTTTAAAAAAATGAAAGTCTATCTTATCAACTCATTTCCAAATTCCATGGAGCAGTTGCAATACAATAAATTTAGTAGAGTAATCCTTTAACAACCATAGTTTTGAGATTGGGATATGTTTTCTAATTTTTAATTTTGAAATAATTATAGACTCACAGGGAGTTGCAAAAAGATAGAACAGAGGATCCTGTGTACCCTTCACCCATTTCCCCAATGGTGACATCTTATAAAACAGCAGTACAACGTCAAAACCAGGAAAGTGACCTGGTACCCTACTGTGAACTCAGACCCTACTGAGCTTTCACCATTGTTTTTAACCTGCACTCACTGGTGTGCGTGGCTCTCTGCAACTCCATCTCACATACTGAAGTGTGTAATCACCACCACACTCAGTGTACAGAACTGTTCCATCACCCCGAAAGAGCTCCTTTGTGTTACCTCTTTGTATTTGCACCACCCACCCCCGCCCCATCCTGTCCCCTGGCATCTGCTGATCTGTTCTCCATCTCCAGTTCTGTTATTTAAAGAATGTGATATAAATAGAATCCCACAGTATAACCTTTTGGGACTGAATTTTTTCACTGAGCACCTGCATCAATACTTAATTCCTTATTATTGCTTAGTAGTTCATTGTATGGATGTACCAGAGTTTGTTTAACAATATACTTGCTGAAGGGCATTTGAGTTGTTTATAATATTTTGTTTCTATGAATGATGCTGCCAAGACTCATATACAGGACTTAACAATTATTTTAAAGAACTGTGGTTAAAAAAAAACCCGTAACATAGCTTTGGCTGGTGTGGCTCAGTGGATTGAGCCCCAGCCTGAGAAACAATGGGTCACCAGTTCAATTCCCAGTCAGGGCACATGCCTGGGTTGTGGGCCAGGTCCCAAGTTGGGGTTGTGTGAGAGGCAACCACACATTGGTGTTTCTCTCCCTTTCTCCCTCCCTTTTCCTCTCCTTAAAAACAAACAAACAAACAAAATATTCTAAAAAATACATTAACATAAATTTGTTACCATTCTTAAGTGTACAGTTCAGTGACAGTAAGTACATTTGAATTGTTGTGTAACCATCCCCACCATCTGGCTCTAGAACTTTTTTCATCTTAAACTTCAACTCTATACCCATTAAACAGTAACTCCCCATTTCTTTTCTTTCTAGCCCCTCGTAGCCCCCATTCTACTTTCTGTCTCTGTGACCCTCATATGAGTGAAATCCTAGTGTTTGTCATTTTGTGACTGGCTTATTTCATTTAGCATAATGTCCCCAAGGTTCATCCATGTTGTTGCATATCAGAACCCCCTTCATTTTTAAGGCTGAAAAATATTCTCTTCATCCACTGATGGACACTTAGGTTGCTTCCACATTTTACCTAACGTGAATAAAGCTGCTATGAACGTAGGTGTACAAATATCTGTTCTGAGTCCCAGCTCAATTCTTTTGTTTATACACCAAGAACTGGAATTGCTGGATCATATGATAATTCTATTTTTATTTTTGGGAGGGGCTGCCATGCTGTTTTCAACAGCAGCTATTTATGGACAGGTTTTTGTTTAAACAAAAGTTTTCATTTCTCTGGGTGAATGCCCAAGACTGCAATGGCTAGGTCATATCCTAATGAATGTTTATTTTTTAAAGAAATCGCTATTTTCCAGAGTGGTTGTACCATTTTATATTCTCACCAGCAGTCCTGTTTCTCAGCACCCTCACTAGCCTTTGGTATCACCACAATTTTTTATTTTCACTGTTCTAATTAAGTATGCAATGGTATCACATTGTGTTTTCAACCTCCATTTCCCTAATGGCTAGTGATGTTGAACATCTTTTCATATACATGTTTGACATGTGTGTCTCCTCTTAGTGAAATATATACTCATGTCATTTGCCTATTTTATAACTGAATCCCCCCCACCCCCACCCCATATGCTCTAAAAAGAGCAGCCATTATCCCTCTCATACGGAAGTCAAACACCTGAATTTTAAAAATTGTCAACTACTTAAAAGTTTAAAGACACAGGAGGATGATGTGTGAGAAATGGACATGTACATGGCAAGTTTAGGAAGATCAAGCCCCTTAGTTAAAAAATAAAAGCCTCCATAAATCTAAGCAGGATTATCAAGTTTCCCACCCTTGGCTTCTGCCAGTTACACCATAGCAAAAGACAAGGACATCTGGCCTAGTTGGGGACTAGGCCAGATGTCACCTGACATCCCAAACTAGTCAGAGCTCAAACATGAGACACTCTGGTGCTGAGTGACAAGAATTGGGCTAGAAACCAAGGGACAGGGGAGACACTGCTTGGTCCTTGATGGGCTGCATCCTTGGGCCAGTCACCCCTCCTGCCAGCCCCTTGTCCTAAATGTAAATTGCAGAAGCTGTCCTAGCTCAGCCTGTGGCTCCAGACCCCCGAAGAGAAGGGCATTCTGGCAGCAGATGACCTTCATACTTGAACTGTAATGTCACTAACAATGGCTCTTCCCAGCGAGTCCCCAGCGGGCCTGCCTACCCTGCAGAGGTTGGACTTGCCAGCCTCCAGAACGGCAGAGACAATTGCTTAAAATAATTCTTTTGTTCTATAAATACATCCTATTGGTTTTGAGAATGCTGACCGACACAGATTTTAACAGAGTAGAAACAGAGGTGTCTGAGCTACTTGAAGCATCTTTTAAAAGCCTAAGAACCTCGATATATCCCGTCACACCTGAGAACTCCACACGAAGTTTTCTCCTGCTGTTCAGCGTTTTCCACTTCGGCTTCAGCTGTGTTACTGATCGTCTGGCCACACTGTGGTGGCAGCCGGGCTCAGTGCTTAAGGACGCAGGCTTTGGAGAGCCAGACTTTAATTTAGCAGCCGCATCACTTCGAGCAAGGTATTTCACCTCTCTGAGCACGCTTCCTTATTCATACATTTGGGAGACGCCAAATATCTCAGGAACAGAGTGTTACGATTTGTCATTAAAATTTTTTTTAATTTACACAAAGCCATTAGGAGGGTGCCACAGGAAGTATAATTAGCAGCCTATCGTCCAAAACATGACGTTTGATGAACACGGTAAAACGAATGAGGCGCTGTCCCCATACCAGGAGGTCAGTAAGTGAGCCTTAATAGGTGATTTCCAAGGAACTTCTGCCTCTGAGGAGACTAAATCTCGACTTAATTCGGGGACTCTGGTAAGTGCCTCGCAGTCCCACCACCACGCCCCCGCCTAGCCCCGCCCCCACAGACCCCAGGCCCCGCCCCGCCCTGAGCCCCGCCCCCGCCAGCTGAGGCTCCCTCTCGGGGGTGGGACTCTGGGCCCCGCCCCAGGCCGGGGCTCACCTGGATGTCCTGACAGGCCGAGGCCGCCCTCCGGCCCTCCGCCTGCTTCTCCTCGATTAGCCCCAGCCCCAGCCCGAAGGCCAGAAAGACAGCCCGGCCGCAGGGGCCGGCGCCGCCCCGGGTCCGCACCACGAACTGCCGCTGGAGCCGCGCCGCCAGCCCCGCCACCGACTGGCGGAAGAAACGGTAGCGGTCGGGGAGCCCGAGCCCGAGCCTGCGCGGCTCCGCGCCGGGTCCCGAAGCCTGACCCGGGCGCTCTCCGTGGCCCCGAACCGCCGCGGGGCCCGGCCGCCCCCAGCCGTAGACCGGGCCAGGCTTGGCGGTAAAACGCAGCAGCAGCGCTCGACCCAGCTGCAGGCCCCGGCCTAGAGCCTGTCGCACCGCCATGGTAGGGCCGCAGGCGTCCGCGACGCGGGTCACAACAACCAACTTCGGAGGCGGCGCCTCCACGCAGGCGCGGGCGCCGGTGGGCGGGGTCACCGATGGGCGGGGCCACCGGTCTGACCGGTCCAGCGCTGGACGCGCGAGGGCGCTGTGCGCGCACCTGGTGGTCGGTGGTTTCTTGCCCTTTTGCACTTTGGGCTGTGGGTGGTGGGGTTTCTTGTCCGTCAAGTCCTGAATGAACATCGCAGGTCCAGGCAAACTAATATTTATTGACTATCACCCACCGCGTCAGACTCTTTACAACTGCTAACTTATGTCATATTCCCATCAACAAGATATGAATAGCATTTCTACAGGTAGGGAAAGAGGCTTATAAAGGGCCTGCCCAGTCCGAGGTTACAGGGTCCGAGTTGAGATTAAAGTTCATGTTGTCTTCACTGTTGAGTTCTTCCCCTCCCCAATGTCCTTCGGCTCCTCTCCACAAGCCCATTAATCCCTGCTCACTTCCTACTTCTCACTTCTTAGGACCCCAAGAGAAATCTCACCCAAAAGCCACATTTTTCAGATGAGTGAGCTGAGTCCCTGAGACATACAGGGACTTGCTCGAAGTCATACAGCTAGTTCGCGCCAGAGCCCTGTTGTCCTAACCAGCTGTTAGAAAAGGCTGATAAAGGGATTCATACCGAGTGTTTCCTTTTCTCATTCTTGCCTTTTTAAACATACTCAAAAATACAGTAGTATTGTGAACCCCGTGTACCCATTAATCAGCCTCAATAAAGTCATTGTTTTATTCACTTATACCATTAAAAAAAAGAAGACCATAGGTCCCAAATGGCATCACTCCTGCTAAATGTCCATGATAACAAACAGATTTACTATCCACTCTAATTTCAATTTCAACCTCTCCCAGAAACATAATCAACCAGCATGAAATTTTCTGGTCAAGCCCCAGTAATCTGTCACTTAGGCCTGCTCATCTCTCATAGAAAGAAGAGGTGGTGGGAGGAAGCGAGCAACCCTGAAAGGAGTTGCATATGTCTGTGTCTTTCCACAGCACCAGGTTTATTAGGGAAGCCCTCCCCAATATGCCAACACTGTCACACAGGTTACACACAGAGAGGGGGAGCTGATGTGAAAGAAGTGAGCAGTGAGTGGTGAGCATTTAGGGGAAAGTCCCATGTGTAGGTGGACAGGTAGCCTCAATGTCCAGCCAGGCAGCTGCAGTGGTGGCATGCGTCTGGTGAAGTCTGGCAGGGCTCTGAGTGTGACCCATGGTGCAGCCAACCTCAAGCCTTGAGTGGTCTGTGCTTTGAGTTCTTTCTTTCTTTTTTTTTTTTTTTTAAAGATTTTATTTCATTATTTTTAGAAGGAGGGGAAGGGAGAGAGGCAGAGAGGGAGAGAGACATCCATGTATGGCTGCCTCCAGCCACAGACCTGACTGGAGACCTGGCTTGCAACCTTGTTATGTGCCCTGGCTGGGGAATCGAACCTGAGACCTTTGGGTTTGCAGGCCGGCACCTTATCCATTGTGCTACCAGCCAGGGCCTGCTTTGAGTTCTTATAGCCCCAAAGGGATGGATGTCCCATTCCTATCAGTGTCCATATGGAGTCTTTATCCAAGTGTCCAGACTTGTGATTTGGGGCACCCTATTGCCTCAGTCTTGACATAGCACTTGACATAACTGTCCTGGCTGACAGCGACTTCATATTGGATTGTCAAAGGTGTCCAAAAAATCTGTTCTGTTTTTAGGCAATCTACATAATAAAAACCCTTTCCCGGCCCTGGCGGGTGGCACAGTGGATAAGGCACTGGCCTGCGAACCCAAAGATTGTTGGTTCCATTCCCAGCCAGGACACATAACCAGGTTGCAAGCCAGGTCTCCAGCCAGGTCCGTAGCTGGAGGCAGGTGAAAGGCAACCATACATTGGTGTCTCTTTCCCTCTCTGCCTCTCTCCCTTCCCCTCTCTCTAAAAATAAAATAAAAATCTTAAAAATCTTTTCCCTTCTCAGGAATGGCCTTGAGGTTCTTTTCCCCATAGAAAAGATGTCTCTGGCCCAAAAGAATCCTTTCTTATCTGTCACTAATAACTCCCTTGCTCCACCTTGCCTCCTGTAAAACCTTCTATTTTGTACAACTCCTAGGAGCACCCCTGTAGTTGCTAGATGGGCTGCTTCATGATTCATGAATCCAACAAGTCAATTAGATCTTCAAATTTACTTGGTTGGATTTTGTTTTTTAACAATGCCTTTCTACTACCCACCCTTACTTTAAAGCAAATCCAAGACATTGTTATTTCACTTTTAAATACTTCGTATCTATCCCTAAGAGAGAAGAAATATGTTTAAAAACACAACCCCTGTCATCTCTAAAAAGACTGACATTAACTCCATAATGCCATTTACTATCCAGTTGATATTTGGTTTCACATTGTAACTGGACAGAAACTCCATTTCTTTGATATGAGTTTTTCTCCTTTCTTTCCTTTTGATTCAAACTGGCAACACCCAGCACCCTGAGTCACCTACTTTCTTCTCCCTTGCACATCTATTCCCCTAATAGTTAAGTCCTCGGCACAATGAGGTTCTGGTCTGCATCAGATAACCTTTGGAACAAAGCCTTGGGTGTGGTGGCCAGAGACAGTGCTACATGGAGGCCTCTCTTTATTCTGATGTATAAAATAAGCTGTGAAACTGCCACTCTCCAGGCCATTTTCTCAGTCCATTGAGATTTTGCTTCCCATCAACTGTTGGTAGTTTGGCTCATAAAAGTTCTCTACGGGTTTGGAAGTTTCTTCTGTCAATACAGAGGCACGTGGGAATCAGATATTGTCTTTAACTTTTTAAAAATTGATCTCGGATCATTTTCACTTAAAATGCTCGGTTGAAATTGTCCTTGGGAGGAAAATAAGGAAGAGAAGAGAGCAGAAACTTCACAGTCCTGTGACCACAGGCTTAGGGAGGCTTAGTTGGGGCAAAGGCCTCACTTAAAGTTTAAACCTGCTCATCTGCTTGCATCATGATCATTACAGCTCTTCTCTTTAGGGTTTACTGAGAGAAAAGAAAAGATTTTCTGAGCTCTTTAGGTCTAAGTATAAGGAATGTCTTCACTCTTCTAGGAATGTAACATTTTACCAGGATGCGTACACAGCTAAGATTTACTCACTAAAGGAACATTGTACAGGTTGTTTTGAGTTAAGGAGTGTTTGTTATCAGCCTTTGGGGTTAGTGCTGTAGGGTGTGGATGAACTTGCCAGACCTGGGATACTTAACCCACCTACCTGTGGGATGGAGTTAATTGACCCTCCATTGTAGGCCATGTGGTTTCTTGTTGAACACCAAGCACCGGACTTTGGGTCAAGATGGCACTAGACTGATTCACTTCTTCTGTAGAAGTATCTAAGTTTTTCTGGCAGGTCCAAAGCAAGCACAGTGTGAAGCTGGATGGAAAAAGCAAGCAAGTTCATCTCTACATAGAGGAGCTTCCAGTAGGAATTTCAGGGGGTCCGTGTTCTCTGTTCTCAGGGCAGAGATACAGCCTTATCATGGCAGAACACCCAGCTACCTTTCTTAGGGATTGTGGCTCTGAGTCCATTTGTCCCCCTCTGTTGTCTGAAGAAGAAAAACTCATGGTGGCACCAAGTCTCAGGTCTCAAGGGATGGTCCTGAGGTTCTTCAATAACATCTTCCATCTCTTTCCTCAAGAAGGGGAAAGCCAGGATATGGTATATGGTTTTCTGCTGAGATACTTGTTCATACTCATAATTAATATTCTATAGGAGAGGCTCACTCATACCTAGACCATTATTGAACATCACTAGGTACCAGGTAGGCTTTGATAGACTCAGCCACAGAATTAGAGAACGGAGGGGGGTTGCTGGAGAGACCAAGGGGTGGGTTCTTCTCCACTCTACACTGTGCTCCATGGACACCCTTTTGTCTTCATTACATTCTTTTCCTTCCAGGCAGCCAGACTACGCAGTTTTGGTCAAGTACACAATATTCCTAAGAAGCATCATTTAACCTTCCCCCAAAGGACATGGGGGCTGGGGGAGCTGATGCTAATGTGAAAATGGAAAAAGACAAGGAAAAAAAAAAACCTGTCAAGGGCTTTTTGACCTTCTCTCCTGGCACCATTTCAATCCTCTTTGTCTCCTCCTGGCAGAAGACAGACGCGTTTTCCCAGGGCAGCAACATCCTTTATCCACAACCCATTTCAGAAATGCTATCTCTAAATTGCCAGCAGAGATGGAAGGAGTTTCTGCTAAAACTGTTGACCTAGCGAAGCTGCTGCCAGATGAAAAGCCGCCTGCTTGAAACTCCTGGGCTGTAGTTTTTGGGAGTTAGAATCAGACAACGGGGAGCAGAGAGGGAGATTTCAGTGGGAAGAAGAGTCTCTCTCGCCGGGACAAGATGGATGAAAAATTGCTGGCGGTGGATGAGGGAGATGTGGTGTTGTTGAGAAATTCGATCTGTGGTTCCCGCAGTCCAGTAAATTGGCTGGTCTGCAGTGATGGTTCCGAGTACAAACCTGGCCATGTCACCTGCTGCATAAAGCCCTTCCGAGGCTCTTTCCCCTTGCCCCTGGCCCTCAAGTAAAGCCTAAGCTCCTTATCTTGGCACAGAAAGACCTTTGCTATTTGGCCCTAGCATCTTTCTTGCAGTCCACCCTCCCTCACTTTATGTGCCAGTAATACTGAATTACGTGCAGCCTTCCCAAGCATTGTGCTGATGATTCCCTGTCTTAACAGAATCCCCACTCATACTTAAGGTCACCTCCTCCAGGAAGTCTTCTTTGACCTTTCCTGGGCTGGGCTAGATGTTCCTTCTCTGTCTCCCTCTCTAAACTGTGAGTTCTGTAAGGACAAGGATTGTGGTTTGTAGATCTTTGATCTCCCATCTCCCAGCACAGGGCCTTCTGGAACCCTGCCCTTGTTCAAGAGCCATCTGGGAACACAGGCCCTTAGTGGGCAGGCTCACTCCCAAGGCTGGGAGAGAAAGGGAAGGGGTATCCTTTTAAACTTCCAGTCACCTGACTCATCCCTCCTTCCCAGGGGTGGGCCCGGAGCCAGAGGAAAACTGTAGAAATGTCTAGTAGCTCATTCCCACCCTCAACAAAATCACTTACTGCAATGTACACTATGTTATTGATCAATGAATTTCCTTTCTATGACTTCTTTCTTTTCATTCCCTTTCTGTTTTTAAAATTTCTATGGTATTTTTCACCACTACCATTTATTCCCCTGATACCTCCTCCCCCCAGCAAAATCCTTTAAAGTATTATGTAAACATGGTTTAAAAAGCACTACTAACAATATACACGGATAGGATCATCATGAAAAGCAACAATCTCCTGTTCTAACTCATTCTAAGCCAAGAGGTAACAATATTTTACTCTTTTAGCTATTTTTTTTTCCTGTGGTTTCCTTCAGATCGCTAGTATCTCTTGATCTGGCAGCCTGAGTTATTTAAGGCACGAAGGTGACCATGTCACCCCCCTCACCCCACCTCCCCCACTCGGCCCGAAACTAATGGCTGTCCGTTGACTAAGGTCAACTCAACAGGGCTAACCAGGCCTGCTTGCTGCAGCCCCTCCTGCCACCCTTACCCACTTTTCTGTTTTCCTGTCTACTTCTCCTTGTCTGTGGAACAGTTTTGATTTTTACATCGTTCGAGTGCCCATCCCCTGGTATTCCTGCCCTTGTGCAAGCCGGCTCCTTTTGCCTGGAGGACTGGACCTTAAGGACTTGCTTCTAAGGAATAGAATTGGGCAGAAGTGATGGGCCGTCACCTTCCTGGCTCAGTTACAAAAAGACCCCGGCGTCTTGCTCAGCATCCCCCACTCCCCTGCGTGCTTCTAGAGGAGAGCCAGCCGCAGCCCTGTGGCAAATTGCTTGATGGAGGGGCCTGCGTAGCAAGGAGCCGAACCCCACCAACAACAAG
This sequence comes from Noctilio leporinus, assembly GCA_004026585.1. Classification (NCBI taxonomy): domain Eukaryota; kingdom Metazoa; phylum Chordata; class Mammalia; order Chiroptera; family Noctilionidae; genus Noctilio; species Noctilio leporinus. Next base: position 151,216 of record PVIW01000157.1, read on the forward strand.
GCGAGTGAGCTTTGAAGTGGATCCTTCCCCAGTCAGGCCCTCAGGTGAGAGACAGTAGCACCAGCTGATGCCCTCCCCAGAGCCCTGAATGAGACCTTGAGCCATCCCACCCAGCTCTGCTCAGACCCCGGACCTGCAGAAACTGTGAGATGCATTTATGTTGTCTCAAGCTGCTAAGTTTCGCCACAATTTGTTATACAGCAATAGATAACTAATGCATCATTTGGCCATTCTTTTCTGTTCAGTCTTGGAGTTTTTAATCTCCCCTACCTTAACTTCCCCTTTGCGTACCCCTCAAAAACGAACAGACTGGGTGTTTCTCCCATGCCTGTTTTTGTGCTTATATAATCATATACAAAATATTATGTGTGTGTGAGACTTACCGGGCCATTCCATTACTTAGTCTTTTTTTTGAATCCTTACCTGAGGATATGCTTAGAGAGAGGAAGAGAGAGAGAGAAATTGATTGGTTGCCTATCATACACGCCCCCACCAGGGATCGAACCCACAACCTGGGCATGTGCCCTGACCAGGAATCAAACCCACAACTTTTCGTTGTACAGGATGACGCTCCAACCAAGCTACCTGGCCAGGGCCCATTCCTTATTCTTGAACAGCGTTTTCTGGCTTCATTTCGGACACAGGCACCCAAACTACCCCTGATGTCTGTCAGAGTTGTGCTCTCCTTCCTGCCAAAAGGAAACACTAAAGAATCTGTGGTCTCCCTAAGCCATTAGCGGCAGCTGGCAGGAGCTTCTAGCTTCTATTTCTTTCCATGGGAGTCTGGGACTCAGCTTTAGGGTCCTGAAAACCATGGACAGCTCTGAGCAATAGAACACGTGCTCCCAAATCAAAGGTCCTTAAAAACACTGAGGCTGAAAAATGAAAGTGCATGTATTTATTTTCTTAATTTTAATTTTTAAATTTATTTTTAGAGATAGGAAGGGAGGGAGAAAGGAGAGAAACATCAATGTGTGAGAAATACATAGATCGGTTGCCCCCCCCCCCCCCCCCGCAACTGGGGACCTGGCCCGCAACCCAGGCACGTGCCCTGACTGGGAATTGAACCAGAGACCCTCTGTTTAGCAGGTTGGTGCCCAGTCCACTGAGCCACTCCAGCCAGGGCTAAAGTGGATATATTTTAAACAAACTGCCTCTTTTCAGCATAAGGAATATTGTTCTTCCAAGTGGACAATTATTCAAATACTCTCTGGGTTTTTCTTTGGAGATTGCCTTCAGCATTCTGTTTCCATGAAATGCAAGAACACTGGGTGCCTCATTCTTTGCCCCTCCGCAAGTTCTATTGCCTAATGGACAACCCTTCTCATGCCCTGGCTGGAGCATCCCTCCTCAGGGCTCCCTCGCCCCTTCTTGGACAAGCTCCACTCCTCCTGGTATATACTCCCAGATTATTTTTCCCCTTGGGTGATGCTTGTCATGAAGTACTAGAATCACTTAGATCTCATTTACCACAGGCAGACGGAGAGCCCTGTGAAGACAGGTTTATCTCTCTCAACATGGCTACATCCCCAGGGCCTGGCCCTGCCTAGAACACAGAAGGCCCTCCATAAATACTAGTTGAATGGATGAATAAATAGATGGGCTATAAAAGACTTCTGAGTTGCAAAAATCAAACCCACGTTCAAAGGACCAAATTTTGTCACTCTTTAACAGCTGACATGTGTCAAGTGCTTATTCCGGGTGTAACACTGAGCTCTTAATGGTGCAGTATGCCACTCCACCCACACAGCAAGTCTGTGGAAGGGCGTCATCGCCCCATTTCACAGATGCTAATGTTGGGTCTCAGAGTAATGAAATAACTTGCCTGAAGCCACACAGTTTAGAGGCTGTCCAAGTCCAAAGTTTATATCTTTATCCATTAGGCAATACCATTTTTTTTCTTTTTAAAAGTAAAAATAAGTTTTAGAAGCTTAAAAAAAATACAGATATGTGCAAAAAGATATATACTAGATCCCCACCGAGCAGAATTTTAACTGATGTTAACACGTTGGCCTCTTTCATTTCAGCGCCTCCCCCTGCACCGCCCCCCATTAAGCACATCCAGCAGAAAAATGTACTGAAGACCCTGACAGCCAGAGTGGAGCTTTGTATCCTGCCAGATGGCGCAGGTGGGTCCCGGTGTGCTGTGGAGAAGCCGTCTGACTGTAGTAACAGTTGTAGATGCTCCAATCCGAGTGGAAGGGACTCCTAGGGAAGGGCAATGATCCTTGTGTCCCCAGCAACTTGCTTGCTTAGGACAAAGGAAACCTGTGCTCTGTTCCTACCCTAGTACCAGGTTGGCCCCATGGCCAAGTTCCCCAGGGAGTCACCCAAAGCTGTCACCCCCGTTAGCAGGCCAGCCTGGCTCCTTCCCTTACTCAGTCTTCACTTTCTTAATTGTGTGCAAGTATAAGTGTGATGCTGTCAATGCCCTGATGGATAGACAGTCCCCTCCTCACGGGTATGGCCCCCACTATACCCACTTTATTATACTTGGGGCCTGCCTGGATCACAGCATTTCTATGCAGTAGATCTGTTTATACCTCTCCTTCCCTGTCAGATTGCAAGTTTCTCAAGGGCAGGGATATCTTTCGTTCTGCAGAATGTGCCTTATCAATGATGCTCAGGTAAATAAGGGCAGCCAGATATTTGCTGTAGGAGGCTGGAAAAAACACAGCATGATTCAAATTCCAGTCTGCCACATTTTAGCTGTGCAACTTTGGACAAGTGACTCAACCTCTCTGAGCTTCAATTTATTCATTGGTCAAGTGAGGGCAATACACACTGAGCATTGTTAGTGAGGACTGAATGGGTTCATATATGTTAAACAGCTTAGCGCAGTGCCTGGCAAAGAGCTTGAACTGTTTCTAGACTATAGTGGGAGTTACAGGGCCTAGATAGTGTTTTGAACTTTGCCAGTCCTAGAGCAAGTTGCTTAACCTCGCTGAAGCCTAGCCCCTTCATCTGTGAGAAGGAACCCAAAACAGACACTAGAAATGGCTGCTGACAGTTATGCCCAGCCCTGGTGGGGGTGGGGATTTCGAGGTTGTTGGGGAGAGCTACCCATCTGGAGAACACAGGGGCAAGAAGCCTAAAAACTTTCTCTCTTCACACTGGCAGGTACACAGTGCCAAGGGTCCCATTTCCTCCCCCAGCAGAGAGCATCCAGGTCTTGCTATAAAGACAGATCCACCCTGTTCCGTCTGGGAGCTGCGGAGCCAAGATAGAGCAAAACTCTTTCCTGAGTCAGGATGTGCTGTGATGTTTATAATGAGAAAAGTCGTCCAGAACAGGATAGAACCTCGGCAAGGCAGATGGGGAAGCAGTCCAGACTTGGCTGGAATTTTAAAGAGGACCCTCAGGAAGGAAAAGGAAGGAATGGAGTGCTGTCTGGACAGGACAAGGTGGGTTATAAGGAGAGGCTACGGCCCAGGCTGGAGTATGACCTCAGTGCTTGAGTTTCATTTGGGAAAGTCATCTTTGCCCAGCCCCTGGGGGTTTGGAGGCCAATTGGAGGTGTCCCAGGTCTGTGGGAGTATCTTCATGAAGTTCTCTGGGCAGCTGTTCCCTTAAGCACTCATGTCATGCGAAGCCAGTTCTTCCAGGTGGTGGGCATCTCCACCATTCACTGTGTGTTCCGCAGGTCACTGGGCCCAAAGGAGGCAGGCAGCAGGTCCTGGACTGAATTGACAACATAGGTACCATCTGGCTTGGTCATGTAGACATCCCAGTTGGTGCCAAACTGGAAATGAGACAAAGCTAGCGTGAGGGAGGCGCTAAGGCAGAGGGGTTAGGGTAGACCTAGGTTTGAGTCTGGCTCTACCTCTTCCTATCTAATGGTTTACTCTGTGCCTCAGTTTTATCACCTGTAAAATGGGAATGCCAATTACACCTGGCTCATAGAGCTTGAGAGAATAGCCAATGAAAGAAGGTATGTTAAACAGCATAGTGCTTAGCACATTGTTCTTTTAAAAAATTTTAAAGTATTTTTAATTGATTATGCTATTATAGTTGCCCCAGTTTTTACCCTTTGTCCCCTCTGCCCAGTATCCCCTTCCCTCCAGTAGTCCTCATCCCTTACTTCATGTCCAAGGGTCATGCATATAAGTTCTTTGCTTCTCCATTTCCTATATACTCTTCTTAATGACATCCTGTTTATTTTGTACCTACCAGTTATACTTTTTGATCCCTGCACCTTTTCCCCCATTCTTCCCTTCCCCATTCCCGCTGATAACCCTCATGTGGTCTCCATATCTATGATTCTGTTACTGTTCTAGTTGTTTGTTTAGATATTTTAAAAAGATTTTATTCATTATTTTTATAGAGAGGGGAAGCAGGGAGGAGGAAAGGGAAAGAAACATCAATTAATGGTTGCCTTTCACCTGCCACCAGCTGGGGACCAGGCTGGAAATCTGGTTTGCAACCTGGGTATGTGCCCTGACTGGGAATTGAACCAGTGACACTTGGGTTTGCAGGCCGGTGCTCAATCCACTGAGCCACACCAGCCAGGGCTAGTTTTTGTTGTTGTTGTTGCTGTTTTTTAGATTAATTTGTTGATAGTTGTAAGTTTGTTGTCATTTTAATGTTCATAGTTTTGATCTTCTTTACCTTAAAGGTGTCCCTTTAACATTTCAGATAATACTGGCTTGATGATGATAAACTCCTTTAGCTTTTCCTTGTCTGGGAAGCACTTTATCCTGTTCTAAGTGATAGCTTTGCTGCATAGAGTCATCTTGGTTGTAGTTCCTTACTTGTTACCCATTTGAACACTTCTTGCCAGTCCCTTCTTGCCTGAAAAGTTTCTTTTGAGACATCAGCTGACGGTCTTACATGGTCTCCTCTGTAGATAACTCTCTTCTTTTCTCTTGTTTTTAAGATTCTCTCTTTAAAAAACAAAATTCTCTCTTTATTTTTAACCTTTGGCACTTTAATTATGATGTGTCTTGGTGTGGTCCTCTTTGGATCTAACTTTTTTAGGATCTCTGTGTTCCCTAGACTTGTATGGCTATTTCTTTGCCAAATTAGGGAAGTTTTCCTTCATCATTTTCTCAAGTAAGTTTTCAATTTCTTGCTCCTCCTCTTCTCTCTCTGGCACCCCTATGCTTCAGATGTTGGCATGTTTAAAGCTGTCTCAGAGGTTCCTAAGCCTCTCCTCATTTTTTTCAATTCTTGTTTCTTCATTCTGTCCTGGTTGACTGTTTATTTCTTCCTTGTGTTCCAAATCATTGGCTTGAACCCCGGTTTCCTTCCCTTCACCATTGGCATCATGTGGATTTTCCTTCATTTCACTTAGCGTAGCCTTCCCTTCTTCCCTTCTGCATTTGCTGAACTCAAGCATGTCTGTCAAGCCTGTGAGCATCTGCATCTGTGAGGTTGGCTATCTCCTCATCACTTAGTTCTCCCACTGGAGCCTTGACATGCTCCCTCTTTTGGGCCATACTTCTCTCCTGTGTTTGCCTCTGTGTCTTAGGTAGAGCTGTTGCACCTGTTACATTGTAAAGGGCAGAGCCTTCAGTATTCATCAGTGCTTGGTGACCTGTGTCACCACCTCGTGGTCCTTTATGTGGGGTAGGGGTCTGAGAGGGAACAACGCCGCTTGCTCAGCACTTGCCGCTTTCCCCCCCCCCACTAACCCACTTTCTGTGTACAACCGGCACCCCTTTAGCTGTTTCCCTGGTGATGGTTCCCAGGATGGGTGGGTTTGCATATAATCTGAGACTAGGGGCCTCTAAACAGACTATCATGAGAGACTGGCAGTTTCTTTCGATACCCTGGACCCCACTGGTTTTCACAGCCAGAAGCAATGTGGCTTTATTTTCTTGGTGCTGGAGATGCGAGCTCCACAGCCTGGCCTGTGGCTGGGATCGCTCCTTAGGTGTCCCTTCCAGGTTCTATAATGTGTGACTGCTCTTTCTGAGAGTGGGCCAGTCACTGCCTTGCTGCTGCCTCAGCTGCCACACTGTCCTCTCCGCCCTGGCTCTGCCCCTGCTACCTGCCTGGATGAGCATTACCTCTTTATGTCTTTGTTAGACTTGCGCACAGTTCGATTTTCTGGTAGTTCTGGTTGTTTTATGTTTTGAGGTACATGTATTTCTTCTTATGGTTGTGGAGGGAGGCAAAGCATGTCTACCTGGGCCTTCATCTGGGCCAAAAGTCCTCTAATTTCTTTCTTTCTTTCTTTCTTTTTAAAAGATTTTATTTATTATTTTTCAGAGAAAGGGGAAGGGAGAGAGGCAGAGAGGAGAGAAACATGAATGTACGGTTGCCTTTCATCTGCCTCCAGCTATGGACATGGCTGGAGACCTGGCTGGAGACCTGGCTTGCAACCTGGTTATGTTGCCCTGGCTGGGAATTGAACCAGGGATATTTGGGTTCGCAGGTTGGCACCTTATCCACTGAGCCACCAGCCAGGGCCTCTTTCTTTCTTTTTTTTGTTTGTTCTATTATAGCTGCCCCAACACATTGTTACTGGGCAATAAATATCATTAAGCACTCACCTAGGGTTTTGTTAAAACAGCACCTAACCTCTGGGGCAACCTCCTCCTGCTACAACAAAGAACAACCAATACCTGCTTCCCTGCCTCACAGCACCTAGTTTATCCTCACGGCCAGGAGAAGTTGCCTGCCTGCCTCCTTACACACCACATATTGTACCATCATCTGTCCTTTGACGTAAGTGCTATCATCATCCCCATCTTACTGACAAGAAAACTGAGGTTTTGTAGGGCAAAGTCAGCAAAGCAGGAGTCTAGCCCAAATCCATTTCCCCATTTTTCTCTTACACTATCAGAGCTACCACTTGCTTGCTGTGTGACCTTGGGCAAATGACTAATGTCTTTGGGTCTCAGTGCCGTGGCCTGTGTGAAGTGGTTTCAGACACAGAATATACTAAGCAGGAAGACAGAGGGAGGGTTAAATCAGCTGTGGCACAAAATGGAAAGTGTCCTGGAGTCGCAGTCCACAGACCAAGGCTCTACCTGGCCAGTGTAGTGAGAATTACAGGGGATGGGTGTCAAGCGCCTGCGTGCAGAGCCTGGCACATAGCCAATACTGTCATCGGAGGCCCTTCCTACTGGGTGCTAGCAGGTGCCGGTGGACGCTCAGGTTTGCAGCCTGCTGTTTCCACGCTTCTGTCTGAATCGAGTTCAGGTTATTTCCAGGCACAATCAGTCTTCTGGCTTTTTAAAATTAATGTGCTCGGCAGGCTCTGCCTGAGGGAATGGATGAGAGTTCAGTGAGTTTTATGGATGAAAGCTGAGTGACTTGAAGCGCCAGGTCCCTGGCCCCAGCTCCATCTCATTATTAGCACTCTGCTTTCAGTTTTGCCTCGCCCCACTTTCAGCCTTTTCATTTGCCTTCACCCGCTTGCCAATATCGAATCCGCTGGGAGAAAACAGCAATGAGCAATTGGACCAAGTGAGGCCTCACGAGCCAGGTAGCTGACATCCTGATGTGGTTTCCTTATACGGCCTTGGCCTTGCCCGAGAGCTGGGCAGCCACTTCTGTCCCTCTAAAGTGAGTTGAAGTCTAAATTGAGAAGTCAGTGGCTTCCGGGTGGCATTCTTCATCTGGCTTTGAGAAACGGGCTCTGCTGTGTCTGGACTGTGGTCCTGGCAGGAAGATGGAGCTTGCATGTCTGACAGATGCTGTGCCTCCCCAGGGCACAAAAGCAACCGCACCTTCCCCCAAATGTGAACAACCTCAGCCGCAGAAGTCCTGGTGGAAAAGCAGCTCCCTTTCTACAAAGCACCGTTAGGTCTCATCCATGGCTGAAATGAATTTGTCTCATTTATAGAACCTTAAGGCAGGGGTCAGCTGTGAGGAGCAGGCTTTGCTGTCAGTCTGGGCCGGCCGTGATGGCCAGCTCCCCACTGACCCACTGCTGTCCTTTGGCAGGTCATGTCACTTCTCCAAGGAATAAGGACCCCTGCTTCCCTCCTAGGCTGGGGTGGGGATGAAATGAGATGCTGTGTTTAGAGGGGTTGATGATGTCACATCAGAGCTCAGGGGTCTGCGGGATTCTCTAAGCTGGTGGCTTTAACCTTTTGGGACTCTGGAGGACACAGACCTTTTTCAGAGTCTGTGGAAGCTACTGACAATCCTCTCTCCTGAGCGCACACGTACGTACACACCAGAAACTCCCGCTGAGCCCAGATTAAGAACCCACCATGGAATCCTCCCCTTTGTGTCTAGAGCTGAGGAAACTCAGGCCTTCCCTCAAGATCATCTTCATAAAAAGTACATCAGATTCCTTTAATTCCCTTCTTAAAAACATCCAGTGAATTCCCTGCTTCTTTTTTTTCCCAACTTTTGCTTTGATGTCCTAAAATATATATGACATAAGATATATCACTTTAACCATTTTAAAGCATACAATTCAGTTCCCTTTATTCTTGGAATGAAATACACCCTCCATTTCATGGCCTGTGAGACCCTATGCAATCCGACCCTGCCTGCCTCTGACTTCTGTTTCTGTCAGTGACTTCCCTGTCATTCACTGTATTCTAGCCTCCTTGACCTTCCAGTGACTCTTGTCCAACTCATCATTAAAGTTGCTGGTTCCTCTTCCTGGAAAGCTCCTTCTCTAGACCTCTATCTGCTCCATCTTTTCTCATTATTTCTCATTTGAGTATCCCCACTCAAGTGTCATCTTCAAAGAGAGGCTCTCCCTGGCCACCTAAAGCAGGGGATCAGCAAACTGTTATCCATAAAGGGCCACATCGTCCATATTTTAGGCCTGGTGGGCCCTAAGGTCTGCGTGGTAATGGCGCATCTCTGCAGCAGTGGGGGCCAAAGCAGCCACAGACAAAATGTGAATGAGTGGGTGTGGATGCGTGCCAATAAAACTTTATTTAGAATAAAATAGACGAGATTTGCCCATGGGCTATTGTTTACTGACCTCTGACCCTGATTTTGAGGGGGTACCTGCTGTTCCTTCTGTCACTCATGACTCTGTTTTGTGCATTCTTTTCTCCACAGCCCTTCTCTATCTCAGAAACCCTACTGTTTCTTTGTTTTGCTCCTTGTTGATTGATTATCTCCTGCAGGTGACTATAAACTCTGTGAGGGCAGGGCCTGGCCTATCTTTTCATGGCTGTCTCCCCAAGGTGAGGGGACACTCCATAGTATTTGGTGAGTGAAAGAGTAAGTTCCAGGGATTCATGCAAACTCGGGAAGGCCTTCGAAGTCAGCCAGACAAGCAAATAGGACCTTTGCTGCAGCTTCCTGCTGCGTGGGGAGAACAGGGAGGCATCCAGGTTACATTCCGGGGAAAAAAGAGAGCTGCTTACCTCTCTCATGACTTGCCTGCAGGCCCCACATGGTGAAATAAAATCATCCTGCGAGTCACTGGGGAGGCAGAGAAGCAAACAAGGATCAGTTTTTCCTGAGACACAGGACAGTTGATGATTCACAGATGCACTGTGTCCTAGAACTGATGCAGCGCTTGGCTGCTTTCATATTTGCAAGAGGCAAGTAGGGGAAGGATCATGACTTTTTTAAACATCTTTTTTCATTATTTTTATATTTTTTCCCTTACCATTTATCCTCCCTATACCCTCTTCCACTTCTACCTACCTCCTCCCCTGGATGACCATTATTTTCATTAGTGCATTTAGTAAATGTTTAGTGGGTAATTATAGTCATCCATACCCCAGGGACACAAAATTTAAAGAAAACTTGTCTCTGGCCTTCATCGAGATTGCTCAGCTCAATGAATGATATAGAGAACTGTCATTTAAGCAAAATGCAGCAAGAATGCATGATAAGGAGACAGTCTCTGCCCTGTGAGTGAGAGAATATTTTACAGAGGAGGTGGCATTTTGGCCCGGTCCTTGGAGAAAGTGTGTGTAGAGTTTATAAGCCACCATTAGTGAATACCTACTATGCTCTGTATCAGGCACTCAGCGTAATTATTTCATTTAATTCTTGGTATGATCTGTCAGAATTTTACCCATAAGGAAAGGAGTTAGGTAAGATTAAGTAACAGAGGTGCCATTCTGAAGCCCTGGTTTTCCTGTGTTGCAAGCCAAAAAAAATAGTATGTGCAAAGGCCCTGAGGCACATGGAAGAAGAAAATGCATGTGAATCTATGAGAAAACTGGGCTCCTTGCATTTGAGAAAGCCTGGAGAAGAGAAGTTTACAGCCAATGGGTTGTTTCTCAGAATTAAGGCACTTACAGGCAGTACTCCAGCTCTGAACAGTACAGAAGATGGTGCTTAAAGACAGTGGATTCAACTGGAGGAATCTCAGCCTGCTGGAGCTCTAGGGGTTAAGCCACCAACCACTGTCATCCTTGTGCTTCTAGACTGACAGCTCTGTGATGCCTCTGGAAGATTACAGGATTCCAAAGTTGGTTCTTGGCCAGCTCCTCTTCTTACTAACTACATGTGACTTTGACCAAATCATTTTAACCCATGCAAGGCTCGCTTCTTCCCCGGTAAAATTGGGGAATTAATGTCATCCACTTTGTAGGAATGCTAACAGATAAAATGAGATAAGGTGTGCAAAGGACTTTGTAAACCTTTGGAACACTATACGCATATTGTCATCACCTGTACTAGTTACCAGGAACGTATGCATTTCTTTAAGCTCTGTCATACTTTCAGTAGCTTATCATATGCAGTTTTAATATGTCCTTTGTGCTCTATGTACTAGTTTATAATTAATTTATCTTATACTGTATTAATAATAACAGCCATATTGTGTAATATGTGTCCGGAATGTGCCAGACACACTGCAAAGCACTTTATATGCATTATTTCATTTTAACTGACAAATGTTTATTGAGCACCTACAAAGGCCATGCACTATCGGTGCTGAGGATACAGCAGCAAACACAATGGGCAAAATCCATTGTACAATGGAGTTTTCGATTAGTGAAGGGAGCCAGACCATCGGCCAACCAACCAAGCAGCCAGCCAGCCAGCTTACAACCAACCAACCAACTAACCAATCAACCAATCAACCAACCAAACAACCAAACAACCAACCAACCAATCAACCAACCAACTAACCAATCAACCAACCAACCAACCAACCAACCAACCAATCAACCAACCAAACAACCAAACAGCCAACCAATCAACCAACCAACCAACCAATTAACCAACCAACCAACCAACCAACCAATCAACCAGCCAGTCAACCAACAAACCAACCAGCCAACATGTATCAAGTGGAGATAGAGACAGATGCTGTGAACTGAATAAAGCAGCTGAGGGGAGAGAATGATGGTTTGCTATTTTACCTAATTCTCATGATAACTCCCTTTTATGCGTGAAGGTTCAGTTAATGGAAGCTTCTGCCCCATGGAAATGTGGGTCCTCTCTCAGCATACTCCCTCCCAGCTTCGGAACAAAAGCCTACAGGAATGTGAGAGGGTGGGGACCCCTGCCCAGGATGCACACTGAGCCACATTAACCCTTTTGATTACCAGGTGACAGGTGTTGCAGCCAGAGCCTCTCATAAGCTCTTGGAGGCTGGACTCTTGCTAATTTTTTCCTCATTCCACACATACTGACCTAGAGCCTACTTTATGCTAAGCAGGCATGGGAAAGGAGCAACAAAGACCAGTGGGACAACCCTGCCTTCAGGGCCCTTACCATCTGGAAGGAAGGTGTATGTCCATGGGACTGCCACGGCATGCACAGACCGGTTAGGGCCGCGAGAGGTGCTCTGAGTGAAACTCAGCCTCCCTTCCATGGCCTGGGAGGCCCTGTATGATCTGGCCCCTGCTAAGCTCACCATTTCCTTTCCCAGTTTGGTGACATGCATGGCCAACTGTCCAAAGGACAGCCTGTTGGACAGGGTGACCCGCATTAGGGTTTTCAGGAGCGCTGGGGTAAACCTGAATTCTCCTGGGAAGTTAGATTTCCCTTGGGCTCAAAAATCACAAGGTGCTCCATCCAGGCAGCATAACTCTGAGCAACGGGAGACAGCATGATAATAATAACGGCTTAAAAAAACAAAACAACAAAAACAAAAACAAAAAAATAATGGCTTATACTTAACATTGCAATTCTTTGTGCCAGGCACTGTGCTAATGACTTTATGGACATTAACCCATTTAATCCCCTAAAATCTCATACTAAAGGGGCTTCGTAGGTACTTTTATTATCCACATGCCACAGATCATGGAAGGTGATGTGACCTGCCCAAGGTCTTGCCCAAGGTCACATTGCTGATAAGTAGCAGAACCAGGATTTGAACCCAGGACCTGTGGACTCTGACATTGGTTGTTTTGTAGCTTGCAGAAGGAATCATGATAACGTTAAAACAATAGTTTTAATTTATTGCATACTCTGTGCCAAGAACTTGACAGATTTTTTTGAGTTCTCAGGAAATGGGTAGGTGTTCTTCTGCAATCTATAGATGAAAAGCTGGGCTCAGACTGTTGAAGCACCATGCCTGAGGTGGATGATGGAGCTGGATTTGAGACAAGGTTTCAATAATGCCCAAGCCTGGGCTTTGAACCATTATTCAATATTCCTGCCAAGAGTCAGAATTAAAAGCTTAAAAGAACATGAGTTGGGTGCCTGGAAACATTCCCTCCTAGCTTTTCCAGCCTCCCTCTCCTCCCTCCTTGGCCGGTATCAAGGGTTTCCTGTGGTTTGCACTGACCTTCGTCACTCGCAGGCCACGCTTATCAGACTTGACAGGCTGGAAATGCATTAACTTTGATGACTATAGCTAGGACCCCAGCAGGACAGGCTTATCTCCCGATTAGCAAAAATCCCACTCTGGGCTCTGCACTCTATCTCACGGATCTCGAAGGGGCTCTCCTCCATTGTTCACACTCGTCGATGTTAACAAGGGAGCTGGCACCTTCCAGCCATTCTCTAAATCCATGCCCTCAATTTAGCAAGCCATTAATGTAATAATGACTGTACTTCTGGCTTGGGGATGCTGGTGCAGGCTGAATACCCAAAATAGAGCAGTTGGGTGCTGGAAAAATGCAGGTTTCATGTAAATAAGGACCTTTGCTAATCCATAGCTAGCAAATCCGCAGTCCTGTTTAAAAGTAGATAATGACCAAGGGAAAACGACGTTCACTGGGAACATTCTAAACAGGGTAAGGCTACCATACCATTAACCTTTTGTTGACTTTGGCCTCTTTTCCCCCAGGATATCATTATTTTCTTGGATTGGCTTTGCAGTTGAGTTATTTTCCTACCCCCCCTTTTTTTTAATAAAGTGTAATTCACATCCTGATCTCTGTTCATCCGCACAAAATGTTCCCAGCACAGCCTCATTTATTCCTCACAGCGCTGAGGGAGCCAGGAGAGACCTCGGTTACAGGAGGCCCTGGGAAGCTGGGGCCCTTCTCCATAAGTGGTCCCAGTCTCTCAGGAAAACACCAACATCCCCGTTCACCTGGGGGCCAGACCGAGGGCAAGTTGAGGATCTTATAAATGAGGGCTGTTTCTGTCACATGCTCTCCATTGTCCTTGCTCTGGGTCCTTACATTTCTTCCAGAGAGGCCCTGCAGCCCCTCCACGATGAAGAGATAATTCACTCCCACTGCATAAGCCAGATGCCCCCAAAGACCAGCACTTGGTCAGCCATGCAGTCTGTCTCCCATGTCATTGTCCCTGCACCATTAATTTGCTAAGGAAACTCTCATAGATGATGCAGAGGTGCATGTATGAGTGAGTCACCATTAAAACAGAAGAGCCCATCCACACCCATCCACACGCTCAAATCCCCACGCCACTGAGTCTGGGTTCAGGGCTGACTGGAACTCAACATGCTCCAGGAACTTGGAAATTTATGCTCAGGGCAGGTAGAGGGTATTAATTAGTGCTCTTGTTCAGCTAGATTTGGATCAGTTGGAACCATAACCCGGGTATACCTGGCTGTCATCCCACAAGCTTGTTCTGCATCCTGGCTCTTGGCTTAGAGCTGCGTATTGTCAAGTGCAAGGGGTTGACTTGCACAGTAATGGATCCCAGGGTCTGCCCGAAGAGGGCAGGTTAGAGTGTTTGGCTTTTTGGCACAGTCTGATGCAGTGGGATGAGAGCCCTGGGGTGAGGCTTAGAGAGCTGGTTTTGTCCTGGCTCTGCTACTAACTCCCTGGAAAGTTGTTTAACCTCCCTGGGCCTCAGCTTCTTCAGCTGTAAAATGGGGGTGGTGACCGGGGAGTCTAGGTGGCCAGATAATTTTTAGATGGCTCCAGTTTTACGTTTCTATGCTGCTTTTCTAGTGCCTCTAGGAGGGATTCCACTGTACTTTGTGCTCTTGTTAGAACACAGAGACGCTTGCCCTTATCTTAGAGTTGCCTTGGTTGTATATCTGCCTGTAGGCTCACCGAGGGCGGAGTCCTTTCCTTATTTATCTCCTTACCCTCAGCCCTCAGCCCAGAATCCTCTACAGAGTCTGGCACGTAGGAAGTGTCGAATAAACATATGTGAGATGAATGAATGGGTGAATGAGAGGTATGTGGTGAACGGTGCCTGAGCAGGTGAATGAGTAGGGCTGCAACGTGGCTCTCCGGCTCACCTGGTGATAGCAATGGCCCTGAAATCTTTGTACCCTTCTGAGATGGCCTTCTGGATAGCAGTCCGTTCAGCACAGATGCCCAGTGGGTAGCAGGCATTTTCTACGTTGCACCCTGAGAAGAGAGGAGAGCCCAGTGGTATTTCCAGCAGTCATCACTTCCTAATGAATTTGCACGTGCTGAGTAAGAGGTTTGCCCCATTGTAGTGCAGGGAGGGCCTGATACTCAGACTGAGGTGGGGAGGAGCAGGCAATTTGACCCAAACCATTGGGAAACTCTGTGGCCCACTGGTACAGTGGCCCTCCCCAAGAACCTCCTGTTCTCACCACTTACCCAATGCCCCCATCTTCAAGCACAGCCTAGCGGTGGGGCAGGAAAACAAGGCAGGTTAACCAGCCTCATCTCCCCAGCAGAGGTTAAGGCCAAGGGAGATACCAAGGCTTAAGAAGGCAAGCATGGCCCTGGCTGGTGTGGCTCAGCAGACTAAGTGCTGGTCTACGAACCAAAGGGTCGCTGGTTCAATTCCCAGTCAGGGCACATGCCTGGGTTGCAGGCCAGGTCCCCTGGTTGGGGGAGTGTGAGAGGCAACCCCACATTGATGTTTCTTTCCCTTCCCCTCTCTCCGTAAATAAATAAATAAATAAAATCTTTCACAACAACAACAAAAAGGATGCAGCCCATAGCCCTGGATCTAAGAGACAGGAGCCATGGGGGTGGGGAGGTGGGAGTGGGAGACGGGGGTTCTGGTTCTAAGATTGGGCCGGTGCAACATTTTTGGTGCTGGTTACCAGCTATCAGGGTTCGGCCAAGGTTCTCCGCCAGTTGTGTTGCCCAATGAACTGTCAAAACCAGTAAATTAACAAAACACTGGCAAGCTTTGCACAAGGTGTCAATGAGAGCGCCAGCCTTAAGGCAATCCCCAGTTCTCCAGAGGGAGACTAAGGTGGCACAGCTCCCGGAAGGCAGTCCTTCTCAGTGTCCCCCTCAAGGGTGTCTCTGGGGGGACAACGGACAAAATGATGGCATTGTAGCAGCCAGGTTGGCTGACTAAGAACCTCCCCATTTCCTAGGGGCTGAGACCACAAACAATGGCACAGGACCTGAGCTTTGCAGACTATTGGGACTTATCGGCTCTTTAAAGCTTTCTCCTTGAGGCAGGGATAGTGTTCCCCAGTATTCATTTCTTCCTTCTCCTTTAAGTGACACAAATGACTCCCATTCCAATGTGGTGAAAGCGCTATTTCCTAGGCTCCCCTGCAGCTCAGTGTTGCCCTGTGACCAAGTTTTGGCCAATGGGCTGTGGCCCAAAGGCAGGTAGGAAACTTCTGAATCACATTTGTTTTGTAAGGAGATTTCTAGTCCTTTACTTTTTTTTTGCCACAGGCCGGGACGGGGTGGGACACCTTCCGACCATGTGGTTTATTGTCATAGGGGTAGAAAAGCAACAAAACCGAAGGAACTTGGAGCAGAGTCGAGTTGCCTATTTGCCCTGGACTAACTGCCTGCTCTGAATTTTTATGTGAGAGAAAAAGATTTCTGTCATGTTTGAGTCATTGTATTTTGAGAATTTTGTTACAGCAGATTAACCTATACCTCACTAATACAGAAATTTACTTTGAAAGGAAGATGCAGCTTTAATTTTAAAAAAATCTAAAATATGTGGCCTTGGCTTAGCTGTTGGGCAATGTGAAAGAACTACAGAGAAAGCAAATGCGAGAAACAAGGTAGCAAGTGACCCTGAACCTAGGCTAAGCCACAGTGGATAATTATTAACAAAGACAGGAGACCGCAAATGAATCAGGACGTCTCTGAGTAAACAGAATAACAAAGAAGGGACCAGGGTACACAAGTGAGGACCTGACAGTTAGCTGACAGTTAGAACGGAGGGCTAGGGACTTCCACAGCCCATCATGGATACCTTCAAGAACAAAGGAAAGGAGGGATGGGCACATTTGTGCCAAAAGTTGCCTGAGCTAGGGATTACACTGCCCAATCATCTCTTTAGACAGGACTGCCCCAGACTGTGACTCTGAAGTGCTCAGCCAATGAGGAAACAGGGGAGGGCCTGCTTGTGTCAGGGATAAATTTGCCCATTTTTCCCACTTCCGCGTGTCTGCCCACCAAACACCAATCTTGCAAGACTGTAAATAATCACCTTGCTTTCGCTGTACTCCTGGCCTCAGTGTCCATTTGTTTTATGGACTGGGTGAGTTTATTTCTTGCACAAGGGAAAAGCTGGTGCCCTGGCTACTCTGAGACATATCCTTTGTAAAGCCCTACCCTGCAATAACCTGGAAGGCAGACCATGTAATCTACCACCAGGGTTTCTGCACTTGGCCATGGGAATTAGCCCAGTGGCAAAGATCTGATTAAAGGGTTCATCTTCTCATCTGTTTTGGGCACTTCAAGGTAGCCATCACTAAAATGAGGCAGCGGGGATGGGCCAGGCAGAAAAACCTGTAGGTAAAAAAAGAGTTGGCAAACATAAGAACTACACCCAGAAAGGACCATTTGGGTGTGATGCTACTGTATGAAGGTGAGTGGAAGCAAAGAGACCCGAAGGTTTCTAAATTTCCGATAGACTTGAATAGCCAAAGCAGCCAAAAGTCCAGTCTCCTAAAGCCTGGGACTGTTAGGTCACTTAGAAACTCCTGACCCTCTAATGCAGCCCTCAGAAGTGAGCTGAGAGCTGTGTGTCCCCAAGGAGGACATTCTCTCACACCCCTGTTTCAGCTGTGTGGCCAAGAATGCGAATGGTGAAGGAAGAAGCTCGCAGAGGGCCATGGGGGTCCTGTGGTGAAGACTGTTCCCAGTGTTCATTTTCCTCATTGCCTGGAGTTGAGCTGGAGTTACGCAGCCGCAGCCTCCACTTCCCAGCCTCCCTGGAAGCTTCGTGTAGTCCTGTAGTTTCAGCCAATGGGACGCAGGCAGGAGTAATCCGTGTGACTTCTAGATGACATTGTTATGGGAACCTTGTTTGCCCCCCAACTTCATCTGTTCGTTTCCCAGGGGCTGGAACATGGATGTGAGGGCGTGTGCCAGTTTTGAACATGTGGATTACGACACCCCTCTGAGGATGGCAGGACAACGAGATAGGAGGAAGCTGATCGGAACAACCTTGCAGAGCAGAGCAGGACGGTCCGTATTTCCTGGTCGCCCGCCCATCCCTGGTCTGTTACAGGAGAGAGAAATAAGCAGCCGCCTTGTTCTGGTCACTGTATTCAGATTTGTTTCATCAGCTTTTTCTGTTCCTTATCTATCGCACTCCCTTTTTCTAAGTCTGAGTCTCCACTGTGATTATGCAGCATTCTGTTCCTCCTGTGGTCATCAAACTTGCAGATTCGTTGGTCATTATCTCTGCATTATCTCCTCATATATTTTCCGTCCAGTTTCCTGTCTCTTCATTATTTACCTTGACAAGTTAGGAGAAGTTAAATTAATCACTCAAGCCATTAACCATTATCCTGATTCTCGGGATCACAAGCTGATGGAGAGGAATGGCTGTCACCGGACAGCCTCCCACCTCAGCCCACCCTCTGGCTGGGGACCTTGGCTGCAAGCCTCCTGCTGGGGTGAGGGTGAGTATGGTCACTAACAGCTGTGTGCGGAATGGCTCTGTGGTGTCACATGGAGACAGGTTTGGGGTGCTACTTTTAGGGAAAAGGCAGGTGTGCATACTGGTCACCAAAGGGTAGGCTATAGTGAGCATCTATTATTTTGACAATTCAGTACGTCTTCCTCCTTTTGTTGCCTGGGGAAATGAGCCTGACTTTACTCCTTAGCTTGTAGTTCAACGGGAGCTGCCAACTTTTCTCACATTATCTTTGTATTGGTCTAAGGATGGGCACCTGACTCTCACTGGGCCGGCCAATCAGAGTTCTTCTCTGAACCAAGGCCTGTGAGCCTGGGCCCTGAGGGCAGCCTGGCTTCCATTCATCAGGAAGACGATGAAGTGGGTGCTCCGACAAATGATGAGAGGTGAGCTGGGAGATGACTAGAAGAGTCTGGCCCGTTACTCCTGAGGCCCAGCTACGCTCCAACTCTCCCCACAGTTCCTAGGAGCCCATATGCCCTCCTTTTGCCTGAAGTAGTTTATGTGCATTCCTATCACTTGCAACCATATACAGAAACCAGTTAATACAGCTGGGATATGGGACAGGAAGTGGTCAGGGAGTTGCAGCCCTGGACGCGGCGGTTAGCGTTGATTGAACGCTTACTTCGGGCAAGCATTTGTTCGCATCGACTTGTGAGCTACTGTAGCCGGGAAAACAGGCACCATACTGCTCGGCCTCTCATCTAGGTCAGTGATGTCAAGTAAGTGGATATGTCTCTCTTGCACACCCTGGCCTGCCCATCCATTCCTGCCCTTCCCAACTTGCTGACCTGTGACCTCCCTACATTCGACTTCTGCCTCCCCCAATTAAGATCCTTTCCAGCCTGTCTAGCAGCCCTCCCGGCCCTGCCTCGGCCCTGACTCTGGGAGACTTTCCTTATTAAATGTGATGCGCATGCATCTTGGGTTTGGAAGATACGCAGTTAAAGCAAATGGCCAGGTTGCAGAAAGCCCGGTATCTCAGGACAATGGCTTGTTTCTGGATCTGAGGCCCAGCGTGGAGAGGAATCGTCCTTCACCATGTGTGAAAATTGTAACGGGCTGGCCAGTGAAGGAGAGGGAGCTTATTTTAGAAGGGGTACTCACATGCCGCGCTGCCCAAACATTGCTGTGTAGAAGGAGCTCTAGGTTCCATTTTGCCCTGGAACCCTAGGCCCTACTGGCTCAGAGAATTTGAGAAGTGGATTGAACCTCCTTGAGATTCCGTGTCCTCATTTGTAAAATGATAGCGACTGTGCCTTCCTCATAGGCCTCTAATGAGAATGAGCTGAGATCATGTGTGTAGAGCAATCAGTACAAAACGTGGCTCAGCGTAAGCATTTGGCAGTTGGTAGTGGCTGTAATGAAGTACGTGAGAGTCAAGGCTTTGGTGGAGGAAGGCCTGAGTAGCTCCTTCTAGACCAGGTGTGACAGTGACTGTTTCTGTCCTTCTGGTGCTTTGAAATCTTTCCCATGATGACAAGGCTCCATGTCCACCTCTTGGATCTCATCTCCTTTTGCTCTCCAGGCCCATTGGCTTCACACGCTGTTCCCCAAGGAAGCCACGTGCTCTCCAGCCACAGGGCCTTTGCACTGGCAATTCCATTGCCTGGAACTCTTCTCTCTAAACCCAGGACTCTCCTAACCCAGGTTTCTGCTCACCTGTCCCCTCCTCAGAGAAGCCTTCCTTGATCAGCCAATCTAAAATTGCTTCCTCCCCACACTGCCTCCAACCCTCTCAATCCATTTATCCTGCTTTCATTTGCCTCATAGCGCTTAGCACTTCCCTGAAATAAAAATGTCTTCATTATATAATTTCCCCCATAACGGTGTAAACTTCCCATGGTCAGGGACCTGTCTGTGTTGTGGATGGCAGTATGCCCAGGGCCTGGAACAGGGACTATGAGTAGAATGAGTAGAATGTCCCATTTCAGTGCTACATTTCAAGCACTGAAGATACAAAGTGGTAACTGTATTTGGGGCCTCTGGCAAGTTTTAGTCTTGCTTTAAGGAAAAAAAAAAAAAAGGAGGAAGATAGCCCTTGGCCTTCTATTATAATCCTGAAAGCCCAGACAATTTTATTTCGCTCCGTACGCCCAGAAAATGGGCTGCAACCTACCAGGATAAACTAGCATTTTTCTTGGTGCTGCCTTCTCTTATTCTGAAATACAGGGAGCAGTGAGGGTGATGCCAAGTGAAGAAGGATCCATAATTTATAAGACTGACCCAAATAATGCTATAATAGTGCTATTATATACTAATTGCTTTCTTTTATTCTTGTCTTTTATTGCCTTTTTTTTTTTTTTTTTTTTTTTTTAAGATGCAATGAATAGTCTCTCTTGCTCCCCACCAGGTGCCAGCTGCTCACCTGGAATGACTGTCTAAACAGGCCCTAGAGGGCCCATCCACTCCCACCCCTCCCGCCTTTGCTGACCTTTGACCTTGCTGCAGCTGTCAGGCACTCCCTGGAATACTTTATCTGCATTTTGTCATTAATCCTTTTAACAACTCCATAAGGTAGATACTGTTATAAGCCCATTTCACAGAACATAAAAGCTGAGGTTGGTGGCAGGGAGCCAGGACTTACATCCTGGCCTCTCAGCTACAGAGGACTGTTCTTTTTCTCTAAGCCATTCCAGGGAGGCACCAAAGAGTAGTTGTGGAGGAGAAATAGAGCCCAGGGAGGGAACCAGGAGGACAGGGGCAGATCTAGGGGAAGACAAACAAAGGATCAGCTTTCAGGGCTCAGCCAACACATGCTGGATTCAGCGATCAACCAGGACATCCTTTGGTGTCTCTCTATATAGTTCTCTATAAAATCCCTCCCAGAATTCATGACAGATGATCCAGTGAAGTGCTTTTCCTCTAACTGACGATGGCAAGTACAGAGTGCTGAAATCCCGTTAGAGAGAGGGAAAGGGAGAGACAGACAACTGTCCCAAGGGCATGAACTGAGGAAGAGAAACCTCCCTTCCCTTGGGTGGTGCCAGTGAAGAGCAGACCTCCATGATTCTCCTCCACCCACCCCGCCTGGCGTCCCACCTGAGTGCCACCATGGGGAGCCTTGGGGCTGCCTCCAGTTCCCTTCCCCAAAGCCCCTGCTGTCCCACCTAACACTTTTTCTTGTGCCCTCACCCTGCTGTCCCCTCAGCAGCTCTTCCCTGTGAAGCAATCCCACAACAATCACAGAAGGTGATGGGTGTGGTTATTCATCACCATCCTGGTGGCCCATCTGCAAGGGGCACAAGGCCCTGGCCAGGGTTGGGGACAATAGAGAGAAAATGATCACTGTGAGGTCACGACAGCAAGGCTTTTGAGTTGCTTTTGACCTGGACGGGATACCAGCTGCCTCTGAAGGTGGACACGCCACAGGATAGTCTTTTGTGCAGTTGGAGAGTCACAGAACTGGGCAGACTTGTCCCACTGTATGCCATAAACCCAGTGTCTTAATCTACTTCCAAGTCGTCACGTCATCCCTGTTCATCACACCATGACTAGCAGCAGCTGTGCTCTCTCTGCCTCCCAATTCTCGAATTCTCCCCGTGATGGCCAGTCAGGGTTCCGCTGGTTGTTCAGGTCGGTCTTTTCCATGCCTTGTGTCACTGCCATCTGCCATCTACCCTCCCTTTCCATCTCAATAAGGAGACCCAGGGGCCTTCCTTTTGTCTCCTCTCCCCTTCTGCACATCCACACTGCCCAAGGGCAGCAGGAAGAGCATGGCATTTGGAACCTCAGTTACCTTGTGTATAAAATGTGGTACGCTTGGCTATCAATTTGGTCTGCTTGACACCTCCATACTCCTTATGGTAACAGACCTCTGCCTGGCCATCCCCCTCCTGCCCATTGAGGAGGGACATGTGGTTCAGCTGGCCCAATCTCAGGGAGACTTCTTTCCTCCCTGCTTCCCAGGCTGTAAGAAGGTAAACCAGAGGCCCTGCCACCTGGAGGAAGACCACCTGCAGGAGTAGGGAAACCAGCAAGCACCCAGGGCATGGTGACATTTGAGTTCTAGATCCGGCTGTCCCCGGGACAAGACCTACCATTGTTCATTCTAGGCCTGGTTGGTTTCTGTCATTTACAACCGAAGTGTTCTGACTAACGCATGCAACGTTCACTGGCCAGTGCGGTGGCTCTGACATTTTAGGAGGCTGTCCATGTCAAGCGGTTAACGAACGCCTGATCCATGGTGCCTACTAACATGCAGTTGGTCCTGCGCAATCTGACTCCGCCTTCAGCCTCCTGCCTCAGTCCGTGCCTCGTCTTCCCTTGGGCCCACGTGGCTGGAAACCCTAGAACCACTGTCTGTCCTTTCTTTCTTTCTTTCTTTTGCTTTTCTTTCTTTCTTTTTTTAAAGATTTTATTTATTATTTCCAGAGAAAGGGGAAGGAAGAGAAGCAAAGAGGGAGAGAAACATCAATGTATGGTTGCCTTTCACCTGCCTCCAGCTGGGGACCTGGCTGGAGACCTGGCTTACAACCTGGCCATGTGCCCTGACTGGGAATCAAACCAGTGACCCCTGGGTTCACAGGCCAGCGCCCATCCACTGAGCCACCAGCCAGGGCCTGTCCTTTATTTCTAATATGGCCCATCCCAGGCCTGCTCCATTTGTCCCCCATGCTAGCTGCCAGGTCTTTCCTTCCTTTTTATTCCACCGGGTGCTGTTCTGGTCTGAGCCATTCTTTCACGAGCTCACTGAACCTGAACTGAGGACCTATTCTGGGCCAGGCAATACACTGGCACTGTGGACAGGTTAGCACACAAAACAGACATAGTCCCCCTGGCACTTCTTGTGCCCCAGGCCTCCTTGAGTACCTGCCTGTCACACTGATTGTCCTCACACGCCAGGTTCATGTTACTTTTATTAGTAATATTCCTTGACTCCTTATGTTCTACCTCATCCACTCTCAATGTCTCTACTTGGCCTTCAAAAGTCCTCCACAATCTACCTCTAAATCATCATGTCAGCATTTTCATCACACCATTACTAGTGGCAGTAGCAGCAGCCACCACTTGTGACATCCTTATTGTGGGCCAGGAGCTGTGCCAATCGCTTTGTAGGCATTAGCTCATTGAAGGCCCCGCAGCGAGGGCTGAGGTTCAACACAGCCATTTGGTGACCCATGCAGCATGGGCACCCACACTCAGAGGTCCTTGGCTGCCCCCATGGGCCAGGCAAACTAGGTCTGTTCATAGCCACCGTGAAAGGCGGCCATTATGAACCCCCATGTCCAAATGTAAGCTGAGACTCTGCAGGATCAAGGGTTCCGCCCAGGGACACACGGCTGGGAAACAGAGCACCAGGGTTTTAAATCGAGGGGCCTCTAGCTCCAGAGCCTTCAGCCCATCCCAGAGGGCATCCCTCTGGCCCCTGGCACAGCCCGGGCTCTGGTGACACCAGGTCCCTCCCTGCAGTTCATACAGCCGATGTTCCTGCCCCCTCCTGTTTTCACACCTACAATCACGGGTTGTGACCCCCACTTTGAGCCTGCGCAAGACGAGGGACGTGGACTCCGCCATTTCTACTCACTGCACTATCCCCAGCACCTGGTACGTGGCCTAGCACATGGCAGGCAAGTACTCGCTGAATAAATAAATTGATGCTAGGATAAAGCGGGTGCAGAGGCATTGGAAAGAATCGGTGGCAGATTCCACAGTCAAGGCCCTCGTGCCACGGGGCAGTGTGGGCTGTCATGTTGTTTGTGGAGGTGGTTAATATTTAATCCCTATGTGAGCCACGAGGCCAGCCTCCACTTCCACGACACCCGGAGATTTTTTATTCTCTGCAGAGGAGCAGACTTTGAGAGTCCAGGGCATTCCGGGTTTGAATCCCAGCTCTGTGACCTTGGGTATTGAGTCTCTATGAACCTCTGTTTCCTCCTCTGTGAATTGGTGCTGTAATAACTGCCTTGAAGGATTGGAAGGGTGGGACGGATAACACTAGTCATGGCCCTTTCACATACCAGCACGCACTCAAGGTTCCTTTTCTGGCTCAAAGGTGTTTAAGACCTGGGTGAGTCATGAGACCCACACAGAAACTCCAAAGACAAGAAATAACATAGGAGGGCCCAGCAAGGGCATGGCAGAAGGGGAGGTCAGCCTCCAGCTGGACC
The DNA here is from genome assembly GCA_004026585.1 of Noctilio leporinus. NCBI lineage: Eukaryota > Metazoa > Chordata > Mammalia > Chiroptera > Noctilionidae > Noctilio > Noctilio leporinus. The sequence continues at coordinate 175,416 of PVIW01000157.1, forward strand.
CACAGCTCAGGGGTGGAGGGGGTGAGTGGCTCACACCTGGCCAGGGTGCTGGGGCGCGTTACTGATTAGACAGATGCACGTGTGTGGCCTCTGGTCCCTCCAAAAGCTGCCGCCCAGCGGGAGGGGAATTCGCCTGTGGCCCTCTCTGCGGGTTCTCATCTGCCCTCGGAGGGGTGGGAAGTGGGGAGGGTGTCCGGGGCATGTCTTCCCTGCCACCTCCATGCCACCTTCCCCACAGCCCTGACAGAGAATGCTCCTAGTTTAGCAAAAAAAAAAGTTTGAATTTTTGTTCAAGTGAGATTTTCTATTAAACTGACAAACCCAAGAAAGAGAACCATGGACAGGTCAGCATCAACTCAGATTCCTGTCCCCACCTTCCCAGGCTGGCATTCATTGCCGGTCCCTCAGATCCCACCTGGCTTCTTGCCACCAAGACCCTCTACACCCTTATTAATAAGTCATTCCACCTGGATTCCTTGCTTTCCCCCCAAGCCACCCCTCCAACATAGTGGGTGGCAGGGAGAAATCAGGGTTCAGGGGACACCAGCCCTGGGTTCTGTCTTGAACATCATGTTACCTCTCTGGGCCTCAGTGTTTTTCACTGAGAAATGGGCATGGCATCTGGGCATTGGGTAGGAGGTGAGGACTTGCTGAGGGAACCCGTGGCAGCCTTAGCTGGTACAGGACCCAGAGGAGGACTCAGACAGGACCAGGGCTCCCTCCCAGCACCCGGCACTGCTGACCCGATTCCTTCCCCATCCCACCCTCCTCTTCCCAGTCTTCCAAGAATTGAAAGCCCCTAGATGTGAGCAGCACCTTCATCCCCATAGTCTGGGACACTGGGCCGAGTAGAGGGAAATGCCGTTACAGGGGAGGCTCAGCCAAGAGGAGACAGAGCTGGGCTCTTCTCTTCGGGAGCCTCCCCCTCTTTCCTAAGTATTCTCCTGTCACCCCCAAGGCTGTTGCCTCCTGTCAGGGACCCTGGGACTCCCTCCGTTGCCCTTACCAGAGAAGATCTTCCCATCCCTCGTGAGGACAGCAGCTCCCACAGGGAAGTGACTGTAGGGACAGTAGGCGAACTTCTTGGCCTCCTGGGAGCAGAGCACGAGCTCCTGGATGCACCCAGGATCCAGGGCACAGGATCCATGCACCTGGGCCATGCTGGGTTCCCCGGGATCAGCAGAGGAAGAAGGAACAGAGCTTGCTCTGTAGGCTGGGCTGGGACCCGGCAAGAGGGCAGCTCCTCCCCTTGGGATGTGTCCCTGCCTAAAGGCTCCCAGGAGATGCTGGGCGGGGCCAGGTCAGGGAGTGGCCCCACACCCCTCCCCTGGTATGCAGTTAGGAGGTGTGGTGTGTCTCACAATGTGGAAGGATGTGGTTATGCCCAAAGGTGTTTCACACTTCCCTGGGGACCATTCTCACTCTAACGCACTGATGGGAGGGTGAGTAGTAGACTGGCGTTACTGTGTAGGAGGTGACTGTGGAAACACACTCCCCAGGGAAGTCATTGCTGGGAGGGTCAGCAGAGGTCTAGGAAGGCCAAGTTCCAAGGGTTGAAAGCCCTGTTTGTTGAATGACTTTTTTTCTCCTTCATTGAGGGAAGGGATGAAGCTGAAAGGGTAGGACTGGGGCAGCTACCCTGGTCTCCTGAGTTACGGAATAAGACCAAGCTACTTCTTCTTTTTGAAAAATTATATGTTATTGACAGTGAATAAGGTGCCAGCCTGCAAACCCAAAGGTCTCTGGTCCGATTCCCAGCCAGGGCACACAACCAGGTTGCAAGCCAGGTCTCCAGCCAGATCTGTAGCTGGAAGCAGGTGATGTCTCTCTCCCTTTGCTTCCCTCCCTTCCCCTCTCCCTGAAAATAATAGAATAAAATCTTTTTTAAAAAAAATAAGGATTTCTTTAAAAATTATGTTATTAATTATGCTGTTGCAGTTGTCCCAATTTTTCCCCCTTTGCTCGCCTCTACCCAGTATAACCTTCTGTACAGCAGTCTCACACCCCTTAGTTCATGTCCATGGGTCGTGCCTGTGTTTGCCTTTTGTATTTGGCTCCTGTGTTTGCCTTCTCCCTTTCCTGTATTTTTCTTAACATCATTCTATTTTGTACCTACCAATTATGCTTCTTAATTCCTGCACCATTTCCCCACTTCTCTCTGTTCCCCCTCCCAGTTGATAACCTTCCTATAAGTATAGATCCCCATACCTACAATTCTGATCCTATTCTGGTTGTTTGCTTAGTTTGCTTTTATGTTTTAGATTCTGTTGTTGGTAGTTCTGAGTTTGTTGCCATTTTAATGTCATAGTTTTGATCTTCTTCTTAAGTAAGTCCCTTTAATATTTCATATAATAGTGACGTGGTGATGATGAACTCCTTTAGCTTTACCTTATCTGGGAAGCACTTTATCTGCCCTTTTGTTCTACATGACAGCTTCGCTGGATTGAACAATCTTGCTTGTAGGTCCCTGCTTTTCATCCCTTTGAATACTTCTTGACAGTCCTTTACTTGCCTGCAAAGGTTCTTTTGAGAAATCAGCTGACAATCTTATAGGGACCCCTTTGTAGGCAACTTTTTCTTTCTCTTGCTTTTAGGGTTCTCTCTTTATCTTTAACCTTTGTCATTTTAATCATGATATGTCTTGGTGTGGTTCTCCCTGGGTCTAGCTTGCTTAGGACTCTCTGTGCTCCCTGGACTTCTATGTTTCCTTTGCCAAATTAGGGAAGCTTTACTTCATTATTTTTTCAAGTAAGCTTTCAGTTTCTTGTTCTTCCTCTTCTTACACCCCTATGATTCAGATGTTGGCAGACTTAAAGTTGTCCCAGACATTACTAAGCCTCTCCTCATTTTTTTCAATCCTTGATTCTCCCTTTTGTACTGGTTGACTATTTATTTCTTCCTTGTGTTCCAAACCATTGATGTGAATCCTGGTTTCCTCCCCTTCACCATTGGTGTAGTGTGGATTTTCCTTTGTTTCACTTAAATTAGTCTTCATTTTTTCCCTTATGCATTTGTCAAACTTAATCCTGTCTGTCAAGTCTGTGAGCACCTTCATCACTAGTGTTTCGAACTCTGTGTCTGTTTCGTTAGCTACCTCCTCATCGCTTACTTCTCCCATAGGGACCTTGATTTGCTCCCTCTTTTGGGCCATATTTCTCTGCCTCCTCAACTTGACAGGCTCCTGTGTTTGCCTCTGTGTCTTGGGTAGAGCTGTCGCACCTGTTATGTTGTAAGGGGCAGAGCCTTAGGTATTCGCTAGTGCAGGGTGACTCTTTCACCTCACTGTGGCACCGTATGGGGGGGAGGGGTCTGAGAGGGAACAAGGACACTGGTGCAGCACTGACCCCTTTCCAGGCACTTCTCCTGCGTCTTGTATAGGACTGGTGCCCTCTAACCACTTTGCAGATGTTCTAGGACCATGGGGGCTTCTCAACAAACAGATTCTGCTGAGAAACCAGCAGTTTCTTCCTCTGCCCCAAACCCCACTGGCTGTCACGGTCAGAAGCCATGAGGCTTTATTTTCCCCGCTACTGGAGCTGTGAGCTGTGCCACCTGGTCTGGGACTGGGAGTGATCCCCGGGTGTCCCTCCAAACTTTTATAATGTGTGACTGTGCTTTCCACTGGCCGGCCACAGCCACTGCCTCGCTGCTCCCACCCCTGCCACCGCCACCGCCACCGCCACCACCACGCCACACCCTCTCCCTCCCTCCTCTGCCCCTCCTCCCTGTCTGGGCGAGTATTGCTTCTATACATCTTTGTTGGATTTCCACACAGTTCAGTTTCCCGGTGGTTGTGGTTGGTTTTGTTTTGAGGTAGTTGTATTTCTTTTTGTTGTTGTGGAGGGTGGTGAAGCATGTCTACCCACACCTCCCTCCTGACTGGAAGTCACTACTTCTTTATTTTCACCCATTCTCTGTCTCAACTCAGAATAAAAAAGTAGCTTAGCTGGAGAGAACCTCTGAGGTTATCTCTCGGGCAAAACAAACATTGGGTTGGTGATAGAAGAACTGGGTTTGTGCCCTGGCTGGTGTGGCTCAGGGGATTGAGTGCCTGCCTGTGAACTGAGGGGCCACTGGTTCGATTCTTGCTCAGGACACATGGTTAGAGCCCTGGTTAGGGGTCAGGTCCCCAGTTATGAGCATGCAAGAGACAACCAATTGATGTATCGCTTGTAAATGGATGTTTCTCTCCCTCCCTACCCCTGTCTCTAAAAATAAATTAAGTCTTTAAAAAAAAATGAATTTGCTCTGGCTGGTGTGGCTCAGTGAACTGAACACTGGCCTGCAAACCAAAGGGTCGCTCATTCCATTTTCAGTCAGGGCACATGCAGGCCAGGTCCCTGGTTGGGGGCGTGCAAGAGGCAACCATACATGAACGTTTCTCTCCCTCTTTCTCCCTCCCTTCCCCTCTCTTTAAAAATAAATAAATTAAATCTTTACAAAAGTGGGTTTGCATCCTGGCTTCAGCATGTTCCACACATACAACTGTCAGCAGGTTACCTGACCTTCCTGTGTCAGTTTCCTCCTCTCTCTGGCAGGGATAGTGATCATCTCTGTTTTCCATCCTGAAACGATCGAAGAGCTCTAGACCCTAGTCCGAGTTCCAGTTCTGCCATGAGTTAGCCACATGACCTTGGGGAGTTAATACCGCCTCTCGGAGCCTCAGTTTCCCCATCTTTAAAATGGATGCCCTAGCGGCACCTTGCAGAGTTGTTGTTAGAACCTAATCAGGTAACGTGTATACAGAGAACATTTTTGGAGGATCTTGGGCCGTCACGACATAAGCACTCTTTGCGACTCCATGAAAATTGGTTATGGTCATTCAGTGACTTGGCCAGGGTTACACAAGAAGAGCTGAATGCCATTTAGGGTGTCCAGTGGCAGACAAATGTCCTCACGCCCCCAGCGAGCAGGACTGAATCAGTGGTTTCCCTGAGGACTGGGGTAGGGGCTGAGAGGGGGAAGGGAAAATGGGTTGTTGCATTTCTTCCTGGATCTGTACCTTCCGCATGGAGACCAGTTTCCTGGGTCTGGGGCAGGGCTAGAGGAGAAAGAAGCCAGGGGATTTGCCCCCCGCCTCTATTCCTGCACTGCCCCGAAGCCCCTTCCCCAAGGCTCCAGGAGAAAAGTAAACAATGTCCTGGGACCTGTGTGCCCACTCAACATGGGAATAATTCTAAAGCTCTTGGGCACCAAGTATGATGGCAACTGGGAATAGGGTTACAGAGCCTTGCTGCCAGCCAGGCTTGTGAGACACGTCAACAAGCAGCTCTGTTCCTGTCCCCCGTTCTTGACTCATACCAACTCAGCCCAGCCCTGCCCAGCCTTGGAGCTGGACTCCTTGGTTCCACGGTGCCAGGAGAACTTGGGTCACCTCCCAGCTAATTATGACCCTTGGCACCTTCGGAGCTCTTCACCTGAACAGGGTCATAAATGGGGACAGCGCCCATTGCAACCCCAGTGGTATGTTATCAATCAATAATAGTGACAACATTTTCTACACATGCTTTAATCGCCACTCCGCGGAAAACTAGGAAATTCGTCGCCCAGCTCAAAGAACGGGGATATCCACGGGAGGTGTTCTGAGGGGTGGAGGGAGACTCCTCACCCTCAGGCCCTTCCTCCGAGAGGAGAACCACCCAGCCCCCATGTTAGAGCTCAGATACCACTCACTTGCTCGGTCACTGAACAGTTACTCATAATGATAACTCGTTCTTGTTTAGATCTTTCCACGTGCAGGGGCTATACTAAATGCATGATTTGAATTATGTCATGCAACCTTCACCCAGGTAATATCAGTTCAGCTCATAGTCACTGGCACATGGTGACTGTTCAACCAATGTTAGCTCATGTTATAATAAATACTCCATACCTGCATGGGATACTGGAGAATCAGAGGCAGGTGAACTCAGACTTTAGTGAAGGAGACAGGCAAGTCAACAGACAAGCAGAAAATACCATGACACATGATGAGGTGCTGGACCCACGGCAATAATGAAAACTTACTGTCTGGAGGGAGTGATGCACTGGTAGGTGGAAAAAGTTTCCCAGATGCAGGAGGCTAAGAGGAATGTGAAGGGGTTCAGAACAGGCCTCCCCAAGATGTGCTACTTTGGCACATGGATTATTTTTAGCTGAAGGCAGTTAGGACCCCGTGAGTTCCAGAAAGACTTGAATCTCTCCCTTAAAGGATTTAGATGTGGGACCTTGCCCATAATCAAAGTTGTCATCAGAAATAACTTTTTATGACCTATCTCTAAGGCAGGGCAAACATCTCGTCACTGAACATCAACTCTTCTTATCCACTTGTGAACGGCCCACCTCCCTCTGAAGCCACAGGTGCCCAACTTGATTCCTTAACTCAAGATGTCACATAGAGCCCGTTTTTCTTGTCTGTTTCAGAACCTCTCAGGTATGTGGGGTCTCTGAGTCTGTCATGTATATGGGGTTCCCATGGCTACATATGTAATTAAATTTGGTTACTTTCTCTTGTTGATCTGTCTCATGTCAAATTAATTATTAGACTAGCTGGAAGAAACTAGAAAGATAGAGAAATTTTCTTTTCCTGCTCCACAAGTCTTCAATGATGGGTAGATGCTCATAGCGGACAAGGTGGGTGTTATGGATTGAATTGTGTCTCCACCCAAAAAGGAATGTTGAAATCTTTCTTTTCTTTCTTTCGTTTTTTTTTTTTTAAGATTTTATTTATTATTTTTAGAAAGAGGGGAAAGAAGAGAGGCAGAGAGGGAGAGAGGCATTCATGTATGGTTGCCTTTCACCTGCCTCCAGCTACAGACCTGGCTGGAGACCTGGCTTGCAACCCGGTTATATGCCCTGACTAGGAATTGAACCAGTGACCTTTGGGTTCGCAGGCTGGTGCCATATCCACTGAATCACCAGCCAGGGTGAAATCTTTTTAAAAAGAGTTTATTCATTATTTTTAGAGAGAGGGGAATGGAGGAAGGAAGAATGGGAGAGAAACATCAATGTGTGGTTGCCTTTCACCTGCCTCCAACTGGGACTTGGCTGGAGAACTGGCTTGCATGCTGGGTATGTGCCCTAACGGGGAATCAAACAGAAATGTTGAAATCTTGCTCTGGTTGGTGTGGCTCAGTGGATTGAGCACTGGCCTGTAGACGGAAAAGTTACTGGTTCTACTCCCTGTCAGGGCACATGCCTAGGTTGTGGGCCAGGTTCCCCAATGGGGGCGTGTGAAAGGCAACTAATTGATGTTTCTCTCTCACATCAATATTTTTCTCTCTCTATTTTTCTCTCCCTTCCCATCTCTCTAAAATCAAAAAATAAAATCTAAAAAGAATACAGAAGAAGAAATGTTGAAGTCTTAACCTCTTATACCTCAGAATGTGACCTAATTTAGAAATAGGGTTATTTCCAATGTAATTAGTTAAGATGAGGCCAGAGTGGAGTCGTGGGCCCCTAATCTAATATGACAGGTGTCCATATAAGTCGATGGTCATGAGAAGACACAGAGATGCAAGGAGAGGAGTGTGTGAAGATGGAGCTATACATCTACACCTAGGGTGCTAGCTAGCTGGCCATCACTCGAAGGTAGCTGACAGGGGTGGGACAGAGCCTCCCTCACAGCCCTCATTAGGAACCAACCCTGCTGACACCTTGATTTTGGACTTTCAGCCTCTGTCTCTGTGAGAAAATACAAGGTCTGTCCTAAAAGTACTGAATCAAAGCCAATATAATTAAAACAATTTGCATGGCCAATACTTTTGGGACAGACCTCATAAATTTCTATTGTTTTAAGCTACCTATTTTCTTATGGCAGTGGCATAGAAACCTAATACAGTTGGTATAGTAAATACTGTCAGCATCTCCCCTACACACTGAGCCATCCAGAGGTCACCTCTTGCTTTAGTGGGTAGAGCGTGGACATGCCCATGGCTTTCCTACCTTAAGCTGACTCTTGGCACAGGAGCCCATACAGAGGGTAGGCTAGAAATGCTGAAGAGTTATAACCTCCAAAGGGGTTCAGATCCATAGTATATTAAGACTTTAAAATCAATAAGAATAAGACAAAAATATCTTGATTAATTAATTAATTTTTGGAGAGAGGAGAAGGGAGGGAGGAAGAAAGGGAGAGAAACATCAATGTGAGAGAGAATCATGGAGTGGTTACCTCTTGCATATGCCCCAACTGGGGACTGCACCTGGATCCAGGCATGTGCCCTAACTGGGAATCAGACCAGCAGCCCTTGGCTTTGCGAAATGAAGACCAACTGACTGAGCCACATCTGCCAGGACAAGACAAGTATCTTACTAGGATAGCAGGCAAAAGACTAGAACAGGTATCTTACAGAAGGAATGAGGGTAGAAAGAACTTCTCTACATGTATTCAACTCTTTAAACTTGGCCACATAAAAATTAAAGTTTTGTTCAAGTAACAACTTCATAGACAAAGCTAGCAGAAGGTTAAAGGACTGGAAAAAATCTCTTTGATGGCTGAAACAATAGCGAATGAATAGTATATCGACTCTGTAAAGAACTCATGGCAAATTAACAAGAAAAGGGCAGTAAACTCTACAGAGAGATGGACAAAGGCTTTGGATAGGCAGTTTATAGAAGGGGAAACAGAAACTGCCAGGAAGTATTTGCTCAACCTTGCTACAGACACAGAAATGAACTTTTTTGTTTGTTTGTTTGTTTGTTTTTTCTGAATGAACTTAAGACAAGATGTCTTTCTATACCCCTCAGAATGGCCAAAAGGAAAAAGTAGAATGTTGATAGGTGTTGGTGAAAATATGGGGAGAGTGGAACCCTCACATACTGCTGATGGGATGCAGGACTAGTGGAGCCTTCTGGAGAGTGGCAGGAGGACTCGGTGGGATTAGGTGTGCCTGTACCTAGTGACCTAGTGACCTGTGACCTAGGGAAACAGAGATGCTCTCACATATTTCTGTAAGAGGATTCCTATGACAGTGTTTTCTGGAAAGCTTTTTGTTTTCTTTAAGAAAAGGAGAATAACATCAATATACTGTTGCCTCTCACATACCCCCAACTGGGGACCTGGCCCACAACCCAGGCACACGCACTGACTGGGATTTGAACCAGTGACCCTTTGGTTCACAGGCCAGTGTTCAATCCACTGAGCTATACCAGCAAGGATTGAAAAGTTTTTGTTTTCTTTTCACTTTTAAATCTCTCATTCATCTGGGATTCAATTTTTATCCATTCTGGTGTGAGGTAGGGATCCCTATGGATGTCCAAACATCCCAGCTCCACCAATTGCATGTCCCTTCCCTTCCCCAGCTATTCCCAATACCAGCTGCATCAAATTTTAAATTTATATATGAGTGGGTTATTGGACTCTGGTATGTTCTATTGGTGATTTTTTTTTTTTTTTTTCATTTCTACAACCATAACATACCTGTCTTTATCATCATAACTTCATTATGAAGTATTGCTTTCTGGAGGTCCAATACCCTTCCACTTCCCCCAACCTCCTTGGATCTTTGCTCTTTTATCATATTTTAGAATCAGTTTTTCAATATTCTCTGAAAACTCTCTTACCTAGCCTCTCTAGGAGTTATATAAGGTTGGAATAATCTATTGCTTGATGTTTTGGAAGAATTTTCCCATAAAATCATCCCAAGCCTCATGTTTTCCTTTAAGAAAAAGATGAAATTATCAATTTAATTTCTTGAAATATTGTAGTGCTATTCAGTTTTTCATGTTTTCTTTTGCATCTGCACCAGTTTTAGTAAACCAGTTGTGTGTATGTTTAAAAATTTGTCAGTTTGAGCCCTGGCTGGTAGCACAGTGGATAAGGCGCCGGCCTGCAAACCCAAAGGTCACTGGTTCGATTCCCCATTCAGGGCACATAACTAGGTTGCAAGCCAGGTCTCCAGCCAGATCTATAGCTGGAGGCAGGTGAAAGGCAACCATACAGTGATGTCTCTCTCCCTCTCTGCCTTTCCCCTTCCCTTCTCTCTAAAAATAATAAATAAAATCTTTAAAAATAAATAAAAACAACATTTTCAAATGCATAGAATTATAAAGCAAACCAATTATATTAAAATAGTTATCAGAATAGCTAAAATATTTGTGATTTTATTTTATATGCACTTTTAAATCAATATATTTAATAATAAGATCTAACAGTTGGCCTAATATAATTGCTATGATTTGGAAGTAGTGATAGGTGTAAAAGATATTTTGGGATAATGCTACAAGGTGATATGAAAATATTTATGATTTTTATGGATGACAAAGTCACAGGTACTGCTTTTATATTTCTGTGACTTGACAACATTCATAAATGATAGGAATGCTATGTTTTAACTAGAGGTTAGTGAAAATAAAGACATATTTTTTTCCTTCCAAGTTTAGGGACATGCTGAATTCTACCCAAAGACTCAAGACAGGAGCCCTTGCGTTGCTTTTAATGTTTTGGCCCTTTGTTGTAAGTGAGCCTGTTATAAATTACATATTACTGGTTTTAAAAACTCTGCTCTGAGAGTCCTTTGTTTTTTACATTTATTGTAGTAGTGTTCCATTTATACTTATTGTAATTATTGCTGTATTTTAGATTTTCCCCTGCAATCTTATTTTTCAATCTATCAGTTACAATTAAGTTTGATGTATGGAAAACTTCCAAGAATAGTGCTTTTACATAAGCTATAGTTACATTTCGCTTTCAGTCTAGGACTCCACAAATGTTAGGGACCCAGTTTCTACCTCCTTAGCTTGTAACTTCCACCTTCAGGTTCACCTCCTGGCCCTTCGTGGCTCCGGGAGCTTTAGCCTTCACAGACAGACTCATTTTAACAGCAAGATGGAAGAATATATAGGGTGGGCCTGCCTCCGCTTACATTCCATCAGTTAGAACTCAAATCTGTGATCCCACCTAGCAGCAAAGGAAGCTGGGAAATGTTTCCTTTAAGCTGGGTACATCCATGGCCTGAATAAAATCAAGGTTATTTGATTAAGGAAGCAAAGGGCAGTGAATGTTGAATGGCGATTAGAAGTCTTATTTTAGTCTTCCCACCACAGCCTTGCCCTTAGCTGTCAACAGCCTGGGGCTGGAGCCTTCAATATGGTACCCGGAGAGGACCAGCCTGCCATCTGGTGGCAGGTTGGGTGCATTGGCTTCCTTTCACTGTGGAGACAGCATGAATTGGTCCTCACTGCAACATTTTTTTTCTCTTTCTGGCAATGGGTTTGCATTCTCTGCCTGTCTTACTTCTGCCAGCAATGTCATTAGTGGGTCTACTGAGTGTCTAATTCACAATTGTCATAGTCCGAAGAGCATTGCTTCTGACTGGAAACTTCCTTTTTCAGCCAAAGAAGTAAATAAATTGGCGGGTGAGAATGAGATTTACTGGTCTTGCCACATACTCCTATCACCAGAATCATCTGTCTTCATGGGTTGGTGACAGGCCCGCCGGGACTCAGAATCGTTTAGATGACAACCTTGTATGAATCGGAAGTGTTGGCCTAAACTTGGCTTAGGCTCTGAATCAGAAACCAATGCAAGCTGATGTGTCTCTTTTGGGGGCTCCATGGATCAGGGCACAAGCCATGTGAGGCTCTTGCTAAAAACAAAGAGGGAGTGGAATAGCTCGTGGAGTAAAGCTCTTACACATGCCTCACGACCTGTGGCAGAAATGAGGATTGCAGCCCTTATCTTCCTGTGTCATGCGCATATATGTAGTGCTAATTGTTCCTCTTTCCTTTGCCATTTGTATAGGGTGGTCTGCTGCTGGTAAACTTTACAATTTTAGCGCATGGGTTACAGAATATTGGGATGGGATTGTGACTAGAGAAGAAGTGGACATCAGCCTGACTCCCGGGGGTAAGAGCTGAATGAAGTAAGTGTGGGGCTTTGGGTTTGTTGCTTTTTGAGAAAAGGATAAGAAGGTTCTTGTTTGATGGAGGTGCATTTGCAGTAGGATGGGTTAATAGGACGCTGTGGCTGCTTTGGGAAGTTTAAGAGGGCAAGTTGGATGGGCATGAGTACTGAACAAGGAGTGAACTGAGCAAATACTGAAGACTGAGCCTACTCAGCGCCCTCCAGACCTCCTTTCATCATAGTTGCTTCTGCTCTACAGGCCAGGTGGCTACGGAGACATTTCTAGACTCTCTTGCAGCTCAGATTTCCATGTCACCTGGCTTCTGCCAGGAATGTGCAACTGAACCCGCAATGGCAGCTGGAATTGAGCACTGGGAGGAGGTGACCAGATGGCTCTCCTGCAGGCACGGTGATGGGGTATTTCGGTTCTCTCAGGCAGCTGTGAGGGGAGCCCTACTGCTAGGCCCGCTCCCAGTGTGTTGGTGCTGAGCGGGCGTGTCAGCCACTTCCTACCTTGGCAGCTTTCCTGACTGCAAGCGGGACAGGGAGCCTGCTGAGTCAGCTGCAGGGACAGCTGTGGCAGAAATTCCTCAGCGGGCTAGCTTTGCTGTCATATGGCCGGGGGGGGGGTGCTATTCCTAGAATAGAGCCTGCTTCTCACTGCCCCCCTCCCTCCAAGGAGTCTGAAACCTACCTGCCAGGTGGAATATTTTATCTGCAATGGAACGCTTGACTAATTCGTTGTATTTTACTGTTGTGTCTTTTCCCAATCTTTTAAAATCAGAGGCAAGGAAGGGGAGCAGTTTAGATAAGAACCTAGTATAAAGGAACCATGGAGGGGGACAGAGGGGAGCAAAAAGGGGATGGATGTAATACAACAACAATAAAATTTAAAAACAACAGCAACAAAAAAACTGAGTTACACTCGACATATAGTGTTCTGTTATTTTCAGGTGTACAACATGATTTGATTTTGATACATATTGGGAAATGATCACCACAATAAGTTTAGTTAACAACCATCACATACAAGTTACAATTTTAAAAAAATTAATTAATTTATTTGTAAAGATTTTATTTATTATTTTTAGAGAGAGGGGAAGGGAGAGAGGCAGAGAGGGAGAGAAACATCAATGTATGGTTGCCTTTCACCTGCTTCCAGCCACGGACCTGGCTAGAGACCTGGTTATGTGCCCTGGCTGGGAATTGAACCAGTGACCCTTGAGTTTGTAGGCTGGTGCCTATCCACTGAGCCACCAGCCAGGGCCTTAGTTACAGTTTTTTTATGTGTAAAGAGAACTTTTAATATTTACTCTCCATGCAACTTTCAAAAATGCAATACAGTTTTATTACCTATAGTCATCATGCCTATACGTGCATCCCAGGCCTTGTTTTCTAGCAGGAGCGTGTACCTTTGGATGCCCTTCACCCAGTTTGCCTACCTCCACTCTCTCCAAATATCTGGCAACCACCAATCTGTTCTCTGTGTCTACAAGCTCATGATGGCAGGCTTTCCTGTGCCCTCTAATTTACTCTGTTACCATGCTCTGGTGATACCGTTAAAATATTTAAAACATTTTGACTGGCCTGCGAACCCAAAGGTCACTGGTTCGATTCCCCAGCCAGGGCACATAATCAAGTTGCTAGACAGGTCGCCAGCCAGGTCCGTAGCTGGAGGCAGGTGAAAGGAAACCCATACGTAGATGTCTCTCTCCCTCTTGCCTCTCTCCCTTCCCCTCTCTCTGAAAATAATAAATAAAATATTTACAAAACAAAACAAAAAGCATGTTGAATTCAGCCACTTCTCCCCCCACCTTCACTGCTACAACCCTTGACCAAGAAACCACCAGGCCCCAGCTGGACCTCTGGCTAGTTCTCCTGCTTCCTCTCTTGCCCTCACTTCCAATTCTGCCCTTGAAAAGGTGGCCTGAGTGAGCTTCCGAAAACACAAACATTCCAGAAGTTTCCACTCCTTGGAATGGAAGCCAAAGTCTCCACCAGGACTCAGGTGGCCCTGCCCACCTCTCCGGCCTCCTGCCCTGCTCATCTCCCATCACCCACGGGCCACATCCAACCTGCCAAGCTTGTTCTGACCAGTGGATCTTTGCACAGGGCCTCCCTTTCCTGGGGTCTTAAATGACACCTCCTCCGACAGCCTTCCCTGACTGCATCACCTCATCCTCTAGGAAGCCAGCAGCCTGCCTCTCTTCAGGATCTAGGGCCGCCAGCCTCTGCAACCCTGATGTAGCAACGATGCATCACCAGACCAGCAGTCAGGAGACTTGGACTCTATCAAGTAAATGTTTTTCATGTATATATATATATACATATATGTATTTATTTACTTTTAGAGAGAGGGGAAGGAAGGAAGAAAGGGAGGGTGAGAAACATCAGTTGGATGCCTCCTGCATGCCTCCACCTGGGGCCCCAGCCTATAACCCAAAACCTGTCCTGACTGGGAACTGAACTGGTGACATTTCCACCCACAGGCTGTGCTCAATCCACTAAGCCACACTAGCCAGGGTTCCATCAAGTAAAATCTTTGCTAAGCACCTACTATGTGCCAGGCACTTGCCCTCAGCAGGCAAAGGGTCTGTTTCATGGAGCTTCTATTCTAACTAGGGACATTGTTATTGAACAATAAACAATCACGTGATCAGGATCACTTCAGAGAATGACAAGCACTGTGACGTGAACAGGCAAGTCAACGGGACAGATGATATTAATTTGAATTGTGGGGGGTGGGTGAGGACAGAAGGAGAGCCTATCTGAAGTGGTGACATCTGAGCTGAGCTCTGTGTGTGAGAAAGAGGCAGCCATGCAAACATCTGAGAGAAGTGTGATCCCTGCATAGGAAATAGCAAGTGCAAAGGCCCTGAGGCAGAAAATGAGATTGTTGTGTTTGGGGAACTTGACTGGCTGAAGGGCAGGAGGCAGAACATAAATAGAGCCTCTTTCCCTTTGCCTTTAATTCTCTGTGGGATCTGAATATGTCTCATCTCCTCATTTCATTCTTAAGTTTTGGACATTTGTGAGCTTAAACAAACCTTTCTTGAACCTATTTTTATTTTAAGAGCTTTCATCCAGAGGAGAACATGTTGATCTGGGAGTCAGGAGACCTAAATTATGGCCCCAGACTTTCCAGTCTCAAGCTGTGTGACCTTGGACAATTCCAATTCTCTCTAAACCAGGGGATTGGACCACTAGTTCCAAGGGTCCTTCCAGCTGACACATCCCAGCACCAGGAATTCATGTAACTCTTTCTGAGCCTATTTGTGTTCAACCCACCTGTGGAGGGAGCTCAGCATACAGCTGCTTTTTCTTCCTTCTGATGTGGTCTGGAGCTCTGCCTATAGCCGGCCTTTCTTTGCTGTTTTCAAAAACACAAAACAACCTGAACATACAATAACAGGAGGTGCTCAAATACATTGTGCAGCAATTAAGAAAAGAATAAGTTAGGTTTACAGCCACCGAGCTGGAGGGCAGCTTGTGATGTAGGTGAGAATAAAGCCAGGCGCAGAATGTGTTTGAGAATGACTCCATTTTTGTAAAGCCAAATGACAAAATCTCTGTGCACGCATGTGGGTTGGTTTATTTCACAAGCAAGGAGGCAGGAGCCCAGCCTGTAACACTGGTTACCTAGGAGAGTCTGCGCTGAGGGGCTGGGGGAACAGAGGGCTACCAGGGGAGAGTATTATTTTTATCTTGTATCTTTGTTGTTTCACTGGTTGCCAATAAAAATGTTTTGCTTTCATAATCTTGGAAGAAGAATTTAATACATCTCTAAGGAGTCACACTGCTAGGAGATCCACCCTGGCCAACACCTCCTGCCACCAACAGGCCGTGCTCCGTGGGCTGTGCGCTGTGGGGTGTGCTCAGCCCCATGGTAAGCCAGCCCATGCAAGCCTCCCTGGGGCCGTGGGGGGCTCCCCAGGGCCCACAATGCAGTCCTAGCCTGTAGATCAGTGGAATTTGGCTCAGGGTAATGTGATACAGGTCCCCAAGTCTTCCACCTTTTGGAGACTGAATGGGTGCGTATCCACTTTGATCTTATCGCACAGTCCTTGTCCCCTGTTTCCAAAGGCTTCCGAATGACCATCTCTGAGGCCAGCTTGGGTGGCAGGAGATGCACTGGAGTGGCCCCGGCCCTGTGTAGACCATACCCCTTGAGTGATTTCCAGTTTGCTCTTCCCCAGGCCACTTTATCTTCAGAGGCAGTGGCGGCTGCAGGGGTCCCCTGGGACTTCCGGGGCCAAGCCCCTGCCTGCAGATGAGACGCACCGCTCATCCCTCAGGCCCACCCTGGGGGCTCATTGTTTGAGCCCCCACAAGCTGTTTCCTGGTCACGTCATTCTCTCCTCCAGGAAATCCCTGCAGATGTCTTTTTAAAGCCTCCCTCGCTGCTGTCTATGCTCATTTCCGGGGCAGTGGGCTCCTTCCTCTCAACAGGGGCCCTCACGCTGGATGGTGTTGAAGCTGCCCCCCTCCACCTTTCCTGTCTTAGCGCCAATAAAGAAGCAGTTTGACCGGGGCTCTCCTATGGTTGTTGATGCTTTTCAAAGCCCTCTCAAAGATCATTCCATTTGAAGTCCCTTAGGATAACCCTCTGAGGCAGGAATGCTGGGAATATTGTATCCATTTAGCAGAGAAAATGGAGATTTGGAGCAGTTAAGTGACTTGCCCACATTGCAGAATAAAGAAAAGGCTGTCCTAGGCCTTCGCCTCTGAGATAAGTGGACTCAGCCCGTGTGCAGCTCTGTCGTCAGAAATGTTCCCTTCCTGTGGGCTTAGTAGACCACATTTCATCTAGTGACCTACTCTCAATTGCAGCTGAGCGACCAGGGTGGACTTGTGATGTGGGGTGGCCACCCAGCGGCTGGGCCACTCCGATCAGCTTCAGGCCCTGGCACTGGAGGGAAGGCTGGAGGCTTGGTTTAGACTGAGGAGGCACAGGGGGTTGGGCTTCAGCCACCTGCTGGTCCCACCTGCTGATGGAAGGCACGGAGGGACAGGCGATGTGAGCCACTCCATTGACAGGAGACCGGAAGGTGTGGGAGAGGCAGCCAGCGTGGAAGACCCAGTGGCCCTGGGGACTTTTGGGTCTCATGAGCAGGCTGGATGTCCTACAGCTGGGCCCTGTGACAGACCCTGAAGCTTTTCAATGACTCCCCGACCTTTTCCAGAGCGGGGGGCCTGGTGAGAACAGTGATGGCAGGGCCAGGACTTACTCAGATTCAGTGGACAGAAAGCAAGCCCAACTTGAAGTGACTTAAGTAAAAGGTACAACTTATTGGCTCAAGGAACTGAAAGCTCCAGAGGAGACCTGGGGGACAGGCCTGATGCGACCCAGGGACTCACGCCGTGTCACGGGACTTTGCCTTGCTCTATGTCCGGCTCTGCTTCTCACTGTGCTGGCCTCTTCAGCCCCCGTTTCTCATGGCGGCAAGACGGCTGCCAATGACTCAGACATGCTCCCCACTTCTCAGCAACCTCAGCACAAAGTGAGCGTCTCTCTTCCCAAGGGTTTCAACAAAGTCCCACTGGCTCTCATGTCACAGGTTCCACCTGGAACCCAGCTCTGGGACTGACGCGATGAGATTGGTCAGACCTGGGTCCTCCTCTGGAGCCCATGTGTGTGAAGCCACCTCCGCTGGATCCAAGTGTGGGGACTGTGGCTTCACCAGGAAGAAGAGCGTGTTGGTCCAGATAAGCTGTGTGCTGCTGCACACAGCCCTTACTGTTAGCAGCTAACACAATCGAGTTTTAGTTCTTGCTCCCGTTGGTAGCAGGGGTGGGTCTCTACCTCCTGTGGCCCTTCAGGGACCCAGGCTGGTGGAGATGTTGTCTTCTTCAACATGAAGCTTCCAAGGACATTCAGCAGGTAGTCAGGAGAATGAAACAAAAGTTACCTTTTGTGCAGCCCGGGCCTGGGAATGCCAGTCACATGACCACACCTCAGTGTAGGGGGGAATGGGAGAATATAGTTGGGTGCCTAGGAGGAAGATGAAGCCATCTCTACCATGAAGTCGGGGCAGGGGAGGGAGAATGGGTGCTAGGCAGGGGAAAACAAGGTCTACCTGAGCATCCCAACTCCTTTAGCCTTTTTGTCCAAAGTTCCAGCAGGAGCTGTGTGTTGGCCCAGTCTTCCCAGTTGAGGTCTCCTTTATGGTCACCTGAGCTCTGGCTTCCCCTTTAATCCCTTGCCTGGCTGTCCCCCTCGTAAATTGAGTGGTGTCGAAACTCAGTCCACAAACCCATATGTGCTTTATGAACGGGCAGGCGCGGGGCGAAGGGAAAGAGAGGACGGTTCTGGCTCAGAGACTCACCAGATCTGCATGTCCGCCCCCTCAACCCTTTTCAGCTGTCCTTCACTGGGGACCAGCTGGTCCCTAAGCCAGCAGCAACTTCCTCTCCTCCATAGCCTGCGGCTAAAGACAATCAGGGCTGGAGGACGGGGAGATGCTGATCCATATTCACAAAGGAATGACACCCCAGCTTTCTGAAGACATGGGCTGAGGAGGCTACATGCCAACATGGCAGCTGGCAGCAGGGAATCATTCATTCATTCATTCATTCATTTGCTCATTCACCTCTGGGTGCTTCACTGCCTGGCATTGTGCTGGGCGCTAAAATGAAAAGGGAATACAAAAAGCATAAGATGGAATCTAATCTAGCGTTAGGTGTCAGTTGACCAGCAAGAGACAAAAATAAGACAGCCTATAGTTGAATCTGTTACGATGACTTAGAGATGAAGGGACTTCAGGCATGTGGCCCCCCCCCGCTGGGGCAGCAATAGGCAACATGTTTAGCGTCTCTGAGATCAGCCACTTGATCTCCTCCTCCCAGAGTTGGCAGTTAGGGGAGCTCCAGATAAAATGATAGCAACCATAACAGCAGCAGCTACCAGTTACTGGGTGCATCGACCACTGCCCTCAGTCATTCATCCAAATGCAACGCCTTCCTTCATTTCTCCCAATAACTATGTAAGGTCCAGACTCACCTACGCCCTGTTTTCACAGTGGGAGAATCAAGGTCTTTGGGAGCCTATTCAAAGTTATACAGCCATCAAGTAGCGGTGTGGGACCGGCATTCAGGTCTGCCCGAGGCCCAAGCCCAGGTTGGGCTGCCTGTGTGTTAGAGAGCACCGCACATCTGCGGGGTGGTGCGTTGGGGCCAGGTCGTGCTCTGTATTTGGAGTGTCTGTCCTGTGCCAGGGGCTGAACTAGTTCAGAGAGAGGGAAGGCCCCATCCGGAGGCTTTGGAATGCCAAACAGACCCTGTGGAGAGGGGCCTCAGTTTCCTCCCCTGGCCTCATCTCTGAGCTTGTAGATTTTCTCCCTAAAAATAGCCATCCATCCCAACAGGGCATCTGAGGCTAACTCTTCAGCAACTCTGGGAGGAAGCTTGGCACAGAGAATGCTTCTCCACCCACTTGCTTTCCCATTTCATGATGGTCCTTCCATCTGGCTCATTCATTCACATATTCATTCAACAAATTACCATTGAGCACGGACTTTCTGCCCTACTGTGGTCAGGTATACTGGAGCGGGTGGGAAAATAAAGATGGATCAGTATGAGACAAGACAGATGAAGACAGTCATCCCAGGTATAGCACAAGGACCTTGAGGGAAGCAAGGGCCACATCCTGTGTGAGTTTGAGAGGAGGGATCACCCCCACAGTTGGCAGCAGTGGAGAAGGGGTATGCATTAAGGAAAGATTCAAAGAGGATAGCGTTGGAAAATTTGTAGCCAAAGGGAAGGATATTTCAGGTTATGAGAATAGCATGGTCACATGCCTAGCCGTGGGAGGACATGGCCCCGCCTGGGGAATGGGGAGCAGGTCCATGTGTGGAAGAGAAGCAGTGGGAGTTGGGGTGGCACCGGTGAGTGGGCCAACCGGGTTTATCAGGTCACACCAGCCACAGCCTAGCCCTCTGGAATAGGATCAAAAGAGCTGGACATCAGGCCCCAGAGTCTTGACCCCCAACTGGCTGGCCTGGGGCACACTTGCCACATTGTCCCGCACTGCCTGTTTTCCCAGAAAGCTCTTCATCGCCACGTTTATACCCTCCAACATTACATACCAGGCCCAGTCAGTCCAATGAACCTAAATGCATATGGCATCAGGGCTGGAAGGGAAGTTGAGAGAGCCTGTCACCCAGTTGATTTAAATGTAAACATCTGGCCCAGCCAGTGTGGCTCAATTGATTGAGTGTCATCCCACAAATCAAAAAGGATAGGTTCCTGGTCAGGGCACATGCCTCAGATGCAGGTTCATTCCCTAGCTGGGGCCCACAATGTTTCGCTCTTGTGTCTACATTTCTCTCTTTCTTCTTCTTGTGCCCTGTCTCTAAATAAATAAACAAAAATTCAGCCCTGGCTGGTGTGGCTCAGTGGATTGAGCGATGGCCCAAGAAGCGAAGGGTCACTGGGTTGATTCCCAGTCAGGGGACATGCCTGGAATGCGGGCCAGGTGGCACAAGAGGCAACCACCTTGCTAGTTTTCTACCTCTCTCTCTGCTTTCCCCTCTCTCGAAAAAATACATAGACAAAATCTTTTAAACATTCCAAAAGAAAGGGCATAAGGATGGGGGCCTCGAATGTTGGCAAATTTTAGTTTCAGGTGACAGCTGATAAGCTTAGTAATTAATGTATGTAAAAGATATGGTTTCCGTAGCTAAAGGAATGAACCACCTTGGCTCCAGGGCAAGAAGACCTTGCCCAGGACAAAGGAAGAATGCTGCAGCTTTGATCTCATTAACATCTTCCTTAATGCCCAACCCCTCACCTACACCCATTTTCTCCTTATAAAAATGGCCTGTTTATAATAGAATGTAAGACAGTCCGTTAGGGTGCAAACCCACTGTCTTCTCAGATCGCCCATAAAGAGTCCATCTCTACCCTGCTTGTTGGGTCTGGTAGATGATAGGCAGCATGAACACCAGCTTTTCAGGTTTCAATATCTGTAGGATCCCATTATTCAAAGAGAATCACAGGAACCCCAAAGAGAAAACAAGAAACTGCCGCAGTGAAGGCAGGTTGGGAGATTCCCCCTCCCATCACTCTCACTGCACACAGCTCCAAGGGCACCCCTGGGGAATCTAGGGTGCAGGAAACAGTTTGACAACCGTTGGTCCACTCCCCACATTTTTAATTTTACAGGCGGGGAATCTGAAGCAGGGAAAAGAGACGAACAAGCACCAGACTTCCTGATCAATGGGTCAGGGCTCATCTCTAAGATCAGGGAAGAAAACCAGACTAGGGGTAGAGATGGTGGTGGGTGTGGTTCCTCAGGTTTGGTCTCCCCTCTCTTGGTAGCAATGATGCCAGGGGACTGGTGGCAGGGGCAGCCCCAAACACTGCACTCTGTGTCTTGGTGGCAGCTGGTACTGTGTTGGCTCACCTGTGACTCATCTCATTCTCAATTCACTGAGGGATGGAAGCAGGACCAGGGACCCTGCCACTGGGGAGGGGGAGTTGGTGGAAGGCACAATAGAATCCTAGACTACAGAGAAGGGATCTCTGGATAAAATGATTTTTCTCCACGTGTGTTGGGCATTTTATTATTTTATTTTAAAATATTTTATTTATTATTTTCAGAGAGAGGGGAAGAGAGAGAGGCAGAAAGGGAGAAAGAGACATCAATGTATGGTTGCCTTTCACCTGCCTTTGGCTACGGACCTGGCTGGAGACCTGGCTTGCAACCTGGTTATGTGCCCTGGCTGGGAATTGAACCAGTGACCTTTGGGTTCACAGGCCAGTGACTTATCCACTGTGCCAGCAGCCAGGGCTGGACATTTTATTATTTACCAAAGCATTTTTGAAGACTGCTTCTATTTCATTCCTCCAATCAGCCTGCAAGGTAGATATGCTCCCTTTTTCCCATTGATAAAGGTGAGGCTCAGAGAAGCTGAGTGAGTTGCTCAGTGTCACACAGGGAGTAAGGCGGCAGAGACAGTCTTCTCACCTATGCCTGCGAACTCTGGGTCTACAGAACATGGGTGAGCAAGAGAAGGGAGGAGGTGGCTCTGCGTGTGTACTTGTGTGAGTGTGTTTTGGGAGAACAGGGGCTGAGGCTGGGAGCACGTCTGTGAATGATTTTGTGGAACTGCTCCTTTAATCATGTGGGTCTCCCTTGAGACTGGAGGAGCCACCAGGCAGGGACCTCTGGACCCTGGTGCCTAGTTCAGGGCCTGTCCCAAGGCAGGCACCTAGTAAATATCTGTGGCACAAACATGATAAAAGAGGGCATGCTTGTGACTTTGCATCTGGGTAAGGTTGTCTTAAACATCAGGGGCTGCCTTGCCCACAGCCCCTCCCAGACCCCGCCCAGGTCTGACCTCTTACTTTTCCCTGGCAGATGTGGAGGAACACTAACAAAACCCCTGTCAATACGTAAGAGGGAGCAACGATCATGCCGGCCATCTGTGCGCAGCAGGTCCTTGTCATCTCTCTCCATCCCAGGTGTGCGCAGTCAACCCTAGCTTTCCCCTTCAAGGTCCCCTGCTTCTGCCTGGGTTCTGGGTGAAGTGGCAGCGGTACCCTCTGTTCCAGCAGCTCCAGGAGACAAAACAAGCATCATCCCTGGCGACTGTGGAGGCCACGCGTCTGGGCTCTGGATACCTCTGGGATCAGTGCCCAGTTCAGTGCCAGAATAAAGAAGAGATCCAAGCTCAAGGTGCACACTGTTACAAAGGACTGGGGGGACAGATTTTTCTAGCTCCTCTGAAAAAAAAATATGCGTTATACCTAGGCTTCCTCTCAGATCCAAGAAGACACAGTGTATAACGCAGGTTTGGGTATACACAGGAATCTTCTCAAAGACACA
Source organism: Noctilio leporinus (assembly GCA_004026585.1). Taxonomy (NCBI): domain Eukaryota; kingdom Metazoa; phylum Chordata; class Mammalia; order Chiroptera; family Noctilionidae; genus Noctilio; species Noctilio leporinus. The sequence goes on from PVIW01000157.1 coordinate 198,065, forward strand.
GAGCTGATGAGTAGCCCCCTGCCCAGTGCTCTCTTCCTGACAAATGTCCCAGGACCACTTGCAGCTGAGCACACAGGAGGAGAGACATCCTGGGAGGCCAAGACTGACCGCTGGCATTCCTCCAGGACTTGGCACATGTGATTTGCAGACAAGGCACCTGCTACTGTTCCATTACCTGGCATCAGGGAAACTGCTTCCCCACGAGCCCTCCTCCCTCCCCAGTCCTGAGAGTTGACTCCTGTTGCTAAAAGGGGCCTCTTCCCTGGCTCTTCTCCTTTCCTTTAGGGTTCTGATGATAATCTTTTCACCCCCCAGCAGGCCTGGCATCGAACACAACACAGGAATGATGACAAGGCTGAAAAAGCACGTCCACTTTATTTACAATAATCAGTTGGTGACACATAGATCTTTGGGCTTTTGGTGGCTTTGTGACAGACACCTGGGCAGGGGCCCACTCCCTTTGTTGGGATAACGCACCCTCCTTCCTCATCCTGCTTTGAGAATCCAGCTGCTGTTGGGACCCTCCTGCTCTGACAAACCTCGGCTTGGGGCCATCCCTCCTATGTCCTCGGCACCTGCCGAAGGTTCTCCTTACCTCCTCTGCCCTGTCTTGGTCCTGGTTGTGGGGCACCTGGTGGGGCACCACAATCTGTCTGCAGAGATGCGACGGAGGAGGAGTCCTGTGGGGATGGGGCGAGCGTCAGGTGCCAGGGCACAGGCTTGGTGCGCAGTGCTGTTACCTGGCCTGCCCTGCGGCTTGGGTTGGTATCACTATCCCAGTCTTCTCCAGAGGCAGAATAAAGTCCCCGAAGTCCTCCAAGGGCAAGAGAGGCCAGGTATAGGGCCTGAGAATTCTTGTGTGCAGGGCAGCAGACCAGCTCCCACTTTGGGCCTGGTCCCAGTTCTCCAGGGCCACTACTCTCCCCCTACAAGAAGGCCTCACCGCGTCGGTCTCCTTCCACGGAGAAAGGCTAGACTGGCCAAAGGCAGGGCCATTGTCTCCACCTGGCCAAGGCCCAAGGCCACCCTCCTGAATTTCTGGAAACTTCTCCCCCTCTCTCGAGAGGATGTTTTGGGTCTATCAAAGAGACAGTGTAAAGCGCAGGAGGCCATTCCACCATGGAGGGCGCCCAGAAACTCCGGATGGGTTGGGGGGAGAGAGGAACACTGAATCCTCATCCCCCCAGTTTGTCCCCCAATAATCAAGGGCGTGTAAGGCATCCCCCTGAGCCAGGGCGAGGCGCAGAGCAGACAACAACGGAGACCACAAGGGAGGCAAGGGCCGGAGGGCCAGGGAAGAGCCAAGCGGGCAGGGCCGGGGTTGGACGCTGTAAGTCAGGCCGGCCGGGTCTGGGGCCGCGAGTCCTGCAGGGGCCGCTCTCAGCGGGCCTGGCCCGCCCGCTCCCTCGGGCCGGCCTTCCAGCGGCGGGGCTGTGCGGGCAGCGGAGGCGCCGGGGCACCGCGCAGGCTGCACGTCCTCAGCTCCCGGGCCAGGCTGAGCACCTCGGCCCGCTCGGACTGGGGGGCTCCCTCCTGGCGCTCCTCCGTGTCCTGGTCCTCCTCCTCGTCCTCCTCCTGGATGCTGCTGAGGCGCGGGGCCCCGCGGCCGCGCTCGCCTGGCGGCGGGCGGTAGGCGCACTTGGCGTTGAGCAGCCGGCGCAGCGGGGCGCGGGGCACCGAGGCCGCGGCGCCCCCGGCGCGGAGGAGCTGCTGGCGCACGTGGCGCGCGTCGCTCTGGCGCTGCAAGCGCTTGAAGTCGCTGAAGGCCGCCAGCGCGGTCTGGCGGAGCAGGCGGGCTAGGGCGCGCGCCTTGTGCGCCCGCGCCAGCAGCACGGCGTGGCAGCGCAGCACCACGGCCTTGTGGCGCGCCTGGTGGCGGTAGACCCAGGCGAAGACGCGCGGGTGGCGCCCGTCCGCGGTGCAGTAGGTGATGCGCGGCAGCAGGTAGGTGTGCGTCGGCCTGCGGCCTCCGGGTCCCGCAGCAGCGCCGCGCTCGCAGGGCTGCATGCGGATGCCGTGCGGCCCCAGCGTCAGCTTCATCTTGGTGCCCCCGCCCGGCCCGCAGCGCGCCCAGATCTTGCCCACAGCGTCGTCGGTGCAGCCGTCGCCCTTGGCGTGCAGGGTGACGGCGTTGCCCAGGTACCACACGGTGTAGGTCGGATCCTCCTTGTTGAGCTCCACTTTCTGGCGCCGGCTGCGGAAGACTCGGCCCAGGCGCTCCAGGGGCCAGTCGGGCAGCAGGTCCGGGCAGGAGCGCAGGAAGCTGGAGAGCAGCGACGTGTAGGCGAGGCCGGGACTCAGGCTTTTCGCCTTGCGCTTGGCCTCGTCTTCCACCAGCACGAATTTGTCACGTCTCCAGGGCAGCATCTCGGCGGCGGCCAAAGGGGCTGGGGGCGCCGGGAGCCGGCGGGCGCGCTGGTCAGCGGCCGCTGGAAGGGAGGGCAAGAAGTCCACGTCCCCGGGGTCGCGAGAGACTGGGCGGCGCCGCAGACAGTGCCGGGCGATGGCCAGTGCCGGCTAGCTTCGCCGATGCCCGGTGCCCAGCGGGTTTGGCAGCCGAGATGTTCGGGCCGTGGCTGAGAGTCCGGGAACAGTTTCCTCTGGGAGTCGCTCAGCCGTCCGGGAAGCAAGGAGGGGTAGGGGCTGGGCGTGGTGGCGGCGCCCCCAGACCGGAACAGGGGGACCCCACGGTCCGCGCAGCCCAGACCGAGGCGTCCGGGAGGCGTCCGGAGCCGGGGCTGGGGGCGGCTGCTCCGTGGGGTGGACAGAGCGCAACTGCGGTGGGGACTCCTTCAGGCGTCGCAGCTCCACCTCCCAGGGCTGCCTGCATCACCGGGCGGGACCGCTAGCTCGCTAGTCCCCTCCCCTCGGCCTGCTCGCCCTCCTCCCCCTCCCGGGCTAGCGCTGCTCCTTGCGGGAGACCCAGCACAGGCGCGGTAGAACGGGTTTAATCATTCTTATTGGAGCGGTGGGGGTGGAAGGGGACATTCAGGTAGGAATCTCCGGAAATGTACATGAGGGCTTTGGCAATACAAATTTCTCTGGCCTCACTGGGGGTCTCCAATCTCCCCTAGCCACGTTAGGGACCCCTCTCCTCTCTCTCTAGGATTCCCCCTTGCCACTCAGCACAACATGTCTTTACCTCATTTCTAGGAGTGATTTTTGGTGGGTTCCTGATGGGGCCCGCCTGGCTCATTTCGCCTCTTGCCTGCACAGCAGAAAGCCAGCTGAGGTGGCCTGAGCAGTGCAGTGGAAAAGTACTGTCGCCTGGTGAAGCTTTCTCCCAGGTTCTTCCAAGGTCGTGGTCCAGGCGGCTTTGCCTGAGCTGGGAGGCCGAGTCACTGTTCCAGTGGCTGGTAGCGCCCCTTGCCTGGCGTGAAGCAGGGAGGGTCCCTGTTGAGGGTGGGGGAGGCATAGCAGAATGAAGCACCTTCTTTCTGGCCAAAGAACAGCCTCTGGATTCTCCGGAGAACTAAAGAGACAAAACTCCTGTGTGTGAATTCCTCCGGTATTCCCGGACATCCGAGGGGAATTGCATTCATTATGGCATTTAATCTTCAGGATAGCTGGGCCTCAGTTACGTGACTTGCCCAAGGTCACAAGGCTGGTAGGAGGTAGAACTAGGGCTCCATTCAGGCTTGGGTGACCTGGGAGTGAGTCCTCTCTCTTCTGTGATTCCACCTCATGCGGCATATGGATGGGGCATTTGCCATCCTCTCTGGGGACCATCCAATGGGGGCTCTGACTAGGGCGGGGTTCTGGTGTGCTGGGAAAAAGACAGTTGTCCCTGAGTGTGGGGCCACACCTGCCTCTTTCAAGATTTGCTAAGGTCTGCTCCCATGGGGGTCCAGGAGTCCCCACAGTGGGCTCTCACTGAAGCCCTTTCTTTGACTTCAGAACAGGTCATCTGGGGATTCCTCCAGGTCAGGACTGAGCCCAGGTTCGTGGACCTGACCACACCAACGCAAGTGACCTCTGAGAGTGGCAACAGTGATGTGCTTCACAGAGGGGACAACATTCAGGGCAGGGGACTTGAGTAGTGAGTGGCTAGGCTCAGTCTTCAGGCAGTAAAAACAGAAAACCCCTAACAAGGCTGCTTCATGGAATGCTTCTGAAATGACATGCAAGTAAAGAACAGGAAACTACGTAGAATTACAGACTCTCAGCTTTGGAGGGGCTGCACAGATGTCCGATCCACGGCAGCCTTACTTTTTATTTTCAGTATGGAAATGTCTTCAGTGCCTTTCACTGCTTCCAAAAGTAATGCATGCTTGTGGTAAAGATGGCACAAGAAAGACCTGGAAGCCTCCCTCTGTTCTTGCCCCGGAGGTGTAGATGTGGCCTCATTTCCCAGCAAGGGACCAGGCTCTGAGAAGCACAATGATCATTTGAGTGCTTTTCATGGTGTCAGATTTGCCTCTGGGGGCTAATGCAGACATTTCTTCAACCAGCTCCGGAAGGTCATTGAAAACTCCTGCGTCTCCTGCCTTGGGTTTCCTAAACTCACCCTCTGGACCTTACTGCCTTGGGGTCCCCCTCCCCCACAAATGTTAGGGGGCTGGTGGGAGTGACCAACAGCAAAGGCTGAGACAGCTCCAAGCTTTTGTCCAAGGCTAGTCTCCTGAGGCTGCTAGAATTAACCTATAAAGGGCACTCAGTTAAATTTGCGTTTCAGATAAGCAACAATTTTTAGTATATCTCAAGGATTGCTCCTCTTTTATCTGGTCACTAAGCCTCCTTCTTACTGGAGAATAAGAAGGAGCAAGAACCACAGACAGAGGCATAGGTTGCGCTCGGGAACCTCCCTAGGCTTGCGCACCTAGTTCTGGTTCTGTGCTGTTCTCATTGCTTTTGAAAAACCCTCTTTTTGGCCCTGGCTGGTAGCACAGTGGATAAGGCGCCGGCCTGCGAACCCAAAGGTCGCTGGTTCGATTCCCCAGCCAGGGCACATAACCAGGTTGCAGGCCAGGTCTCCTGCCAGGTCTCCAGCCAGGTCTCTAGCCAGGCTCGTAGCTGGAGGCAGGTGAAAGACAACCATACATTGATGTTTCTCCCCCTCTCTGCCTCTCTCCCTTCCTCTCTCTCTCTGGAAATAATAATAAATAAAATATTTTTTTAAAAATCCTCTTTTCAGGAGAGAGGAGGCATCACCCAGGACCTGTGAGATCACAGTGTGCAATAGTCTGTTTTTATGTTAAGTGCCTCGGACTTCAAAGCGGTATTTGATGTTGTTAGCCCCTGTTGGCCACTCACCTTGGCTTCCGTGGCAGGGAGATTTCCAAACCCCCTCCCAGTGCCGGGATCACCCCTCACTACACAGATGCCCCCACACAGCCCAGGCCTGGCCTTCCGCTCTTCTTCCTGAAAATTTGTTCCTTTAGAGGGCTTAGCTGCCCTCCGAGCTTCCGGTGTCCTTTCTATTCAGCGGGCTAAAAAGCTGGCCTTGTCCCGCCTGTCCAAGCATAAGTCAAGGCTGTCTCCCCCTCTAAACCCCCCTCCCGTTTATCCAGTCCGTGGAAGGGGCTCCCACCTTGGCTCCCCGAGTCACTACTTCATAGACTGGCGAGCAGTTGGATTTTTTCTTTTCTCCGTTTGATTTTTATTTCGATTATACCATGCTTGTATGAATTTAAAAAGTCAAATAGCTGGCGTATAGGAGACAGCATGTAAAATACGGTACATCAGTCCCCTGCCCCATCCTTCCCCATCCTCAACTCTCACTGCCAAAGACAAGCACTCTTTGACACGTCTTAGAGGTCACCTTTGTCATATGTCTCCTTATTTAAAAAAAAAAAAACAAACAAAACACAAAAAACGCTTCTTATTCTGATTTCCCACTTTTTAAGTCATTATCTACTGCCTCCCTTTTCTGGAAGATGAAGATTTACTGTCCTTTTATCTAACCCCTTTCATCACACACATTTTTTCTCCCTCTCTCCCAGGTGAGTTAGAACATTGTGTTGCTGTGGCCTTGGTATTCAGTGTTTCATTATTACGACTATGCAAATATTCAGAGCTTGGCCTTGAAGTGTACTAAGATTCCATTTCCTTTATTGGACAACCTCTTTGCTTTTCCAGAAGAGTGTAATCACCTCATTCATTGAACCAAAGAAACCCAAACACTTCCTGACATACCTACTACTAATTTATCCTCCAACAGTCCAACCTGGTGGAACACGCCAGGCAATTTTTTAGGCCAACGTGCTTCTTAGGGAAATACACCTCTTGGAGGCCTCCTCCCTGGCCCCCCGTCTGGACCGCTTGCCCTGCAGACCTGCACAGCTGGGACTACTCGACCACCATCCGAGGAGTTTCCTTTGTCTCTTTCCTGGGCTGGAACCAGTTTTCTGGATCCCTTGTCCCAACCCCTACCCGCCCTTGATTTATGTTCTTGTTTTGGCAGAGCATATACTTCAGTAACTTTGATTGATGGTTCTGCTGGGTGTAGAATTCTAGGTTAGAAATAGACTGTCCTCAGAAACTTAAGGATTTACTGTTACTGTTGAAAAGGCAAGTGACATTCTGATGTGTAATCTTGTATATATGAGCTGATTTTTCTCTCTGGCAGTTTCTGGACTTTTCCAGAGGCCTCAATGTGCATCATGATGCATGTTTACTCTGGGCATTTGGTGGGTCTTTTAATCGGGAAATCAATTTTGGGGACATTTCCTCCATCCTGCTTTCTGGTTTTGTTATTTTTCTATTTTAGTTGGATATTGGGCCTCTTGGATTGATCCACTAATTTTCAGTTTTTATTTATTTACTGAAAAAAAGATTTTATTCATTATTTTTAGAGAGGAGGGAAGGGAGGGAGGAAGAAAGGGAGAGAAACATCAATGTATGGTTGCCTTTCACCTACCTCCAGCTGGGGAGCAGGTTGGAAACCTGGCTTGCAACCTGGTTATGTGCCCTGGCTGGGAATCGAACCAGCGGCATTTGGGTTCACAGGCTGGTGCTCAATCCACTGAGCCATAGCAGGCAGGGCTCCACTAATGTTTTTAACTGTTCTTTCCAATTTTTCATTTTAAAAAATGTTAGTTCTATTTTTTTGGGACATTACCTCAACCTACTCTTCAACTTTTCTATTAGATTTTTTTTTAATGCCTCAACCCATAAATGTTCACTTCTAAAAGCAAATTCTTGTTCTTTTTTTAATAGCACCATGTTCTTGTTCATGGACATAATGTTACTTCTGATGTCTCTAAGAATGTTAATTATAGTTGCTTTAATTTTTTAATAAGGTTTAATTAATTTATTTTCAGAGAGAGAAGGGAGGGAGAAAGAGAGGGAGAGAAACATTGATGTATGGTTGCCTTTCACCTGCCTCCAGCTACAGACCTGGCTTGCAACCTGGTTATGTGCTCTGGCTGGGAATCGAACCAGCGACCTTTGAGTTCACAGGCTGGTGCTCAATCCACTGAGCCACACCAGCCAGTGAGTTGCTTTAATTTTTAATTGTGGTAAAATATACATATAAAAGTATCCATCGTAACTATTCTTAAGCATACAGTTCATATTGTTAAGTATATTCTCACCGTTGTGCAGCCCATCTTCAGAACTTCTTTATCCTGCAAAATCAAAACTCTGCATTCATTAAACAACAACTCCCCCTTTCTCCCTCACCTTAGTCTCTGGCAACTACCATTTGACTCTCTGTCTCCATGAATTTAACCATTGTATATACCTTATATACGTGGAATCATACAATAATTGTCTTTTTGCGACTGGCTTATTTCATATAGTATAATGTCCTCAATGTTTCTCCATGTTGTAGCATATGTCAGGATTTCCTTCCTTTTTAAGGCTGAATAGTGATACATTGTGTGTATATACGGGGTCTGCCACACAAACTGTTTTAATTATATTGACATTGGCTCAGTACTTTCTGGATACACACACACACACACACACACACACACACACACACACTCATCAATCTGTTGATGGACACTTGGGCTGTCCCCACCTTATGGCTATTGTGAATAACATTGTGATAGACGTGGGTGTACAAATGTCTCTTCAAGACCCTGATTTCAATTCTTTTTTAATATATAACCATGAGTGGAAGGCTGGATCATGCGCTAATTCTATTTTTAATTTTTTGAGGCACCACTGAATTTTTTGAGGTACAGAAATATGGTATACTCTTGCCATTACTTGTTATTTTCTGTTTGTTTATAGTAGCCATCCTGAGGGTTACGTGAAGGTATCTGTGGATTTGATTTGCATTTCCCTAATTAGTGATGCTGAGCATTAGCTTGTTGGCTATTTGTATGTATGTCATTTTTAGGAAGACGGCCCTTTTAAGTTCTTTGCTCATTTTTAAATTGGGTTATTTTGTTGTTGATGTTGTATCATTGTAATTCTTTATATGTTCTGGATATTCACCCCTTATTAGAGTTATGATTTTCAATTATTTTGTCCTGTTCCTTGTTGCCTTTTTGTTCTGTGGATGGTGTCCTTTGATGCATGGAAGTTTTAAATTGTGATGTGGCCCAGTTTATCTGGTTTTACTTTTGCTGCCTGCGTTTTGGTGTTAAGTTCAAGAAATCACCGCCAAATCCAGTGTCATGAAGATTGCCCTCATGTTGTCTTTTGAGTTTATAGTTTTAGGACTTACTTTTAGATCTTTGATCCATTTGGGGTTAATTTCGGTATATAGTGTAAGGTAAGGGTCCATTGTTATTTTTTGTATGTGAATATCTAGTTTTGCCAATACCATTTGTTGAAAAGACAGTTTCTTCCTCAGTAAGTGATTTTGGCACCTTTGTCAAAGCATATGTTTCTCTGTCTATTCTATTCCATTGGTTTGTTGTCTGTTTTTATGCCTTTTTTAAAAAAGATTTTATTTATTTATTTTTAGAGAGAGGGGATGGGAGGGAGACAGAGGAGGAGAGAAACATGTATCATTTGCACACCCCCAACCAGGGACCTAGCCCACAACCCAGGCCTGTGCCTTGACTGGGAATTGAACCAGCAACCCTTGAGTTCACATGCTGGTGCTCACTCCACGGAGCCACACCAGCCAGGGCTGTTTTTATGCCTTCTGCCTATGGGACAGGGTTGTGCAAGTCTGGCTGCCAGCATTCTGGGCATGGATGGAGATGGGACCTCCTGTGTCACTGATCACTGGGCAGGCTACCAGTCAATCTGCCTCCCTCACCCTCAGCCGTGCCTGGGGTCCTCAGTCCAGGGGGGCTTTGGGTCAGTTTCCCACAGAGTAAAGCTTCAGTCTTGTGGTGCAAGGGGTGGGGTGCATATGTTAATGCTGCTTTGGAGAGGGGACGATACCTGGGAGTCTCACTGTATGTTCATCTGGTCTTTGTTTTTTCTGTACCACCTGCATGCACCCTTATAATCAGAGAGCTGTCTGCTGCTTGGAATTCCTGGGTTCCCACGGGCTCCCCAGCATCGTGTGGCCTGAATTGCATTGGGTTTTCCTGTTTTCCACATGCCTCTCATCCTCCAAAATGTTGTTACCACCTCTCAACTGTGGCCATCGCCTCTCCCCTCTCTTTCCCCTGCCAGTTTGTGCCACATTTACTCCTTTGTTGTCATGTTAGTGAGGCTTGGGGAAGGAATGTGGAGTTTATCTTCTGTTTCCGTGTCTAATGGAACTCCCTCTCCTCGGTGCTTTTCCGATGGTTGATAGTTGTGCTCACGATTCATATATCATATTCACTTGGTCCCATTATCACTTGTTCTTGGGAATTGAAAAGTACTCCAATGCATATCAATTGATTAATTAATGCATATTCAGTTATGTATTTATTCAGTACATTTTTTTCCCCCTGCCAAATAGGGGAGTTGGACTAATTTACCATCATTCCTTCTGGTTTGAACCATTTTATTAAGTGGGTGCTGGGTTCAAAGCCGGACCCTGCGGGGACACAGTGATATGGAAGGAACTCCTGTTGCAGCCAGTGGCACCCAGTGGTGGCCCCCAGCGGTCCTGACCTCCTGGTTTTCATGCCTCCCCTCACTGAACAGGTTAGACCTAAGTAATGAATAAGATATGGTGAAAATAACATCATGTGAACCGTGAGGCTAGGCCATGAAGGACACTGTGGCTTCTGCCACGTTCTCCCTTGGACCACTCGCTGTGGTAGGAACCAGCGGCTATGTCCTGAGGACACAGGAGCCGCCCGCTGGAGCAGTGTGCACGGCAGGGCGCTGAGGCCCCCGCCAGCAGCTGCCACCAAGTCTCCATCCACACGAGGGAGGCGTCTTGGAAGTGGACCCTCCAGCCCAGCTTCACCTGGTCAAGCCTTTAGAAGCTGATGGCGCCAGCTGACACCTAGACCGCAGCCTCATGAGAGCTGCTCCCAAATTCCTGACTCACAGACACCGGGAGGTGATACAAGTTTATTATCGTCTCAAGCCTCTAAGCTTTAGAAGACGCTGTATTAGGCCACTGATACAATCCCTCATCTGTTGCACCAGCTCCCAAAGCCCTGTTTTACTTGCACCCCTTCCAGTGTCTCCAACTACTGAGTATCTTCCTGCCTCCGTGCCTTTCCACATGCTGTTCCCTCTTGTCCACGCCTTTCCTCTTCTAGCTCATTAATCTTTCAAGCCCATGCTTAACGGTCTGCTCTAGGGAACCAGTTCCCTGACCTCTCCGGACTTCCCTGGGTTCTGCCCCTCCCAGCATCTATCAGAACTGTGATCCATTCATTACCTGTGGAAACATTTCTTTAACGCCTGTTTCCTCGACTACTGAGCCTCTGAGCACCCTGAGGGCAGGAGACGCGTATCTGTCTTTCGCACTGTCCTGTCCACGTGCCCTGGACAACATCTGGAACTCAATACCGGCTCAGAGATTTGCAGAGTAGCGATTGAGTTGTGTTTCCACCACCTGCCTCTGTCTTCATTCTTTCCGCTGCAGGAAAATGGCTTCAGGCAAACCCCTTGCTGATGGCAGGCCAGTCCATTATTCTTAAAGGACAGCACATACACTTTTATTTAGTTTTTTTTTTAAAAGAAGACTCACTTCCGACAGTGACTCATTCTGTAACCTTGGGCTGCCTGCTTTTCCTCTCTGAAACATGTAGATAGCAATTGGTACAATGCTTTTCTCAAAGGCTGGAAACAGTTTCTTTTAGCCAGATTTTGGCAAGATTTTCAATGCTCTTAAAGTACACTTTTCTTAAAATCCAGGTGGTTGTAAGTAATTATGTAGGTGATGAATAGAAATGAACTATGATTTATTATGTGGCTATATCTTAGTTACAAGGTGTGTGTGTGTGTGTCTTTTGTTGCTGGATACTTTGTGTGTGCATATTCAATTAAAAAATTTTATCAGTTTTGAGAGAGAGAAATAGAAAGAGAGAAACATTGATTTGTTGTTCCACCCATTTATACATTCATTGGGTTTTTTTTTTTTTTTTAATTTTAAAGATTTTTTATTTCATTATTTTTAGAAAGAGGGGAAGGGAGAGAGGCAGAGAGGGAGGGAAACATCAATGTATGGTTGCGTTTCACCTGCCTCCAGCCACAGACCTGACTGGAGACCTGGTTTGCAACCTGGTTATGTGCCCTGGCTGGGGAATCGAACCTGCGACCTTTGGGTTCTCAGGCCGGCACCTTAACCACTGTGCTACCAGCCAGGTGTGGTTGGTTTTTATATGTGCACCAACCAGGGATCAAACTCACAACCTTGGTGTGTGGTGACAATGCTCCAACCAACTTAGCTACCCAACTAGGGTATATATTTTTAAAGAAGAGCCTGTGTGCTCTAAAATGCTCATGAATCCAAAATTCTGCTGCAGGTTTGTTTGAAGCTATGTTCATTTCTAATTTCATTTGGCTCTATTCATTTTAAACAATAAAAAAACCAATATTGCCCTGGCTGGTAGCGCAGTGGATAGGGCGCCGGCCTGCGAACCCAAAGGTCGCAGGTTCGATTCCCCAGCCAGGGCACATAACACGGTCGCAAGCCAGGTCTCCAGTCAGATCTGTGGATGGAGGCAGGTGAGAGGCAGCCATACACTGATGTCTCTCTCCCTCTCTGCCTCTCTCCCTTCCCCTCTTTCTAGAAATGATGAAAAAACAACAACAAAAAAAACACCAATATTTACTTAAAGTTTACTATATGCCAGGCACTATGCAAAACCTTTTCCTTCATTGGTAGCCAGTCCTCACAATTACCTATGCAAGGTAGGAACGATGAATTCCTATTGATATGAAGGGACTGAGATGAGGCTCAGAGAGGTTCAATAACTTGCCTAAGGCCACACAGCTAGTAACTGACAGAGCAGTGACTAAAATTGGTTTAGCATGTTCATGACCTTTGGGAAAATTGCGTATTCATGACTAAAGAATAAAGGAAAAGAGGAATGTGACAAAAAAAAAAAGATTATTCACTGTAGTATTTTGAGCACAAAGGCGACTTCAGAATCGTGCGAGTCTACAATCAGATTCCCCGTCACCGAATGGTCTGAATGTAGGAGATGAGCAAAGGTGATGGATGGAAATGTTATTTCCAGTGCGCCTGTACTTGAGAGATAAGCCCTGGGTACATCCTTCAAGTCACAGCCCGGTTCAAAGCAAAACCATGTTTGTATAACTGGCAGAACAGTCTAAATCAAGGCCAGTGTTAGGGTACTGCGGGGTCTCAGTAATGAGACAGGAGAAGGACACACCTGCAGCCCACCAGGCGTGGGGTCAGAGCAGGTGGGACAAAGGCAGGGCCAGAGGAGGGGGTTTCCAGGTTTGCTCCCTTTTGCAGTGACCCTGATCTCCACCAGACTCCCTCCACCAGCCATTCAGCAGGTGATTTCTGAACTGACGTGTGGCAGGCACAGGACACAGAGTGCGGTCCCTCTCCTCTGTGGCTGACGGTCTTGTTTAGGAGAGTGATGTGTTCCAAGAAGGTACATGAAACAAACTACTAGGCAAATTATGATTTAATTATGTGGTGTGAAGCACAGAGTGCGCCTAATTTAGTCAAGGGGACCAGAGGCCACTTGCCTCAAGGAAGTCATTTTGTTTGCATCTTAGGCATTGCCAGGGGAGGAACTATTTAAAAAAAAAACCAAAAAACAAAAAACCCCTGGGTCTTAGTTATCCATGTGCAACGAATCGTCCCCAAACAATAACCACTCAATTGCCTCCATGGTTCCCATGGGTCAGGAATTGGGGATCAACTCGGCGGGGCAGTTTTGGGGTCTCTCACGAGGCTTCAGACAGATGCTGGCTGGGACTGGGTCATCTGAAGGGTCAAGTGGGGCTGAAGAGTCCCCTTGGGTGTGGCTCACGCACAGGCCTGCATGGTGTTGGCTGAGGCCCCAGGTTCTGTTCACGGGACTGCGGCTGATTTGCGCCCGAGTGAACGAGCCAAGTCCCAGGGTGTTTCTCGGTCGCATTGTATTGGTCACCCAGGGCCAGCCCTGACCTGGCACACATGGGAGGGTGTGTGTGATGGTCAATGGGGGCATCTGGAGGCGTTGGGGCGCTGGTAAAAGGATGGATCAGAAAGGGTTAAGTGATGGCCCTTCCGTGCAATGAGGGCTGGTTCCTGTTGTCCCACACCCCCTTAAACCACTGCACCTGCAGTGGGGCAGATGTCCTTGTCACTCCCTTTTACCGCTCACCAATCAAAATCCTCAACATCTTGCCATGTCCTCACGTGCTGGAAGGAGCAAGGGAGCTCCCTGAGGTTTCTTTTATAAAAGCAATGATCTCATTCGTAAGGGCTCACTCTCATGACCTCATCACCCCCAGAGGCCCCAGTGCCATCATGCTGGGCATTGAGTTTGAACACATGATTTTGGGGGGACACAAACACGCAGTCTGTAGCACTCCAGTGAGCTGCTGCTCAGCCCGGCTGACCTCATCCCCCGTATTCTCCTCCCTGATGCGGTCACTCCCGTTGGCCTCCTCCGTGTTTCTCTAATAGGCCAGGCCCACTGCCATCCAATTGTCCTCACGCTGGCTCTTCCCCCAGCCAGGAAGCTTCTCCAGACACAACATGTCCCTCATCCTTTTCTTAACATCTTCTTGAAAAAGATGCCACCTTCTCAGGGCAGCTTGCTAACCACCCCGTTTAAAATTTCAACCTCCAGCTCTGGCTGGTGTGGCTCAGTGGAGTGAGCTCCGGCCTGCGAACTGAAAGGTCACTAGTTCAATTCCCAGCCAGGGCACATGCCTTGGTGGCAGGCCAGGTCCGAAGCTGGGGGGCGCGCGAGAGGCAGCCAGTCAATGCTTCTCTCATACACCAATGTTTCTCTCCCTCTCTTTCTCCTTCCCTTTCCCTCTCTCTAAAAATAAAAAATAAATAAAAAATAAAATCTTTAAAATTGTGATCTCCCCACCCTTGTACCAGCACTCTCTGCCCTTATTGTCTGCTGTATTTTCTCCATGGTCACTAACTGTATTAATTTCCCATTGTCACTGTAACTAGTGACCACAAACAGTGGTTTAAAACAACACAAATTTATTATTTTACAATTCTGGAGGTCAGACGTCTTAAGCAAGGTGCACAGGGCTGCATTCTTTCGCAAGGCTCCAGGAGAGAACTGCTTCCTTGCCTTCCCTACCCTCTAGAGGCTTCCTACATTCCTGGGCTCGTGGCCCCTTCCTCTGTCTTTAAGACCAACAGTGTAGCATCTTCTCTCTCTGATCTCCTGCCTCCCTCTTATAAAGACCTTTGTGAATATTACCTGGGTCACTTGGATGACCCAGGATAACACCCTCATCTCAAGATGCTTAACTTAATCCCATCTGCAAAGTTCCTTTTGCCATGTAAGGTGATATACTCACATAATTCACAGGGATTTGGAAGTGAACTTCAATCTATGATACCTTCTGATAAGCCCTATTTTCCTTGTTTATTTAATTATCATCTGTCTTCTTGAGGGCAGGATTTAGACTCCTCAAGGAGGATTTTCACCTGTATCCCTGGTGGCTTCAGCTATCATGGCTAGGAAGTAGATGCTCAATAAATACCATTAACCCTTGAACTACATGGGGGTTAGGGGTGCCAGCCCTCTGTGCAGTTGAAAATCCCTGTATAACCCAAACGAGCCCTCCACATGTGAGGATTTCCAACCACAGACGGAAAATACTGTTTTTAATGGATTGCATCCTCGGATGCGAAGCCTGGGGATGTGAAACGCCAACTGAATACTGGAAAAATAAATCCATGCAAAGGGAACCTGCGCAGGTCAAACTCATGCCGCTCAAGGGTCAACTGTATATTTTTGAATGGGCTTGTGGTTGGTGTTTGGACTACGGCTGTGTGTGATTTTGAGATATGTGCCCCCAGCAATAGTGACTGCTGTTCAAGAACACCCACGTGGCAGGCAGGGTCGACAGTGCCTGGGGTGGCTTTGAGAAGGGCCCTGGACTGCCCTCCACCCCAGGCAGGCAGAGGGGAGCTGACCTCCCCTTCTATCAGCCATTTTTCGGGTCCCCTGCTTCAGTGAAATTCCATTGAATTCTTCGATGTTTCCAGAGTCCAGAGGTGGAAGGCTTGGTCCAGCCCCACCCCTCCAGGAGATGTCCAAGAAGAGCCTCATCTCCCTCAGATTCGAGCCAGAGATTCATCTTCAGTCTGGCAACAGTATTTTGTTACCATGGCAACTGAACTTCTAAAAAAAAAAAAAAAAAAGAATATCAAGTAATGTGAGGATCCTAGTGCTCATGGCAACCACCATTGCTGCATATTTTGGGAGAAAATGTGGCTGTTTCTTCCTGCCTGTGAGCTGGGGAGGGTGAAGGTGAGATCAGCAGCACCAGGCTTCCTCCCAGATTCCAAGAGATAGATACTCAGATTTTCGACTGTGAGAGGGTCAGAGGCTGGCCCCCTCCCCCTATGTAAAAGCAGCTGTTTTCTGCAAGGTCACGCAACCAATGCCTTCCCTACAACACTCTGAAGGACGCCCGCCTGCTGCCCCTGTATTCTTTGACACTGCTCCAATCCCTGGAGACTTGCGTGGGTTCTCCCACCCCTGTGGGTTGAGCATCTGATATGTGTAGACATCACCATTTACCTCTTCTTCCATTTATCTGCTCATTGATTGGCTCCTCTACTCCCTTAGTAAATATTCACTAAGAGCCTGCTCTGGGCCAGACCCTGTGCGAGGCCTCAGAGGCAAATAGGACACGATTCAGGATGTGATCCTGGGCTCTCCAACCCAGCCTCTCACAGAGGAGGTATGTAAACACATAAATTACACTGCAGCTTGAAAGAAAGAGACATGCAAGAAGGCACAGGAAGGAAGGAAGGGAGCGATTAACTCTGGCGGAGATGTAGGTGGGTGTGTGTGTGTGTGGAAATCAAACAACCCAGCCTTGTTTTAGGTTCTTTTACAGAAAAGAATGGCCAAACGACATTCATTCAAGGAACATTGAAGAAACGGCTTCTCATAAGTTTCTCAAAGGAATATTGATGACTCCATGCCTCAGTTGAAGACAAACATTTCCCCAGTAGTAGTGTTTCTGAAATCAGGAGGTGTCTTAGGATCACTGTATATATTTAATGAGGTGTTTATTCCCCCACTCACAATGAAATGTAGGGTGTGCCTTAGAATCAAGGAAACACAAGATTTTCCGTTTTGTGTTCCCAATCCTCGATAGTAACTAAGCTCAGAGAATCCTCTTGGCCTTAAGCCCCTGCTCACACTCGCTCTGGGGAGGAGTTCAGCCTTTCCCATGAGAGGGTCCAGCTGGAGGGATTGCGGGTGGCTTCTCCGCCCTGGGCGGCAGCTCAGTGTTTGAGACCCTGGTTTCTGGAGCCAGACTTTCCCGGTTCACTTCACCTCCAGGCTCCATCACTTCCCAGCCCTGTGGTCCTCTCTGAGCCTCAGCATCTTCATCTATAAAATCATACTGTGATATACCTTTAGGGCTGGTCATCCTTCAACTCATCCATTTAATAAATCTTCATGGAGCATCTACTATGCATCAGGCACTATTCAAGGGCTAGGAATGTGGAAGTAGAAACAGAAAATCTCGGCCCTCCTGAGCTCAATGATAAACATGCTGAGTGTTAAAACAAAGCAGAGAAGCAGGTGGAGATAGCTCGTGCAGGGGAGCCGGGACTGTAGTGGAGATTAGGTTCCTTTGGGAATAACAGAACAGCCAAAACAACCATGGTTTAAAAACGACCAAAGTCAACTTCCCTATTATAGATGCAGGAAGTGCAATGTGGCTTCATGGCTACTGGGGATCTAAGCCCCGTTTATCTTGTTGCTCTGCCATCCGCAACACCTGGCTTTTACCTCATGACCCTTGATCACTGCTGGGGCTCCAGCTATCTTGACTGAATTCCAACTAGGCGGAAGAAAGAAGGGCAGGAAGACGTGCTTCTTTCCCTTTCAGAACATTCCTTCGAAGTTTCATACAACATTTCCCTTTCCTCTCCTTTGTCCAGAATTTAATTACATGGTCGTGCTTTTGCAAGGAGCGCTTAGAAATGTAGTTTTGATGTGCCCCGCTAAATATGAGAGGTTTCATTACCAGGAAAGAATGGATGGAGCAAATATTGGGGTATAATTAGCTGTCTTGGTCACAGGTTATCACAATGATTTGATTAGATAAGGCCTACAAAGGAGTTGGCACAGAATAAGCACTCAGTAAATATTAGCTGTTTTCGACACAATGTTTTCTTAATGTATGTGTCCTTGGGAGCTATTTGTACATGGAAACATTGAGCAGATAGGGAAACGGGGGGCTCAAGGGTCTTCAGTGACTGATGGGGGGCCACAGGACCGAAAGGTGGGCACTGAGGGGGTCTGCCTGGGAAAAAAGCAGGGTGTGTCAGGGATGACTCTGAGGAGTCCTTGAGATCCTGGGGACCGTGCCCTACGTGATTTGTATCTCTGAATCCAGCCAACTCTGAACGTTTCAGTTATTTGAACCAACACGTTCTACGTTGCTTAAGTGCGTGACAATTGGGCATCTGCACGTGTCACTGAAAGCCCTCATTCATGCAGGTCAGCTTTTATCCGCGTATCTGTGAGGGTCCCTTGGTAGTGGTACTTACCGATGGCCAATTCCCTGGGATTACACAGTAAGGTTATCACCTCATTGACAAGAAGTCCAAGACTGGAGTACCTTGCCCTGGTGGGAGAGCTCTGTTGGTTCAAGTGTCATCCCAATACACTAAGGTGGCAGGTTTGATCCCCGATTAGGGCACATATATAGGATGTTTCTCTTCCTCTCTTTCTCTCTCCCTTCCTCTCTCACAAATCAATTTTAAAAAGCGAATGGAGTGTCTTCAGGCACAGTTAGATCAAAGCTCTGGTTCTGCTTCTCTGTGCCTTTGCCTTTTCCATGCTTTAGTCTTGGTGGCAGCAACATGACTTCACTAGTTGCATCACCTCCAGGTCCGTTGGTCAGAGCAGAAAAGGGACCATCTTTTTCAGTTTGCGATTCTGAAGACTTCCCTGAAGCCCCTCGGCAGACCGAAACTGGGTCACATGCTCATTCTTAAGCCAATCTCTGGTGAGGGTTTCAGTCAAGGCCCACCTCCCTGCAGCACCTGGTCCCACAGAGGACCGTACATTTATCCCTTCATGAGAAAACAGTCTATTTTCTCCTCAAGTTCCATGCTACTCATTTGCCTTACACATAGACAGCTTCCTCCCATCTTGAGGAAAAGATGACCTTGCACCCTTTCTAGCCATCGTAATGTTTCTTCCTTCCATCAGAATTAGGTGGGCTCATGGTGGGCAGAACTCGGAGGAAGTTACTGAGATGGGCAGCAAGGCTCCGTATCCAGCTCCTTCCTCAGGAGGGACAAAGGCTCAGGATGGCAGAACAAACCGAGGAGGGAAAGTGCCAGGGATATAAGAAAGCTGACACACGCCTAGTGAGGCAGCAATAACTGTAATTGTTATTCCCTAACCATAGAGGCCTGTGGCAATGCTGTTTCCTCCTCTGTTATTGTCTCTGTATTACTCATTTGCCATTCAGCCATCCTTGGTTGTTCAACTTTTATCTCGTGAATGGAATAAATAATTTCCAGAAATGACGATATTGCCTACCAAATGATGCTGAACACATTTCACTGGTTAAAAAGCAATTGTTCAATTGTTCAAATTCATCCACTTCCTTGCCTATGTTTTGCCAACCAAGAACACAAATAATGAAAGGGGAAGAATTCCTCACATGCGTCTAGCAACTCCCCGCACAGGAGCTTATCCGGGCCCAGAGCAGTCAGCAGAAATAGGGATGTTGCTCCCTTTTCCGGCCGAGGAAAGGAAGGCTCAGAATGGTGCAATGGTTTGCTTAGTACCTTGGGAGAAGCTGTTTTAATCTATTTTCAAGTAGCTTGACTTGAGTCCTAGCTGGCATACAGATGGGAAACAGACTCAAGAAGGTATTGGGACTTGCCAGTGGTCACATGGCTAGTAAATGGTAAAGCTGATTAGGACTTGGGGTGCCTAAGTCATCCTTTCCCAATACCCAGGGTGCCAGGTGCCTGTCACTGACCAACAGGTGCTGTTAATAACCAAAGGGGTGTGGTGGGGGATGCTGGAAGTGATGGTCACATCACAGGGCCTTCAGGCAAATAGCAAGCCTGAGAACTAACTGGGCCCAGCTTCAGCGCTCACCTCAAATCTTCAGACCCTCGCCATTCGTCACCTCCCTTGCTTAGGCCTTACGCAGGTCTATACTGCCCACCCCACCCCCCAGCTTTTTTTTTTTTTTTTTTTTTTTTTGCCTTCTGTAGCCTGTGCTCCTGGCTCCCCCTTGTGGCTAATTGTATCCACTGCAGCCTTGACTGCACCTGTTCAGGGAAAATCCCTGCGATCATAGAATATGGAGATGGAAGGACCCTTGCAAATCATTTTACAAATAATTTCCACTCTTCCCAGTGAAATTCTGGCTTGCAGACGAGTTTCCTAAATGGGCTGTCATGGGGTAAATCTCTGAATAGGAGTGACGCGTGTGGTTCAGGGGGGAAATGCCCCCCATGGATCGCTAAGTTGTTTTGAGGGCCAGCAACTTGAAAGAAATAAAGGTAGATATAGTTTGGTGCTTAAGCACATAATTCCAGAGAAAGATGAAATTGGGTGGATGCTGCAACTTCACCTCACTGAGTTTCCTCACTTAAAATGGGGTTAAAAATACTAACTACTTCGTAGCAGGTGCAATGGTGATGGCATGGAGCGCTGTATGGAAAGCTAGTGCCTAGTACACCATGTGCAAACGTTAACTCAAAATAGATCATAGACTTCAACATAAGACCTTAAACTCTAATAAAACTGTTGGGCAAAACATAGGGGAAAGTCTTTGTGATCTTAGGTTAGGCAAAGGCTTATTTGATGCAATGCCGAAAGCATGATCTAGCAAAAAAAAAAAAAAAAATTGATCCATTGGACTTCATAAAAATCAAGAACTTATGCTCTCCAGAAGGCAACTTAAAAGAATGGGAGGTCAAGCCACAGTATTGAAGAAAATATTTGCAAATCGGATATTTGGCAAAGGACTTGTATATGAAACATACAAAGGACTCTCAATGATTTAAAAAACAAACCAAATAAAATATAAATGGGAAACAGATTTGAGCAGATACCTTTGCTCATGAAGATATATGGTGGCAAATAAGCACACAAAAAGATGTTCAATATCATTTGTCATTAAAGAAATGCTAATTAAAATCACAATGAGATAGCATTACACACCTAATAGAAAACAGCCTCTGAAATCTGCTTAAAGCCCTGGCTGGTGGCACAGTGGATAAGGTGCTGGCCTGCAAACCCAAAGGTCGCTGGTTCGATTCCCAGCCAGGGCACATAACCAGGTTGCAGGCCAGGCCTCCAGTCACCTCTGTAGCTGGAGACAGGTGAAAAAGGCAACTGGATGTTTATGTCTCTCTCCCTCTCTCCCTCCGCTACTCTCTGAAACCAAGAAATAAAATATTAAAAAAAAATCTTCTTATGGCTGTGCTGTGAGGATTAAATAGTATGATGCCTGTGTATCTTTTTTTTTTGTCATAAAATCCGACACATAATAGACAATATGTTATATGCAGTGATGGCAGAATAAGGGACAGCTTTCGCGACATCTTGGGGTAAGGGATCTATGTAGAGGCCAGTAAATTCCTCTGTAGTACTCACTGGCCGTGTGAGCACATCGGCTAACCTCTCTGGCCTGGTTTCTGATGTGTAAAGTGGAAGAATAAAATCCAAGTCTCAAGGTTTGCTCTGAAGCTGAAAGGCATAAATGCTTATTACAGACTCTTCTTTCCTCGCAGTCTCATGGTGGAGACATCGAACAACCCACCACACAACTCAAAAACCCCAGGAAATCAGCCAGACCGAGAGGAGGGAGGCGCGGGCAAGTCAGTTGCGGGCGGTCCACCGTGAGTGTAAGGCAGAGGATCAAGGGGCGCCGAGCCGCTGCTGGGCTCCTGCAAAACACTTCCGGCAGCGGGCTCGGAGGCCCCGCCCCTCAGGACGCGGCGGCAGCCCGGCGATCGCCCTGGCAACGCCACCTTCAGCTTTCCCCGCCCCCACTTCCGGTTCGCTGAGCGTCATCACGTGGCGACCGGATGCGGATTTCCGGAAAGGCGTTCTTGCGGGTGTTGTGTTGGGTGGAGGGAGGTCGTAGGTGGAGTCGGGCGGGGTGTCGCGGGGCCTGACCTCGGCGTCGTCTGGGTCCTGCTGGGCGCGGCTCCGCCATGGAGAGCGGGGGGCGGCCTTCGCTGGGCCAGCTCATCCTCCTGGGCAGCAGCTCCGTGGTCACCGCTGTCCTGTACTCCGTGTACCGGCGGAAGGCCCGGGACGCCCAGGAGCTCAAGGTCAGTACTGGAGCTCGGCCGGCCGCCTCTGTCCCCGGGAGCGGTGGGCCCACCTTCGCCCGGGGCCGCTCCACCTCCAGGAACTCTTCCTGAAGATGAGATAGGCTGCGGGCGGGGGTCTCCCGCCGGAGGAACTGGGATCGGAGTTCGGGGCTCGCCCCAACTGCTTCTCGGGACCTCTTCTGCCAACTTCCTCCCCGGACTCAGGATGAATTTTAACTGCAGTACTTTATTCGAGAGAGATTTATTGAACACTTACTAAGCTGCAGGCACTGGGGACATCGCGTGGGTAGAACAAGTCTCTGCCCTCATGGAGATTCTGTTCTTGTACAACCAGCCAGACAATTAGTAAATAAATCAGATGGTGTGCCACATGGGGATAAATACTACAGAGTCGCGTGGGGAGGAGAGGGAATATAATGCTGGAGAGAGAGAGAGAGGTTTGCTATTTTAAACGGAGGGACGTTTGTTTGAACAGCCCCCAGAACGAGATGGAGACCCTGCAGATGTATTCGGGAAGAGCAGTGCCTGCTGCATATTATATCATTATATTTATTTGTCAAATACATACTGAGTGCTTCCTGTGTGCCACGCGCTGTTCTCAGCCCTAGGGGACAGCCGTGAACTAGATGGAGGAGGTCCCAACTTTCCTAGAGTAAAATAATCCAGCGAAGGGAGACAAATAACAAGTAAATAAACTGTGTTGTTATTTTTTTAAGTTTATCTCCACAGCGTAGGTGGTCTGTTGATCTTGCTCTTGTCCTTTACTATGTAGTAGTAGCTTCATGTTAGATTGACCTTACCATGTACCCAGTTATCTCCTCTGTAGGGGTTACTTATCTGGCATCCTTAAGATTTGTTGGTGGGAATGCCCTGAAAATGGGAACTGTGCTTCCTTCATCCCTGAATCCGTAGCACTCAGCACTGTGCCTGGCACATAGATGTTCAGGAAATGTTTATGAATTTTTATTACTTTTCTCATGTTTTTGATCCAGCAGTAGCAGGCTTGCTTGGTTCCGAAGCCCAGCAGGTTGGAAACTCTCAGTTGGAAGGGGTGGAAGAATGAGGGGTTGTTAGAGGAAGCCAGCAGCAGCCGTCACCCTGCTCGCCTGATTATGAGAAAGGAAGAAAGAAACTGAAACTAGTATAGTGTGTGGCACCAGTTCACAGAGCCCTGCCCTGTAAAGCAAAGGCAAACCTTTATGTGTGTGATGTAGAGCATGAATTGATAAAGGCATGGTGATGTTGCTCCATCCCCTGCCATTTACTAGGCACGCTTTTAGGTGCTTTACACATAAGCCCTTGGGAAAACATGGTTCTGCATTGTCAAGATGAGATTGAATTTTGTTTAGTTTATGGTATGAGAATCAATTCTTAATTTCATTAAAAAAATTAAGATGACAAGGAGTATTCATTAACTGGAGAAAGAATGTTGGTTGCATGCCCATTCGGTAGATGGCAGCAGGAGGTACTGCCCCATGCCTGTTTATTGTTAAAACTTCTGCCCCAGCTGGTGTGGCTCAATGGATTGAAGGCCAGCCTGTGAACCAAAGGGTCACTGGTTTGAATCCCAGTCAAGACACATGCTTGGGTTTTGAGTCAGGTCCCCAAAAGTGGGTGCATGAGAGGCAACAACACTGGTGTTTCTCTCCCTCTTTTTCTTCCTCCCTTCCCTTTAACATTTATTAAAGGGAATATTAAAATATTAATTAAATATTAATATTAAAACAAAACAAAAGGAAACTTCTGGGACACAGCTTTGAAGTCTGATTCCCTTGTAGTTTCCGTCCTGCCTGATTTTCTCATTCTCTTCACATGAAAAAAGTAGTTGTTCTTTTTTGCCCTTTAAGTTTGAACTTATCGGTAATCAAAAATCAGTGTAATATGTTGTTTGCATTTAGGGAGCTAAAAGAATCCACTTGGGTGAAGACTTGAAGAGTATCCTTTCAGATGCACCAGGAAAATGTGTGCCTTATGCTGTCATTGAAGGTATGTTTATTTATGTAAGATGAAAAGTCACTTCCTCTTCTGAAAGTGTGTTCTTGGCTGATATTCAGGGCCTTTTATATTGTTGGGGCAGTGGTCCAGAACTTGGACCATGGATCAGAAAGACCTGGATCAATGTAGCATGATCAGGGAAATTACCCAATCTTTCTGAACCTCTGTTGTTCCGTCTCTAAAATAATTTCTACTTTAATAGGTTGTGGTAGTGCTTGGAAGAATGCTTACAGAACATAACTTAGGGTGATTTACATTTATTATTAAACTAACTCAAGTTTAGTTTGAAAACAAAATTAAAGCTACCTTAAAGGGGAGAGCAGAACAATTCTTCAGAAGTAAAATAATTTGTTCCTGTTTAGGGGCTGTTCGGGCAGTTAAGGAAACGCTTAATAGCCAGTTTGTGGAAAACTGCAAGGGGGTGATTCAGCGGCTGACACTCCAGGAGCACAAGATGGTATGGAACCGAACCACCCACCTTTGGTATGTAGCCTTCCTCTGCTAGCCCAGAACCTGACAGTCAGCATCCCCAGTTTCTTAATGCTGATAATATTCTTTTAAAAATTATTTATTGATCTGAGAGAGAGAGACAGTGATTTGTTATTCCACTTATTTATGGATTTATTGGTTTCCTCTTGTATGTGCCCCGATTGGGGATTGAACTGACAACCTTGGAAAATCAGGATGATACTCTTAACTAACTGAGATAACTGGCTAGGGCCGATTACATTCTTGAGTGTGGCCTGAGGTCCTCTTAAGTCAGAGTCACTTGGGCTTCTTGCGAAAATACAGGTTCCGGAATGTCTAGGATAGGGGTATAGAATCGCCACTAAAGTTTTGTTTAGTGCGGTACCATTTTTCTAAATGATCTAGTGGGTTTTTATTTTGTACTTAGTTTTAAATGTTCCTTTCTTTCTTAAAAGAATTTTTTTTTTTTTATTATTGTTTTTAGAGAGAGGAAGGGAGAGAGGCAGGAGTGGGAGAGAGAGATCAATTTATGGTTGCCTTTCATCTGCCTCCAGCTACAGACCTAGCTGGAGACCTAGCTCGCAACTTGGTTATGTGCCCCAGCTGGGAATTGAACCAGCGACCTTTGAGTTCACAGGCTGGCGCCTTTCCACTGGGCCACCAGCCAGAGGTTGTTTTGTACTTATTTTATTTTTTATTCTGGTAACGCAAGATCTCCCCTTTTAATAAGTTTTAAGTAACAGTACATGTTGTTAATTGTAGACACAGTTGTACAGCGTATATCTAGAATTTGTCTTTTTTTAATATGGAACGCTTCACGAATTTGTGTGTCATCCTTGCACAGGGGCCATGCTAATCTTCTCTGTATCGTTCCAATTTTAGTATATGTGCTACCAAAGCAAGCACTAGAACTTGTCTTATCTTGTATCATCAAAACTTGATGCTCATTCAACATTAACTCCCATTTCCTGCCTCTGTCTCCAGCCCCCGGCAACCACTGTTTCACTTTCTGTTTCCATAAGCTTGACTATTTTAGATACTTCATATAAATGAAATTATGTTATATTTTTCCTTCTGTGAGTTGCTTAGTTTGCTTAGCATAGTGCCCTCCAAGTTTATCCATCTTTTTGCATACAGCAGGATTTCCTTTTCGTATTAAAATATTTACGTGTGTGTGCATGTGCATGCATGTTTGTGTATGTGAACGTGTGAGACATTTCTTTACCCACACATCTGTTGACGGACACTTAGGTGGTTTCCATGTTCTGGCTGTTGTGAATGTGCTGCTGAGCACATGGGGGTGCAGATCTCACCTTAAGAACCTGATTTTAGCCAGCCTGCGAACCCAAAGGTCGCTGGTTTGATTCCCAGCCAGGGCACATAACCAGGTTGCAAGCCAGGTCTCCAGCCAGGTCAAAAGCTGGAGGCAGGTGAAAGTCAATCACACACTGATGTTTCTCTCCCTCTCTGCCTCTCTCCCTACCCCTCTCTCTAAAAATAATAAATAAAATCTTAAAAAAAAACACACAAAACCTGATTTTAATTCAGTACCGAAGAGTGAGATTGCTGGGTCATATGGTAGTTCTCTTTTTAATTTTAATTAAAATTTTTAAAAATTTAATTTATTTGTTTACCTATTTTAAAAGGTTTTTTTTTTATTTTTAGAGAGAGGGGAAGGGAGAGAGGCTGAGAGGGAGAGAGACATCTGTGTGTGATTGACTTTCACCTGCCTCCAGCTATGGGCCTGGCTGGAGACCTGGCTTGCAACCTGGTTATGTGCCCTGGCTGGGGAATTGAAGCAGCAACCTTTGGGTTCTCAGGCCGGAGCCTTAACTACTATGCCACCAGCCAGGGCTCTATTTTTTTAAAGAACTACATGTTTATTATATGAGGAGGGGGGGGGTTTATTATATGTTTATTATATAAAAGGGGATGGGTGTAATACAACAACAATAAAATTAAAAAGAACTACGTATTTAAAGTGGCAAAAGGAAACAGGTGGTAGAGGTGATCTGTGACAGTATTTGTTGTGCACTGATACTACCTGCGAACCTGAGAACTTAAGGCACTTAGATAATGTTGATTTTTTTTGTACTCTTCCAGTTCCTTTGGACTTTTTCCTGTCCTCTGGACAGTTATGCACCTTCTGTATCCTGGCATGAGGTGTTTGCTGTCCTTTTATTTTACATTGAATTCTCTTATGGTTTTAGGAATGACTGTTCAAAGATCATTCACCAGAGGACCAACACAGTGCCCTTTGACCTGGTACCCCACGAGGACGGTGTGGATATGGCAGTGCGAGTGCTGAAGCCCCTGGACGCCATGGATCTGGGCCTGGACACAGTGTATGAGAAGTTCCACCCCTCCGTCCAGTCCTTCACTGACGTCATCGGCCACTACATCAGCGGGGAGCGGCCCAAAGGCGTTCAGGAGACCGAGGAGATTCTGAAGGTTGGGGCCACCCTCACAGGGGTGGGCGAACTGGTCCTGGACAACAACTCGGTCCGCCTGCAGCCCCCCAAGCAGGGCATGCAGTACTATCTGAGCAGCCAGGACTTTGACAGCCTGCTGCAGAGGCAGGAGTCGAGCATCAGACTCTGGAAGGGCCTGATGCTGGTTTTTGGCTTCGCCACGTGTGCCACCCTTTTCTTTATTCTCCGAAAGCAGTATCTGCTGTGGCAGGAGCGCCTGCGCCTCAAGCAGCTGGAGAAGGAGTTCCGGGAGCGGGAGGCCCAGCTGCTGAGCCAGGCCAAGCCTGAGGACAGGGAGGGGCTCAAGAGCACCTGCGTGGTCTGTCTGAGCAGCCCCAAGTCCTGCGCCTTCCTGGAGTGTGGACACGTGTGTTCCTGCACCGACTGCTACCTCGCTCTGCCGGAGCCCAAGAAGTGCCCCATCTGCAGGCAGGCGATCATCCGGGCGGTTCCCCTGTACAACAGCTAACGGTCTCGCGGCCCCACGGTTACACACGAAAGGAGCCCTCTCCTTCCCGGGCCTTAGGGGAGCAGTGGTGGCGGTAGGTGGGGAACTATCCAGACAGTAGGAGGCCACCTTTCCAAGCCGCGAGGACCCTTTCCAGCCCAACAAGGGGCTCCAAGCCCCACGCCAGGAACCCGGGAAGTGTGTGTGTGACTGAGAACACCTCACCGCTTACGTGCCAAAGCCGTGGCCTTCAGCTCTTTTGTTCCTGTGTCTTCCGGTCCTTCCTGGTGAATTGTGGGTTCTCGTGGCCTTGAGCCTGAAGGACTCAGCCAGAGGGGAGGCGAGGGTGGGCCCTGTGTGTGGCGAGCACCTCCTGTAGCTGCCTCTAAAGAGACTGGCCTCGTCTTTCTTCCCTTTGCTTACAAATTGTCAGCCTGGACACGCCACTTGTGTCCCTTCACCTGCTGGCCTGCTACATGTGTGCCCGTGTCTGTCAGGATGGAAGGTGAAATCCAGCATCTGCCTCAACCGAAAAGGGTGGGGCTCTGACAAGCACAGTGAAGAGTGGTCACTGGGAGGGGCAGTTGGGATGGTGGTCAGTTCGGTGGTCCCTAGCAGTGGTGGGGATGGCGAGCTCGGCTGCGGCCCTGCGGGTGTCTCCGCTGCCCTAAAGGGAAGGCCACTGGAGCAGGCGCCCACTCCAGCCTGGCCTGAGAGGGCTGACGGGTGACTGCTTCCCCTGCCTGACGTGAGCTGGGAAGGGCGCACGTCGCCTGAAGCAGCAAGGACGCTGCTGCCCTGGCTCCCTGGCTGGCCCCGCACCTCTCCAAGGCTCTCACTAAGGAAAAGTCACCAGCCAGCATCCTGCACACGGAGCCTTCTGCAGGCTGCCCGCTCCCAGTGAAAAGTCGGCACCGCAGGGGCCGGGCGTATTGCCCCTTCCTTCCTTACCCTCACCCCTCGCCTGCCTCGCTGGAGTGTGAGGCAGAGGGGGCCTCGCTTGCCACCGGGGCAGCCTCGGCCCTTCCCTGCTGAACGGTCGTTCTCTCCTGACCCTCCTTGGTGCAGGGAGGTGGGGTTCTCTCGGGCTGACACCGGTTCTATGCAGTGCCCGGCATGGACAGCACAATTAAATGTTTCAACCCCGTGTCGGCCTGGTGCTTTGTCAGGAAGCGTTTCTTGGTTGGGCTGGGGCTCCCTGGGGTGGAACTGAACCCCACCACGGCAGGGTGAATTGGAGACCTTGTCTCTTCGTCGCCTGGGTCCTGGGTTTAGAGTCCTGGCCGGTTGGGTGCAGCGTGGTGATGCTGAGGCCTGGGGGCAGGGAGGAGGCTGCAGCCAGCCCCACGCAGCGGTCCTGGGGTGGCCCTAGGAGGGACCCTGGCCTCCCTGAGCCTGGCGTCTCCGCCTGAAGAAATCTGACATCCTGAACAGCAGGGCAGCGAGAGAATGGGGTGGGTAGGGTCCTGGGCAACAGCAGGAGGGAGCGAACATCTCCCTCCCACGGCACGTGCATGTCCGAACTTGGAGAAAATCCTCACAAAACCCCTGTTGACTCTCCGTACCTGCATTTTCCAGATGGGGAAGTAAGCCCCAGGGGGGGTTCACTGGCCGAGGGCACAAGGCTAGTAAGCCTGATTCTAAAACTCCAGTCAGTCCAGAGTTGCGCATCCATGACCCTGTTCACCAGCATTGGGGGTAATGTCCTCAGCTCGCAGGACCGTCCCCCAGGGTACTTGTTCCCCAAATTACGGGAAGGGCGCCGCTGCGGAGGAACAGGCAGAAGTGAGAACCCACTTTCCAGGGCTGAGTCCTGCCAGTGGCTGTGAAGACCCTGGTTTTACCTGGGGGTGGGGCAGGGTGAGAGTGGGCGCTCGGACTGACCTCAGCCCCTTGAGCGGCTGCCCACTTTCCCTTGTCCTTCCCAAGGTTCCTTGTCCTTCCTGTAGTTGCTGTGAAAGAGCATCTGGGCTTCAGGTGAGGGCGAAATGAACTGCCTGTTGGGGTGCGGTGGGGGTGTGCGCGGTGATCTGTCTGACTGAGCTCAGCCCTTCCGTAGGTTTCGTCAGTAAATCTGATCAAAGTGAAGGAAGAGGGAGGCCAGCCTGCGAGTGAACCCCATGCCCAGTCGCTAGAGCCAGGCAGGTGGCGTCAGGCGGGGCTCACCTTCAGGTGACTCGATGCTCCTGGCAGTTGGAGTGTGCTCAGCAGTTCGTATGCATTAATGCTCGGGGTGCTGCAAAGTGGGTGTTGCTACACCCACCCCCCTTTATAAGTAAAACAAGGCTCAGTGGGGTTTTTTTTTTTTTTTTTTTAAGATTTTATTTCATTATTTTTAGAGAGAGGGGAAGGGAGAGAGGCAGAGAGGGAGAGAGACATCAATGTATGGTTGCGTTTCACCTGCCTCCAGCCACAGACCTGACTGGAGACCTGGTTTGCAACCTGGTTATGTGCCCTGGCTGGGGAATCGAACCAGCGACCTTTGGGTTCGCAGGCTGGCGCCTTATCCACTGTGCTACCAGCCAGGGCCACGGTGGGGTTACTTTCTGCTTACAACTGCACATCACGTGCCAGGCCATGTTAAGTTCTTCACAGGCATTGCTACTAAGACCTACAGCAGCCTTGGCCCATTGGCTCTATTGGAGGGTCATCCCTGCACCTAAAGGTTGTGGGTCTGACCCCTAGTTGGGGCATGAACAGGTGGCAGTCAATTATTTTTCTCTCACACTGTGTTTCTCGGTCTCCTTTCCTCTCTCTCTTTAAAAGTCAATAAACATCGCCAGGGAAGGATTAAAAAAAAAAAAAAAAAAAGAGACTATGGCAAACGGGAGGTCGCATTAGCCCCTTTTAAAGGGTTTTTAAAGGGTTTAAGGGGTTTGCTCACCAATGTCGGATCAGAAAGCCTGCACACCCTCAGCCTTTTTATCCCATGAAGCCTCGGAGGCTGAGAAAGTTGTTCAACCGAGACAGTATTATGGACACGGGGTTCCTGAAGCCAGTCAGCACGGCAGTGGTCACTGGTCACACCCTAGCTTCACATGCTGCGTGCAGGCTGAGTGTCCCCCGCCACTCCCGGTAGAGCCAGAGCCAGAGGGCAGCTCTGCAACCGTAATGCACCCAGAGTTATGATGAAAACTTGACGCAAGCAACAATCTGTGGAGAAAACTGAAAAGCAACCAACATGACATACCTGGCCAGCCTGACCCTCTTTATGGTCACCCTGGTCCGAGGCCATGAACTTGCCTGTGGGCGGGGTCTGGTGCTGGTGACCCCCCCACTTGGCCCCAAAGAAAGCTTCATGCTGGGCATTCATTCATGTAACCTTTGCTGAGCGCACATCCTGTGCCAGGAGATGCCAAAAAGAGGAAGAGCGTCTGCGTTCGCGTGGTTGTCTTTGAGTGTATCCTATGGTGCCGGTGCGGTGACTCCGAGTTGTTGGCAGTGTGTGTGGTTCGCAGGAAATGGCAGCTGGGAGGGGCCCTCGAGACTGGTCTGGTGAGAGCAGAATCCCCAACTGCACCAACTGGGGGCCGTCCGTCGTGGCTGGAGAAGAGCCAGGCCGAGAACATGTACTCCACGGATCTAGAACAGTCTAGTTAAAACACTGCACTGGCCGTGTCCTTGCTCTTAAAGCCCTTCCCCAGGGTCCCTGTCAGGGTCCCTGTCATCTCTAGCCCCAAGCCTCGGCTCCTGGGCATACGAAGCCTGTGCACCCGGCCCTGCCCACCTCTCTGAGCCTCCCTGCATCCCTCTTTCTGTCACCCTTGTGGCCACAGCAGCACAGCTGTGGCGGGTCCTTAAACATATCGTGCTGGTTCGTCACCTTGCTAACATCGCCTGGCCCTTTCCAGCTCACTGTCTCATACAGAAAACCGCTCCTGACCCTCCCCACCTAGGCAGGGGCCTCATCCCTGAGAGTCCATGATACAGTCTTCCTGTTCTTAACTGTATTACCCATGTCTTGGGCAGCAACTGCATCTAATTTCTTCTCCAGGACAATTTTTAGGTTGTCACTAGACACCAACTGGAGTTTTAAAACACTTCAGTGCTTGCTCTTTGCTAAGAGCCGCTATGTGCTGTACATGATTGACGTTATTTAATCCTCAGCTTGGGACAGGTGTCCGTATTATTCTCGCTTTAGAGAAAAGAAGGTCAAGGCCCAGAGAGGTCAGGTGTTGCCTAGGCACATCAGAGCGACAAGGTTTAAGCCCAGGTAGTCTGACTCCAGAGCCCTGAGCTCTTAACCATTGCATTAGATGCGGGGGAGAGGAAGGGGCAGTCCTGGAAGGCTGCCTGTGAGAGTTAGTTTTTGGACCAGAGATGAGGGCCATGACTTGGTTCTAAGGAATGAATAAAGGGCCTCCCTTAGGGCCTGAGGCCAAGATGGCTAGACTATGTTGAGGAACATCCATGTCCAGTGACTTCACTAGAGCTTTGAGGACTCAACATGGGAAAGTCTAGACAGTGTCACTGCATGGTGGTAAGTGGTTTAGCCTGGCAATCCAAAGGCTGGCTTTCTCTCTGTCCTGGCTCTGTTGCTGTGTGATCTTAATGGAGTGATTTAACCTCTCTGGGCTTCTGTTCTGTCTATAAAAGGAGCAATTTGAATGAGAAGCTTTCCAAGGCTCCATTCAGCCCTGTCATTTTGCAGGTGTGTGAGGTGACTAAGAGACCAGGGAGGGCAGCTTGGAGGTCCCCTTCCCCAGGGCTGCTAGTCCCAGAGAGGTGGACCTCTCCGAGCTAGCTGCCTGCTACAGCCTCAGAACCATGTTCCCAGAGAGCCAGGGAGCTCAGCACATCCGCTCTAATTAGCTAGTGTTCGCTTATCCATTTTGAATGAGATAAGTGTCCATGTATGATGTCCTGGATTGCTCCCCAGAGTGCTCATTAGTCATTTCCCTGGCAGCAACCTTATTGTCCTCCAGATGCCAGCCAAGGGACCTGGCATTACCCTTCCCCAAGAATGGGACACAGACAGAGCAGGGACTCGGGCATGAGCCAGAGAGGCCCACCCACCCTGGGAGAGGGCCTGCCTGGGGAAATGAGCAGGCCCTCAGCTCTTGCCCTTTACCCTCTGACCCTGCCACAGCTGTTGCCTCACACCAGGCACCTCAAACCCAGCTCCCTCCAGAGTCGGGCTATGACTCTGGAGGCCGCAACTGAATGGCACAAGCATTTTTGAAGCACCCAGTGTGCCAGGCACTGTGGATATTCTCTAGGCTGAGGGGAGAGGGGGACACATGAAGTCATACTAACATTAATGTCCAAATTGCCAAAACCGCAGACACCCCACCCCTTCTCAGTCTTCCCTAATATCTAAGGTGTTTCGTAGGGTGGGGCTTCATACACGCTTATCGTAAACTGGCTCAGAATTTTTATTTCTTCCTGCCCCCTATCTCGGACTGGGAATGGAATCCCTCCTAACGCTGCATTCTCTAATACGTCCTCCAGGTGGCGCTGCGCCCCCATGGTTGAGGCAAGCTGGAGGCCTTGGCGGAGTTGGCGATTGTGCTTCCAAAGACAGCCCGGTGCTATTTCCCTTGAGGGATGGGGAACAGGCCTCCGAGGCCTGGGAGTAGAGGCAGAGGAGGACCCTGGGCTGCTGAGCAAGTCCAGCTGGCACGGCCTGTAAAGAGGAGAAGCAGGAAGCAGGAACTTCCCCTCCGGTACCTTCCTTTCTCTGTCCAATTCACCAAGAAAGCTGGATGCAGATGTGAAAGTTTTGAGAAACCTAGAAATTTCAGGAGGAAAAAAATCCCCACGTTTCTCCCCCTATAATTTTCCAGGCATTCACATCTTTAAATATACTAACCATGATTTTCTCCTACAAAAACGAGATATGCATAATGCATCACATGTTCTTAAAATACCCCAATGACTTCCCACTGGCAAAGTGCGGTGTGCAAACTGCATGGCAGAGGCTTCGCTGGTCTCCCCCGACGCTTTCGCTCAGCGGAGGAATCCTGCTTTTCCTGGTCTGGCCTTGCTCTCCTCTCCTTGGTCTGTCCCCGCCTTTCGCTCTGTCTCCTACCCACCTAGCTCCTCCGTCCCTTTCGCTGCTTCTGGGAGTTGGTATCACTTTACTTGGCAGTTCTGCCTCTTGTCTGCCCTCTTTGTCTCCTGCCTCTGAGCCTGTGAAAGAGTTTCTTCCTCCGCACGTGGTTCTGTCTGCCTCTCCGAAGTGATTCTGCTTCTGTGAGTCTGTCTCTCCTCACATCTTTCTCGCTCGTGCCTGGCACCTACCCTCCCGGACTGATTCCCCTCTCTCCCATCCCATGCTCAGCCCAGGGCCTGGCACGGCCCCGAGAGGTCCCCTGTGACCATGCGGCGGCTGCTCCTCAGTCTCTGTCCTTTCCCAGGAAGAAAAGTCTCCTCTGCCCACCCCTGCAGGCCCTGGAGGGCTTTGGGTGGTGGGACTCGCTGCATGGAGCTGTCCCCTGCTCACATCATAGTGACCCCACCAGCACCTCATCTGAGCTCCACAATATCCCTTTGAGGCGGATCTGGTTACCCCCTGAGAGGAATTCTGGCTCAGAGAATGAGGTGCTCGCTTCAGATCACACAGGTAGGAAGAGGTTAAAGTCGGGTCTTCTGATTTACCCTCATTTTACCTGCCTGCACCAGGTCCAGGGACCGGAGCACCGTGCTGGCTGTTGGCAGAACTGGGGTCTCGGTCCTGGCTCTGTCTCCAGCATCTTCTTCGTCTGGGACTCCCTTTTCCCCACTGTGCAATGGGAAAGTGTCCCTTCTTTGCTCAGCCAACCTCACGGGCCTATCACGGACATCAATGACTTCATACCTGTGGGATGGCAAAGTGCTCAAATAATGGCACATGGGGACCGAAGGTCCCAGAGCTGTGCGGTCCCCTTGGTGGAGTCCAGCTCAGCGGTTAGTGGCCTCAGCCCTCTGCTCAGGGTTGAGCCCCCACAGGCCTGACCCCAGGTTTGGGGGTGAGTCAAAGTGAAGGCCTCCTCAATTGGTTCTGCCACCTCTGGGCTTAAAGGCACTAAAAGCCTTTGGGTTGTCAGAGGACACTGGTGGGGACTGTCATTTACAGGATCCAGTCCCACATCCTTCATCTGAGGGCTCTCTGGGAGTTGTACACACCATTTTCTGTGTCCGGGAAGGAAAAGGAAGGATTCTCTTTCATCAGCTTCCCCCAAAGGGGCCCTCGACCTGCCAGACTTTCATCCGCATCCCCTCGGTTTCTGTGGGTAAACCAAGGTGCAGAGAGACGAGAAGGCTGTCCTTGGTTTCCCGACTCCCAGGTGTCCTCAGGGAGGCACTGTCGTCCAACTGCTGAGGACCTGGCCTAGAGTCGGAGTCTTAGGCTGTGCAGCTTTGGGCTTGTCACTCACATTTGCTGGCCTCAGAGCTCTTCTGGATGACCAAACAGAGATGACGGTCACAGCCACCTGCTAAGTGTATTGTGAGTGTAGACACCTGTACGGCCATAGGTGCGATCCCGGGGCGCTGTGCACTCCTAATAGTAATCAGTGCTCAGAGTTTGGGATCAGAGGGTGGTGGGGCTTCTCTCCTCCTTAGTCCCCTTGGGGGTCACGTCTTGGCTCAGCTGATTGCTCTGGTGAAGCTGGGGCTCATTAGTCAAGGAACTTCAGGTTTCTTGGGAGTCCTAGACAGGAGAAAGCAGACAGGCCCTGTGAGTGAAGTATTCAGAGGCCACGCTGTGGAGCCAGACTCGATCCCCAGCCTCCTTAGCTTGCAGCATTTGTCGGTGGGATGAAGTCATACCGCCCTTGTCCACCCCCAGGGTCATGCGGACACAGAAGAGCGCCCCGGTGCCAGGCCTTTCTTGGGCTGAGAGGAGCAATTGTTTTCCAGGGCGACATGGAGCCCCAGCGCCCCCACCTGTTCCTCTTGGGCTGGGCGTTGTAGGCAGAGCTGCTCTCTTTGAGTTCTGAGCTGTCCGCACTCTTTCTTAAGTTTACTTGTATTTGTTTATTTTATTTTAAAGAAACACAGCAACTTCATTGATGAAAAAAAAATCCCATTTCCTTTTCTGTGTATTGCTGCCCACCCCCTACCCCCCTAGAATTCTGAGTGTGCAGTGTGATCCAATGTGACCCGGACTGGAAGGGGAAGGACTGGGTTCCAACATGCTCTGTCTGGGCCTCAGTTTCCCCATCTGTAGTGGGGGTGGTTTCACATGGAGCCGTGTAGCCCCCTGGGCATTCTTTGGAGGCCCTTTGGGACCAACTGGAATACAGGGAACCCAAAGGGTGGGGTCCTGAGCCCCTGTCTCCCCAAAAAGCTTGTCCTTTACCTCTTTTATATGTGGAGGTTCCCTGTAGGATCTTTGTTTAAAGAAAGGGTGTTGGTTATTAAACGAATAAAGATAAGAAGCTCATATTCCTTGAGGTGTATTGGGGGAAGGAAGTCCTCAACAGATGTTTGCTGAATGAAGGAAAGATGAAGGGTCCTTCTCTTGTTGTTTCTGGACTCGAGGGCTGAGTCACCTCTAGTCTGTTAGCATGCTTTCTTCCACCGTGTGTGTGTGTGTGTGTGTGTGTGTGTGTGTGGTGTGTGCGCACCTATGTGCCGTGGGTGGCATGTGGGGCAGAGGCCAGGCCTTTCAAGATGGGTTGGGAATTGGCTGCACCCACATTCTAGGCACTGAGTTGAGAGGGGTGGTGATGAAGCGGGTGGTTTATCCAGCCTCGGTGCAGAGTGGTGGTCCCCTGTTGGGAGGCCACTTAGCCTCTCTGCAGGTGACCAGCTGGCCACTGGCAGGGCCCCCCCTTCTGGACTCCCCTGCTGATAGACAGGGTTGGAGGCCACCCAGCAAAGCTCACCATTCCCAGGCTCCACCTCTATGGGTCTCTGAGGCTATAATAGCCATGGAAATGCTTTTCTACCCACCAAGTGTCCGTGTGCCTGAGAGGGGTGTGTAGTTCGTGAAGCAGGTGGATACTTAGTGAGGAAGATGTACTACCACCACCTTTGACCTTGTTGGAATGAGGCCAGGAAAACATAAAAAGAGTTGGGGTGTAAAACCAGGCTTCTCTCCCTACTTACTTGCTGTGTGTGCTGGGACTCATCAGCCTTCTCTGTGCCTTTCTACTTACCTTCTGCACAGCGGTACACGCTCGATGTGTAAATTACTTCATGACTCAGCAGCAAGGTGGGGGCCAGGTGGGTATGAGGTGAGTGTGGTGGGTGGTCCCCATCGGGCATGCTGTCACCACTGTGGGGGTTTCCCTCCAGGCACCTGGAATCACAGCTGGGAAGCGTGGCTTCTCCAAGTCCCATCGCTTGCCTGTGACCTTGGCAAGTCATTCATCCTCTTTTTTCTGCTGCATCAGTTAAACAGGGACGCAAAGCTCTCTTTCTACCTCAAAAGCTATTTATTTTGAGAAGCAAGGTCAATAATGGATGTGAAAATGCTTTGGGGAAAAATAGAGAGCAGGATATAAATGCACGAGCTGCTTCTTGGAACCTTTATCACCCTGCTTGTTAGGCTTTTGTTTTCTCTCACAGCACCCTGTCTGGTGCCAACCTCACGGCAGACACTCAAAGCCTTCATGAATGGAGACAGGTGGCTGGCCCGGTGGAGAAAGGGAGGCTGGAGACCTGTTGCTTCTGCCATTGACAAGCTGTGGGTTTGGGGCAAGTCCCTGGCCCTCTCTGGGTTTCAGTTTCCCCTTTGCAAATGAGACTTCTGGCTGGGCTACCTAGCTCCGAAGACTCCGAGTGGGAATGAAGGAAAACTCGGAATGGGAATGTGTTTTTTTAGCTTGGTATTTTCTGTATTACTACTTTAAAAATTTATTTTATTGATCATGCTGTTACAGTTGTCCCAAATTCTTCTTCCTTTGCTTCCCTCCACCTAAGCCCCCGATTCCCTCCTGCAGCCCCACCCCCCTTAGTTCATGTCCACAGTTGTACGTATAAGTTCTATGATTTCATCCTTTACTGTATTATTAGCTCCCCTCTGTCTATCTTGTACCCACCAACTATGTTTCCTATTCCCTGCACCATTTCCCCATTTCATCCCCTTCCCCCTCCCGGCTGATAACCTTCCCCATGATCCCCAAACCTATGTTTCTGGTTCTATTCTGGTTATTTCCTTAGTTGTTCTTGCTTTCCTTTTTTTATTTTTCAGAATCTCTGTCCTTTTCGTTTTCATTTTCATTTTTTGGGTTCTGTTATTGATAGTTGTTTGTTGTCATTTTAAAGCAAGGACCCACAACCAAGATGACTCTCTCTAGCAAAGCATTTAGAATGGAACAGCAGATCAAGTGCTTCCCAGACAAGGTAGAGCTAAAGGAGTTCATCAGCAGCACGTCATTACTGTATGAAATGTTAAAGGGACTTATTTAGGGAAAAGAGGATCAAAACTATGAACATTAAAATGACGACAAATTAACAACTGTCAGCAACAGAAGCTACTGTCCTTTCTCGCTAATTTCCAGGTCATGAGGCAAGTGTTTAATACATTATCCCAGGGCCTGACACTTTGTTTTTGGAACAGTCCTCTGAGGTACATGGACAGATCACTTGTCACCAACACCACTTCACAGCTGAAATGATGGAAGCTCAGAGAGGGGACAGGACCTGCTCAGTCACGTAACTAGCAAATGATGAGGCTGGCACTCAACGTCAGGCCTGAAGCCAAAGGTCACCCTTATTCTATCTGCTACACTGACTCCATGTCCCATTTTTCAGCCCTATTTCGTGCCCCCCACTCCCCAGGTCTGGAGGCCAGGTGACATTTTAAAACAGTTTGGGGAGGAGGTGAAGGGGGCTCCTCTTAGGCAGCCTCTCTACCAGATGCTGTATCACTAAGTCCCCCTTTTCCCTCCAGTCCGCCACTCACGGAGGAGTTGGGGAATGAAGGGGAGTGGACCTGAGGATGCTACTTCACCGCGGCACCTCTTGCAGGGCTGCAGGTTAAGCGGGTGGACACCACAGCAGGGCGACCTAGATGTTTTTCCTAACCTTGCCTCCAGCAGGTAGCCTGACCCTGCCAGGGATGGCTGCACCTTCCGGTGGCCAGGCTGGCTCTGTTGATCGAAGCTGTCGCCAGGGGGAGAGCAGGTGCTGCTGGCTCTGGGCGAGGATAACGAGCTCTCCTCACGCACCTACCCCCCTCGGAGTTACTGTCTGCCTGGCAGGTGCGCCTCCCGGGCCTCTGGGGCTGCCCCAGTTTCCCTCCTGGGCCCAGGGACCCCGCTCCTCCGCTCGGAAGCCGCAGTCTCTCCCAGGGGCTCACGGCTGATCCTGGAAGGGAGGTCCCCGAGGGCCCAGGACTGCAGGCCCGGGACGTCTCCGGCTGAGGCCGCGGACGCTGAGTCGGGCATACCCGGCAGCCCGGCTTAACGAGGCGCTCCCTTC
The DNA here is from genome assembly GCA_004026585.1 of Noctilio leporinus. NCBI lineage: Eukaryota > Metazoa > Chordata > Mammalia > Chiroptera > Noctilionidae > Noctilio > Noctilio leporinus. Next base: position 236,559 of record PVIW01000157.1, read on the forward strand.
TCCTCGGGGAGGGGGGCTGCGCCCTTCCTCCCTCCACCCCACCGCCTCTACCTCCAGGCCCCGCGGGAGACAGAGAGCCGGCCTTCCAGGGCGAACAGAGTGGGGGAGGGAGAGGGTGAGGCCCAAGGGGCCAGGCCCTGGGATTCCGAAGTGGGGCGGAAGTGTGGCGGTGGGGGTTCAGGGCTCCCCAGTTTGCGGCTGGCAGGGGAGGCCGTGTCCGCGGGTCACCTTCGCGCCCTCCGGCCTTTTGCTCCGGCATCTGGCCCCAAGGGAGATACAGACATCCACCTGTCCTTCCCGAAGTGTGCGTCGTCTGCCCGCGCCCCTTCCAGCGCCCCGCGCCCCTCAGCCCCCCGCGGGGGGCAGAACCGCCGGCTTCCGCGCGGAGCCGCCGCTCTCCGGCTTCGGCCGGGTAAACACCGGGCGGGGGGGCGCGAGGGCGGGGAGGAGGCTCTCGGAGGCCGCGGGCCGGGGCGGGGCTAGCTGGGGTCCCCCCGGAGCGGGCGGGACGCAGGGTGCTGGGGGCGGGGGCAGGAAGCGGGCGCGGCCGGCGCGGCCCGTGACGTCGCCCGGCTTCCAGGGATCGCTCCCCGAGGCCCCGGTCCTCCCCGCCCTCCCCGGCTCGCCGCCCGCGCCTCTGCTCCGCGCCGCGGCCGGCATTTCTGGCTTGCGGCTCCTCGGTCCCAGCCTCCCTCTCCTTCCCACCCCTCCTCCCTCCCCTCCCCGGCTCTCGTTCTCGTCTTCTTTCCCTCTTCTTTCTCGCTTCTGCCTCTCGCATCCTGATCTAGCCGTTCCCGCCCCTCTCGCCTTCCTCTCGTTCTCTCCTCGGTCTCGTTCCGTCCATTCCCCTCCCTCCCTCCCTCCCTCTCGGTCTCTGTTTTCCTCCCGGTCTCCCTCTCGGTTGCTCTCCCCCTCCCCCCGGGTACCCACCCACCGCCCGCCCTCCCTCCTCCGCCGCTTCCCTCCCCCTCCGCCCCTGCCTCCCGCCGCTCTCAGCTCCCCGAACCTGCGCCGCAGCCGCCCGCACTCGCTGCAGGACCGCCGGCCGGCTCCCCGGGGTGCGCCCTCCTCGGCCCGCGCCCGCAGGGCTCGCAGGGACACCGTCCTCGTCCCGGCTCGCGGCCCCGCCCGGCCCGGCTCCCGCCCAGCGCCCAGCGCGCCGAGGATGTGAGTCCTGCTCGCCCGGCCGGAGCAGCCGCCCTTCTCGCGGAGCCGGAGCGCAGCGCAGCGCAGCAGCAGCAGCGGGCGCTCGGCTCGCCCAGGCGGGCTGCGTGCCCCGGCCCTCGCGGGGTTCCCGCGCCTCTCGCCGGCGTCCCCGCCGCCGCCGCAGCCCGCGGGCTGTCCCCGGCCGGCCGCCCCCGGCCCCAGCGCCGCTGACCCTGTCCGCCGCGGGCGGGGACGCGGGCGGAGGAGGCGCCGCCGCGGAGCCCCCGGACGCGACCATGTCGGAGGTGCTGCCCTACGGCGACGAGAAACTGAGCCCCTACGGCGACGGCGGCGACGTGGGCCAGATCTTCTCCTGCCGCCTGCAGGACACCAACAACTTCTTCGGCGCCGGGCAGAACAAGCGGCCGCCCAAGCTGGGCCAGATCGGCCGGAGCAAGCGGGGTGAGTTCGCGGCCTCCACCTTGACCCCCCTTCCCGGTCCTGAGGCCCTCCGGAGGTTTGCGGGGGTCCCCCGCACCCGGGAGCCCGTTCTGACCCAGTGACGTCCTACCGAGCCCAACCGGGGATCCCGCGCCGCGGGCCGGGCTCCGGCGGGCCGTGGGAACCCCGCCCCAGTCCGCCTGGTCCCGGGTGGGGTCACCAGGGGGCGTGGCGGCCTCTCGCTGCGTGGGGGGCTGAAAGGTTCTGCGGGGACCCCACCCGCGCTAAAGTTCGCTTTTTGATCTCGACCCCCGCCCCCCGCCCTTGCGCAGTGTAGTCGCAGCTGCACCGGCTCTGTAGCCGAGGGAGGGGTGTCCCAGGACTCCCCGAGGGACGGCGTGCGGAGCCGCGGGAAGGGGACCCTATTCCTACCGGGAAGTCGAAGGCTGTCGAGTTTTCACCGTGACTTGGCAGGGGGAGGGGTTTCCGAGCCCGGGCGCCGGGCGCGAGAGCCGGCACAGCCCGAAGAGCCGGGGCCAGGAGCGGACAGGGGCTGCGGCGCGCGGGGACGAGCAGGGAGCGCGACCGCCGCCCCGAGAGGCCGGCGCAGAGGCAGCAAGGGAGCCGGCGGGGGTGGGCACCTGGGTGGGCAGAGACCGAGACAAAGCTCGGGAGAGGGCGCCGGCGCGGGAGAGACTGCGAGCCGGGACGCGAGTCCGGGGCGGGCAGGGAAGCGGCTGAAACAAGGAGGGCGACCGACACCCCAGACTCGCAGAGACCCGGGGACCTGGGCAGGTGACCGTCGCGCCGGGAGACTGAGAGGGGGGGATCCAGGAAGGCGGAGCGCGGTCGGGAGGGTGAGAAGGGCAGGAGACGCAGCCCGAGGCAGAGTCGGGGGGCGGGCGGCGGGAGGCGGCTCTGACCTCTGCAGCGAGGGGACGAGTCCGCGCCGGAGCGGGTCGCCAGCCACCTCGATCGGCTGCACGCGGGGGCCACTGGCCCCTGGCGCCGCTCGCCCTCCCCGCACCACCTCACCCATTCTGGGCGACCCGGTCGCTCTGGGAGCTTCCTCCAGGGTGGGGCGGGTGGTGTGTGCGCGACCCGGACTGCGGGATTTGCGCCCTCTGTTTCCTTTTCTTAGAGCTGCCAGCGGGTGGGAAAGGGGCCGGGGCAGAGGTCAGAGAGGAGGGGGCGCAAGGAACCTTCCTTCCCAACCCTTCCTCAATCTCCCTGCTGCTCCCGGGCTTAACCCAGAACCTCCCCCTTCCCGCGAGGCCCAGCGCTCACTTTTCCTTTTCTCCCCTCTTTTTTTTTTTGCAGTTGTTATTGAAGATGATAGGATTGATGACGTGCTGAAAAATATGACAGACAAGGCACCTCCAGGTGTCTAACTTCCCCAAAGACAATGAGTTAAGGGAGATGATATGAACGGCGGTAACAGTTATGGTAACAGTTATTGGCAAAAAGAGCATGAAAAGAGAAAGCACTTTGAAATTTATTGCTAGCTTGCTACCAGCGATGAAATCAACAACCTGTATCTCGTGTCAGGCCGGGAGACAGATGAGGCGTGAGAAAGAGGAGGAGGAGGAGGTGGAGGAGGAGGAGAACGCTCTGGGCTCCTCTGCAAAAATTAAAAATTAAAAAAAAAAAAAGAAAAGTAACACTCACCATATACACACATGTAAAGAAAATTTAAAAAGTCTCAGTTGCAGCTATTTGTCAAAATGAATATCCATTTCTTTTTATATACAGTTAATATTGCGCAATTATAGATCTGGATTTTGAACCACTTAAATAATGAAGAGGCAACACCCGGTGTTTGGAGGTGTTGCTGTTCTTTGCTGATTTGGCTGTTCCCAATGTTTACATTATTTAATCTTGCAAAAATTATTCTGTGCACTTGGATGTGAAATGCTGTTTTGTTGTTTTTTTTTTTAATGTTGCTATCCTTGGATGTACAAAAAAAAAAAAAAAAACACAAAAAACTTAAACAAACCCAGAAAATGATCTGTATAGATACTGTTTTATTTTGCTCATCTTTCAAAATTATCAGGAATGTGTTTAAGATAAGAAGAGAACTTTTCTAAGGAATGGTACATAGAAAGAAACCTTGTTTTATTTTAAAATGAAATGTACAGCTTGTGTTTCTTTGTTGCTGCAAGCTATTTGCCCAAGTTAATGCAAATGGACACACTTTGTATGTCAGGAAAGAAAAACCATAAAAAAAAAAAAAAAACAAAGAAAAAAAAAATGCTTGAGCTTTTTCTAACCTCTCTGCAGTCTGTTGTGTGAGCAGCCTGTTTTTTCCTCTAATATTGTGTCAGTTTATTCTCTTTAATGGACTGTAAAAAAAAAAATGTAATCACAAGAGTGCCAAATATCTTGAAATGCCAAGAGGCATTTTGGTTTCTTTTCTTTTTCCCTGTGCTCTGAGTACACGTAAAGGAATGCTTGGAGTGTCTTTTCTGTTATTTATAGGGGTTCTCTTAAGGCACACCAGCTGCCTGTTTTGCATGGTATTTGCAAAAATGCCTCTTGCGTGAGGAAATCTTTTACCTTTTTTTTTTTGTTTGTTTGCAACTTTGGACCTCAAGCGGTTTCTTCCCATCCCTTTCCTGTTCCTCTTTTCTTAATTCGATATTCTGTATGTTGCACCTTTAACCAGCACACAGGGCTATTTCTCTGATGTACAATACAATAAAGGAACTGTTCCTGTGTCTCCCTCCTCTCTTTTCCCTGCTTTGGTTTGGGGCGGCAGGGGGTGGGGGGTGCTTGCTTTTCGCCTGTTGGTTGCAGACAGGAAGGAGCAAAGGGAGGCTTTGGTCTGTGAGTTGAAAGGCATCGTGGCGGGCACTGTGGGTTGGACTCAGGTGGTAGGGAAGACAAGCTGGAGAGGTAAGGCCACCCCCAACTGCAAGTTCATCCAATATGGATTTTCGCTGGGCTCCCTCTGCTTCCCTGAGGCTGGTGGGTTGGAAGGTGGTGGTCAGTCTTGTTAAAAGCAATGTTTGGAGGCTGACAAACTCGGTTTCAAATCCCAGCTCCTTCACTTCCTAACTGTATGGATGTGAACGAGTCCCCTCACTTCTTTAGGTCTCAGTCTCCAAACCTGACCTTCCACCTACAGAGTTGTTGGGAGGATTAACACAACCCCCAGTACATCAACCACCCAGGATCCTGTGTGCATAATAAGCCTTGACCGAGGGTCACCTGTCCACAGAGGCAGGGCTGCAAATGAGCTAGGCTCCCCACCCCCACTTCTCCTTCCTGAGTTCACAGGGTCCCTGCATGAGGGGTGGGCCTGGTCCTCTGGCGCCCACAGCTTGGGATGTTTATTTAGGCTTCCTCACTCAGCAGCTTTCCTGCCAATCGTGGCTCCAAAAAATTAAAAAAAAAAAAAAAATTCTTATTAAAAAGAAAAATCTCAGCCCCTGGTTGTGTTCAGGGCAGCTAATGTTGGTGGAGGAGGCCTGTCTGGGCGGAGTTGGGGGAAGGATTTTGGCTGAAGGAAGGCCGAGAGGGCTTTTTCTCCTGGACTGCTTCATTTCCAGGAGCCCCACTGCCTGGAGCTTTTAATGTGTTTGTTGTAAAACTGTCAGCCTGGGAGTCACAACACAGCTCACAGTGACAGGAGCCTGCCTGTGACTCAGACGTCAGGTAAGACAGGCCCTGGGGTGGGGGTGGGGGGAAGAGGGGCTCCAGAAGGCCTGTGGGGGAGGGGCGATGCCTCCTCTTCCTTCCCAGGCGTTGGCGCCCCAGAACTCGGGGGGACCCGGCAGAGAGCTCCTCATCCGACCATTAGGAATGGCCGGCGAGCTGGCACCGGCCACACCAGCAGGATGATTTGGGAGGCGCATGACCCTGAGCCGGGACCTGGCTCTGCTCCCTGCTGACCCCCAGAGAGTCCCAGCGTTTTGGAGCTAAGGGACTTTTAGCCATCACGGAGCCCAGCTTCTTCCACAGGAAGGCTGAGGGGTGCCTTGCAGAGAGTTAGGGACCAGGCCCACCTTGCATGTGCCACCAATCTGCCAAGATGGGTAGGAGCCATAGGGAAGACTTCTTTCTGAAGACACAGACATGTTCACACCCAGAAGCGATGACCGCTGACTGATCAGAGCACTTAGCCCAGCAACCCTGGACACCCACCGCGCTGAACTCCATATAGTGGGTGAGGAAATTGACACCCCAGAGGGGCCAAGGGCTGACACCACATCTGCGTTAATGAAGCCTTTACTGTTTGCCCCACTCACTACAGCCCTATGAGGTAGGCGTTATTAACCCTGCTTGTGCAGAAGCAGTCAGGGCTCAGAGACATTAAGTACCTCGTTTGAGGTCACTCGGCTAGTAAGTCGCTGGAGCAGAACTGGCACCCAGAACCCAGGCGGCAGGATAGGAATGCAGAGAATCCTCTCATCCCAGACCCAAGCTCAGTCCGGGGCCGCAGCCGCCACTGTCCTTTGGCCTTAAAGGTTGGTTTGTTGTTTTGAGGCTGGTCTCCCCCTTGGTCTGCACAGCGGCGATTGCAGAAGGGGCCAGAGGGAGGCAGGGCTTGGATGTGGTCCACTAAGGCCCAGAGCTGCCCTCTGCTGGGAACGGGGGAGTGTGGGAGCCCTTGGCCAAGGCTCCAGGTCCATTTTAATAAGTGATGTATTAAAATGTTCCTGCTGGAGGCCACCCTGTCAGCCAAGGCAGGGTTCTTTGCCTGGGAAGACAGAGTCGGCTTTTCCCAAGGACGCCACTCAGCAAAAGGGCATATAAATCTTATAAATCCACTGTACCATCAGGGTAAACATTTGTTGAGAAGGCACTTTGGGGACTGGGCAGATATCAAATTATACCAAGTGCCGGATATCTGGTTAGGTAGCAATAAATATGAAAAAGGCCATTAATAGTCGGCTGTGGGGAAGGGTGTCTCAGCCTCTGGGCATGGATGGAGCACCCAGGGCTGCATTATTCAAACTCCACTAATTGAATGCTTGTAATAAGCATCCATCTCTTTGGATTCTGCTTCCGAGGCCTGTCCAAGCTGACAGCCTGAAGGAAGATCAAAAAGCACCTCCCAGGGGGAAATAGGCAAATTAAGTTTTAAAAGAAAAAGACTAGAAAATTACTGCTGTCTGGAGGCTGCAGATGAAGGAGTGAACTTGGGGTGCCTCTGTAGACAGCAGGCAGCAAACTCTGGGGCCCTGAGAGCCCAGCGGAAAGGGGTAGACATTAGGGTGGCTGAGAGGAAGGGGCACACATTTATGACTTAGGTGACTTGGATTGGAAACTTCTCTGCCATGCTTTCTAGCTATGACTTAGGCCCCGTTTCTCAAGCTCTTTGGGCCTCTGTAAAATGGGGATGATGAAATATATCTACCGCACAATTAAACAGGACCCCTTTTTCCTTCCCCAGCACAGGGCTTGATGTATAATAAATGGTAGCCATCAATGTGAACATATATGAAGTACCTACTATGTGCCGGGTGATGGACTTTCAGGACCTAACAAACAGTTCTGGCTGCCCAAAGCTTCTTTGCAGGTGGATTTTTGGCAATGCAAGGGTACTAAGGGCAGTGGGGGCATCATTGTGGGGTGGAGGGGGAAGCGGAGGAGTCAGCCTGCTTCTCATTATTGCCATCAGCTCCCCAAAGCACAATCTAATCCCCACTCTAATCCTAAGTCAATTGGCATGCTTTCTCTCCAAAGCGGTGTCAAGAGAAGCCTCTCTTCTCTTCCAACCAGACTGTCAGAAGTCATCCTTCTTTTGGAAGGAGATTGGAGGGTATGACTTTGTGCCCTAGAAGGAGCAGAGCTTGGCTTTCTGCTTGGATCCCATCTTTTTAGAGAAGATTCCGCGCCAGGCTCACCGGGTATGCAATGGTGAGGGAGTAAGAGTTTTCTGTGGTTTGGAAATGGTGATAGTTCCCATGGAAATAAGTTTGGGAGCTTGGGGTTTGGATCCTTAATGTGGCAAAAAGAGCGAACCAGAGGGAACTGGGCCTTGAAATGGCCTGACATGCAAACATGAGAGCCGCTTCAACAAACAAACAAAATTTTTACTCTAGAATAGTTTTAGATTTACAGAAAAGTTGGGGTGATAGTGCCTCTGACCCAGTTTCTCCTATTGTTCACATCTGATATCACTGCGGTCCATTTTTCACAACAAACGGACACTACTATTAAATGAACTCCACATTTCATTTAGATTTCATTCATTTTTTAAAAAAATCCGCTGTCCTTTTCTTGTTCTAGGATTCCATCCAGAATACATGACTTTTAGTCATTGTATGTTCTTGTGCACGCCTTTGGCTGAGATCGTTTCTCTGACTTTTCTTGTTTTTGATGGAATACTGGTCAGGTGTTTTGTAGATTTCCTCTACATGGGGGTTTGTTGGGTGTTTTTCTCATGGTTCAACGGGAGTCATGGGGTTTGGGAGGATGATCATGGAGGTAGAGAGTCATTCTTATCACATTATAGCAATCTACATGCTGTCAACATGGCTTATCACTGTTGATGTTGACCTTGACCACCCATCTAGCTGAGGGAGTGTTTGTCATATTTCTTCACTGTCCAGTTCCTCTCCCTCACCCCTTTTCCTACTGTCTTCTCTGGAAGGAAATCATTACGTTCAGCCCACTTACAGAATGGGGAGTGATGCTTCTGCTCTTTGAGGGGGGCATGTCTCTATAAATTACTTGGGATTCCTCTGCCCAACTTATGTGAGCAACCCACTTTTAGCAGTTTAACTTTGTCTCTGGGCCAGGCAAGCCACTGTGGTTTAGATGTAATCATGAGTTCCAGGCAAATCGGGTAACACCAAAAATGCCCAGAGCCCAAGTTACTGGCTGATGATGACCCATAGATGGAACCTTAAGTGAGAGAGAGAGAGAGAAAGAGAGAGAGAGAGAGAGAGAGAGAGAGAGAGAGAGAGAGAGAGAGAGAAACAGACAGACAGAGAAAGAGAAAGAGAGAAAGAGAAGAGAAAGAGAGATTTAAAAAAAAACCCACCTTAATAAAAGCAACTTCCTGTGGAGGGGAACTGTCACCCTGCTTAGAAACTGTGCAGAATTTTCCCTTGGAAACCTTCAGGCAGCTGCTCTGGTTTATAAAATCTGCCTATTGGAGGGAAGGAGAGGGGAAAAAAGGTTGTCATTATTCCAACAACAGAGATTCTCCCAAACCATGTGCAAAAATAAATCCTTGGAGACTGAGCTGTATCCGGGGAAACCTGGCAGCTGGGCCGGAGCTTGTGGGGTGGCCCCCTGGGATAGAGAGCCTGTGTCCTCCAGCCCTGACCACTTCCCCGGAGGGACCAAAGGCCCAGAAAACCCCACCTTGCTCACACTGGGCCCCCATCTGCTCCCCCCACCCCCTTTCTGGGATGAAGGTTTGGTTTATCTTGTTACCTCTCACGTGGGAGAGTTTGCTCTTAACCAGGGGCAGTGCACACCCATGGGCTGCAGGAAGGTCCTTGACCTAGAAACAGCTGTTTTGAAGACAAAGGGTCACCAAAGGGGAAGGGAGGTCAGGAAGGGCAGGCTGAAGGGAGGAATGACCTGGGAAATGTGCCATGAGAAATCCTACCAGTGGTGATGGGGGCGGTTGGGATGGGGACAGACAGTGAGGACAGGAAGTTGTCAGGGAAAGGCTGTCTTGTAAGGCAGAAAGAGTTTGGGCATTGAACAAATTAATTAATTAACATTCATTCAAGGACTCATCTGTCAGGCTGGGTGGGCACCCCGGGCAGGGGTGGGGGGTGGGGGTGGGGCAGGCTCTTTCTGACCTTCAATGACAGTGAAGCTTCCAGAGGTCAGGAAGGGGGAAACCCTAATAGATGCCACCAGCCAGTCTCAGTGGGTGTGTTGGAATGGATTGGCCATTGCATTCCACTCCCACATGTGCCACTGGGCCCAGTGAGGATATCACCGCAGGCAGGTGTTTAGCCTCTCTGGGGCTCCATTTTCCAAAATGGAAAATAATATTTAGAAGGTGCTTGCTATAAGCTAGTAACTGTTCTACACTCTTGGCATGCATTTCATTTTCACGACAACCCTATGAGGAGGTTACACTCATTATTCTCATCCCCATTTTACAGGTAAGGAACACTGAGGCACACAGCAGTGAAGTCGCGCAGGTCGCGCAGCTAGAAAGTGGAGCTGGGATGGAAGCCCAGGGACGCTGACCCGACAGTCCGGGTGTCAGTGGCTTCTGTCAGCTCAGAAAGCACGGGGTTCTCAGCCTAAACCGCCCGTTCTCCTGTGGGGGAGGGGAGGCGGAGGATCCGGTTGGCCGTGAACCCTGGACCGGGCCTGCAGTCGCCATGGGGACGGCTGGGCGGAGGCGGCGGGCGAGGCCGGTGCTGGCGGGGAGGTCCGGCCTGGGACGGGGAGTGGCCGAGAGCCGGCGGCACCTGGGGCCGCGTTTTCCTGGCAGACGGAGCCGCTGCGCTGTCTCCCCTCGCAGACCGGGGAGACCCCGAGTCCCCAGCAAGCGGTGGGAGCCTCCTCAGACCTGAACTCAATCCCCCGCGAAGCCGCGCTTATCTCCGGTTCATCTGTGTGAATTATTTACTGTGTCTGGCGGCCTCCCCAGCGGCCTCCCCGCCTGCCTCCGCCCTCCTGGCCCCGCGGCTTTTCACATCCTGGTTTGCAGCAGCCCCTGGGTCCCCGCAGTTTCCCTGTCAGGCCCCGGGGGCCGTGGCCCTAGGGTCCTGTCACCAGAGCCAGCACTGCGAGAGGAGTGGAACCTCGTGTTCATTCTCGCAGCGATCCTACCAATCGGGGACACTCGACTGTCCCCACCTGGACCTTCCAAGAAGCTGAGGCCGACAGGGTTTGAAATAACCTGCCCTCGGTCTGGAAGGAGCCAGAAGTGGAAACAGCTCAATTCTGGCTCTTGACCCGTTCTAACCCCACGCCCGGTTGCCTCCATAACCCCCGGGGGTGCCTTTTGCAGGCACCCCAAGAGGCTGCTTGGGTCCCAGCCACATCCCTGACATGCCTTGTGCACAGAGCAATGAGCCTGCCGCGTGCGCCTGGCCCTGCTGGGTGCTGGGGACACATGTGTGCCTTAGGCACAACCCCAGCCCTCAAGTCCCTTCTGTCTGAAGTCCGGGTGGAGGTCAGCGGCAGGGAGCAGCCAAGGACAGGCATGTGTATGACTAATTAGGATGCAGGATGGAGGGCTGGGCAGAGAGACCATTCAGTCAAGCAGGTGGGACTTCAGCTGGGCTTTGGGGCTTGGGGGTGGGAGGGGAGGTGCAGGCTTGGTGTAGGGAAGACAGTGGGCAGAGGCAGCGCCATTCTGGGCCTTGCTGGAGAGAGGGCAGGTCCTCAGGGAGCGGCGGGAAGGCGTTTATGGTGCCGCCAGGCTTGGGGGGAAGGGGACTCAGGTCAGATCCTGGAAGTTCTTGAAATACAAGCTCAAGGGTCAGTTTAGAGCGGTGCTTTTCAACTTTTGCCCTCCAGGGGACACTGGCCATGTCTGAAGACATTTTGTGGTTGTCATAACAACGTGGGGAGGTAGTTATTGGTATATGGTAGGTTGAACTCAGAGATGCTGCTGGACATCCTGGGGTGCATAGGATGGGCCCCCCACATGAAATGATCCAGTCCCACATGTGCAAGGCTGAGAAGTCCTGGGGCCATTTTCTCGGCGCCCAGCCCCGTACTAAGATACATATATATAACATATATATTATATATATAATATATAACATAATATATATAATATATATAATATTACTTAATATATATATTAATTTACTTAATTCTTACAATTTCATGAGGCAGGACTATGATTTCATTTAACAAATGGGGAAACAGAGTCACAAGAAGATGGAAGGTTCCGCAGGGCAATGACTTCTTTTTTTTCGCTTTCTGCAGCATCTAGAACAGTGTCTAAATAAATTCAGCCCAGGGCAAAAGCAGGTTTACAGTGGTGAGTACGTGAAACACGGGGTTTATTCTCGTATTATTATTTATTAGTATTACATTGTTTTCCAGACAAACCGACATCTATAAACCTACCTTTGCCCCACCCTGCATTTGTTAGGGAGGAAACACATCCCCACTCCCCCATGAACTTCAGTGGGCCCACGAAACCCCTGCGATTGGGAAGAAACTGGGACACGGCAATGTTGAGGGTCTTGTTTGAAGACATAGTGGGACTTTCACCCCTTTGCTTTCGGGCCACTCCTCTGGAAAGCCCCTCGGTGGTTTCTCTGGGCCACTGAAGTCTTGCTCTGTGCCCACCTCCAGCAGAAAGGGGCCTCATGTGAGGGGTGGGATTTTCCCCCTCACCTAAGGATATTTTTTTTTTACATTGTTTTTAGAGAAAGAGCAAGAAAGAGAAAGTGAGAGAGAAAAACATTGATGTGAGAGAGAAGCATGAACTCGTTGCCTCCTATACTCTCCCAGACCTGGGATCAGACCTGCAGCCTAGGCATGTGCTCTGACCAGGAATCGAACCTGCAACCTTTTGGCTACAGGAAGACACTACAACCAACAGAGCCACGCTGGCCAGGGATGCCCAGAGAGCAACTGGGCTATGGGTCTCCCTGGAGTCCCAGCTGAGCTGGGAAGGACTGTCATCTTGGGAAGAAATGTCAAACCCAGAACCCAGTCAACACAAGAGTGCGTCCTCGATTGGACTTGTAAATGCAGAGAGCGTTCACATTTTAAAAAAAGATTTATTTAATTTTAGAGAGAGAGGAAGGGAGAGAAACACTGATGTACGAGAGATACATCCAGCAACCTTTCAGTTTGCAAGCTGGTGCCCGATCCACCGAGCCACACCAGCCAGGGCAGAGAGAGTTCACATTTAATTCAACCTTAGTTCAGATCTCAGGAAAGCGGGTACTTGCAGGGCCCTGGGGAGGGTTGGGTGCGCTGCTAGCTGATCACTGAGCTGCTGTGCAGTCTACATGCTGCTGTCAGCTGTGGGTACACATCTCAGCCAGGCCTCCTGCCCCCCCAGCCCTAGAGGAAGAGGCAAGATTGTCACCCTGTGGACAGGTGTGAGGAGGAGGTGCAAAGAAGTGGTAAATTGTCAAAGGGCGCCAACAGAGAGGCTTCCGGCTTGGCCTCTCTGATGCCCCCATGAACCTAAACCCAAAGCACACTTTCCACCAGTGACCGGGGGCCCATTCATTCCTTCACTTTCCTGACCCTCATCTGTGAATTCAGGACTCCGAAAAGGATGAAAAGGCAATAATGATGACAGACTACCCAACGCCTAGTATGTTCTTTCCCTGAGCTTCCTGGAGATTCATCCACTTTGAGCTTGGGGGTTGTCTGGCTGGGGTGTAATGGAGCCAGATTTGAGGAAGAAGGGTCAGGGGTGGGCACAGACTTGGGTAGGGGAGACCTCTAAAGACTGCCCTGTCCTGTTCAGGAAGCACAGCCCCACCCACCCATCTCTGTGGGCCCCTTGGACTGTAAAGTGGGCGATGCTGCTCCGCAACTGTGCCTGGTGAAGTTACCTGGTTGGGAGAGCTGTGTGGCTCCCTTCCCGTTTGCTGAATAGTTACTGGATCAAAGGTAGTAACAGAGCAGGTGCGGGTGTGGTCCACACAAGGCTCTCTCTTTCCAGTTCTCCATAAACCTGCTAGGCCCTGGCCCTGGCCGTGCTGTTCCTTCCAGGCATTGTTCTTTTTATGCCTCTGCACTCTGCATATGTTCCCTCAGCCTCTCACCCCTTTCCATCTAGCCAAATCCTCCTTCTCCTCCAGGTTTCAGCTGACATGTCACCTCCTCTAGGAAGTCTTTGCTGGGTCCCCTCTACCTGAATTAGGCCCCTCACTTAGGCTCCTGCAGCTCTGATGCTTCTCTCTGTCCCAGCCCTCATCCCACAGTGTGCCATCGCCGGTCTGCCCTGCTCCAGCAGACTGCGTTTGCTTCTTGGGCAGCCCTGGGCTCCTTGTGGGTCTCCAGGTCCCCAAGGCTTCCCACAGATGCCCGCGCCCAGCCGCTCCTCAGGGAACGCTATGGAGTTAATGGTATAGTCATAACAATCTCTTGCACATGTAGAGCTCCTTCCCAGTTTCCAAAGCCTTTTTATGACAATTATGTCATCGGATCCTAGCAGAGAACTTTCCATCTGAGGTGGGTAGGGTTGGCATGGGTGTTTCCATTTTACAAGGAAGAAAACGAGGCTGGAAAAGATTGGGTGTGTGGCCCAGGTGGCCATGGACAGGAGCTCTGTTCCCACCGCGTCCCCTGTGGCAGGCATGGGTGTATCTGGCCCAGGGTGGGCATCTCCTCAGAGTGGGCTGGCCTGGCTTTCTCTCTGGGTGGTGTGGGCAGCGGGGCATGTGGAGGGATCATTGCCTTCAGCTTTGTGTGGTGGTGACAGGGTGGTTTGGGGGTGGGTGTTTTCCTTCCTCCTCTGGAAGGAAAAAGCCAGAGGCAGGGGCTTTCTTTTGCGAAGGGTTGTTCACTGCTGTGTTGGTGATGGTACAGAACACTGAAAATTGGGGGAAAAGATATGCAAAATAGGGGAATGACTAAGTAAACTGTAGCGCACCTGCTTAAAATATTTAGCAGCCATTCAACATAAAACTTCTGCAGTTGGTGCATTGACATGGGAAAACGCATTTGTCATATGCTCAAGGCAAAAAAGAGGGTGTAAATGGGACTTATGATAGAATAGTGCTGAGAACTGTTTGAGTCCTGGATCTGCCACTTAGTGGCTGTGAACTTCGGTGAGCTAACCTTTCTGTGCCTCAGTTTTCTCATTTGTAAAACAAGCATCATACAGGGAGGGTTAAATGAATGAATACATGCAAAGCACTTAGAACAACCGCTAGTAAATATGTGTTAAGGTTTAGTTATTATTAAAAATTATTATCCCAGTTCTTGCAAGTAGATAAATTTTTCATATATATTTTGGGATATATTTTCTCTGGATAAGCATTAATGGGTGATTCTTTTTTTCTGCTTCCCTGAATTCTCTAAATGTTTTACAATGGAGGTGTATTATTTTTATTATGATGAGAGAATAAACTATTTCTCCAAACCACAACAGTCGGGGGGACACACTCAGGAACACTGTCCTTTTGGACTTAAGCAGAGTGGCCATCGGGAGCGTGCTACCTCATCAATGCCTGGGACACCCTGGGAACACACCCATGTCAATGTTTTCCTTTGGCCTGGGCCAGGCAGCTCCCAAGTAATCTTTTCCCAAACAGATCAGGCTGTCCTTTTCGCCTCCCATCTGCTTGTTTATCATTTTATGTGATGCCTATAGGAAACAGATAGCTGAGCTGTTTAAATACCCACAACCATAAACTGTCACCACCTGATGACAATGAGAATTCCCCAGGCTGGGCACATCAGAGATGACACAAACTCATTCTGACCACTGCTGTTATCATCACCCTCTGACCCAGGGAGACAAGGGCATTTATAGTGAGGGAAATGCCAACTGCTGCGTAAGTTGATAGGGGATCCGCCAGGGGTGGGGGGTCAGCCAGCTGGCCAGCTGGTCAGCAACCTACTGTGCTGGGCGCACAGTAGGTGCTCAATAATTACTCCTCACCAAGTTCAAGTGAGATTTTGTTAGGTCCCGTCTATATGCATGACTCCCCTGAGGACTGTCATGTGTCCTGGTGAGAAAATGGGGTACTATAGTATAGGATGGCCTTCACCTTTAGGTAGGAAAGGCCCATAGGTGCTGAGAATGTGTGATCTGGGGTTTTGGGATGGTGGGCCCTGATCTAGGGTGGGGTAGGGTCTAAGCTAGACTTTGACCTTCTCCTAATCCTTCCTAGAGTATGGGATTAAATGACCATGATAACTCTCATTGCAACATCTTACCACCTCTCACCTCCCCATCTTCCTGTGTTCCCATCCATCCATCCACCCACCCACCCATCCATCTGACTCCAGGGTCAAACTTCCTTATTTGAAATCATTTTGTGCTCCGGGAGGCAGACAGCTGAGCAGATACAGAGGTGGCAGGGCAAGTTCAAGGTTCTGTGGGTACGGAGAGGAGGGATCTGACGTTCAGCCTCAGAGAGGCCACATGTTGGGAATCATTATCACCATCACCATCACCATCATGACTGGGGTTCCTCTGACCACTGGTGAGGCCTCAGCCAAACAAAGCCATTGGCAAAGCTGGCCTGTGGACTTTGGCCTGGTCATTGGCAGGCCTTCTCGTCCCCAGCACCTTGACCCTTCCACCCCTGGCCTGTATTTTCCACTCTCCCTTAACCCCTCCATCCCTACCCACTACCTGTCAAACGTCCCTATTCCCATAGCCCTGTTTCTTGCTAGATGACAACTGATTGGTTTGATAATCCAGCTTTGTGTTAACATGTTCCTGTGACACCCTGCCTGGTAACATTTGTTATCCTCGTCCCATGTGTAGTAGGTGCATCTACTATGCACAGGAAACCACCTGTTGTGAACACTGTGTATTATTCAGTGTAGTTATTTATTTTGAACCCAGAATATGTGCATTGACTGCATTATCAAGTATCTCATGTGTACCTTTACCGTGAATTTCAATGGGATCTAGATTTCAGCTCTCTTGGAAAGGCGTCTTACTGGAGTGTGGCTGCTAAGGTCCCAGCCAGACAGGCCTGGGTCCGCACCTCACCACACCTCTTGCTAGCTCATTTGACATCTCTGAGCATCAGTGTCCTGAGCATTAAATGGAGACAGTGATACCTACCTGGATGATGTGCAAAGGGTCATAGCAAACTGTCAAGTATCATTTTGGTGCAAGAGTTATTTCAGAAGCTTTAAGTGCCCCACAGCTGTGCCCCTTGCAGGGGCAGAGACTCAGGTGGCTGGAGACACACGGAGTGTTCAGAGTGGGCTGCGGTCCCTGGGGTGGCAGCTCTGGGCTGGCTCTAATGGGGTGTCCAGGGGGTATCGATAGGATGGCTAAGACTGGTTAGGATTTGATTGCTCTTCGCTAATTATACAGGGCTTTGTAGGAAATCTCACAAGCTGGAAACGAAGATTTCACCCACGCCGATGTCCTGCAAGAGTCTCAGTCACCATCGCTGAGTGCCCTGCCTGACTTTCTCCCTTGCAGGTTCATCTCCGCCACCCCTGGATCTCTGTTCCTTGCCTGAAGGAGGGCTTTGGACTCCCACTAAGTATTCCAACCCCCTCCTTGGTGTTGAATCAACACTTACCGTCCTACCCCTCCGCCCTGCTCAGGCACTAATCCTTAGTCATTTCAACACAGGTTAGTAAGTCCCACTATGTGTTGAGCCCTGTGTGTGAAATGAGGTGTCACGGATGACTGGCACTGGGCTTGGATGTATCTAAAGAGTGAATGAAGGCACTTCCCTTCCCTTTCCAAGGGTCTGTTCACAGGACTCAGTGGGCTTACGTTCAGAGATGCGGGTTGGGAACGACACTTGATAATAAAAAGCGTAAACTTACAATTGGACACGCCCACTTTGGTGCTTCTGGGTCCAAATACTCTCAGAATGTCACAGCTCCTGTAGACCATTGGAAATGGGGGAATCAGGAGAGTTGTTGCAACTGGGCGATATGGATTTGAGACTATGATCTTGAAGACAGTGGGTGGGTGATGGGGGTGGGTGTTACTTTCCGGGCTGGGGGCTAAGAGCCGGGGGACACAGAGAGAGAAGAGAGCAGAGGAGGGGATAGAGGAGAGAACCCTGGGAACAGTCCTTGGAAAGATTGGGCAGCCAGAGGAGGCATGGTCTGAGAAATGGGAGCAGAACAGGACAGGATGAGACCTTGAAGAGACGGTGGTGGTTAACAGTGTGGAGGAGATCCAAGGCCTGGTGGTCATCTGGCCATTGGTGACCTTGGGTATGGCCATGTCTGTGACCACGAGGCAAGAGCCAGAACATAGGGAGGTGGGAGTTGGAAGAGGTGGATGGGGAGTTGGGGAGACTTGGCCATTCTTAGCGGAGGTGGGCAGTGAGAGGGAGGCGTGCTCTTTGGATGGGGGACAGGTTTGGTTAGGGTACAGTTTGAAGGAGAAGAGTAGGGTCTCCATGGTGCTGTGCACATCCCGGGTGTGAACATGGAGTTTGCTGGCCGGTCATCTTTTCACGTGTGTAGTGAAAAGCCCTTCCAGCCCTCAGTAAGTGCTGACTGACACCTGCTCTGTGTCCAGCCTGTTCTCCGCGCTGCGATGGGCAGGATCCTTGCGTTCAAGGACCTTCCCATCTAGTGTGGTGAGAAAGCCAACGAGCACGTTTAACTAAACTAACTCCCAAGGGCTAAAATAGAGGTAATAGCCATCAGGCTTAAACCAGAGAAGCAGCGTCACTAGGAATGGTGCAGAATAAGCTGTCTCGCAGGGACTAGACTGTATTCAAGTATGGGAACTCGGGGGCAGCCTGTGCAGGCTGCCGCCTCTGCATCTGGGGTGAGACCTACGTTGCTATACTTTGAGCAGAGGGTCAGGAAGGGAAGAGGGGTGCGGTCGAGAGCAAGGGCACTTTCTTTCCCCACCTCCAACCTGGATGCTGAGAGTGACCTGCTGGGCAAGCTGGGGTCCTTCACCATGGACCTGCACACATATGTGCCCCAGGACTCGGAGACGTTGAAGAGGGAGGCTGCGTGGAGCTGGAGCGGCTGCAGGTCCAGGGGCCGTCTCTCACCAACGAGGGGGACAGCAGAGAGGGGACAAGGGTGCCTCGACTTTCAGAGCATAACACACACACACAGCTGCTGCTGCTCCACGCCCACCTTCCGAAGCTCGTGCAAGATGTCACGTGCTCCGTGCCACCCCGGCACCGTCCAGAGGAGGGAGTTTTGGGAGAGGTCACTTCAGCTCTGTTAATGGCATGATGTTAGTGGCTCCGGCCAAGTTCCCTCAGCCATGAAGTGGGATGATGTGGTACAGCGTCAGGGGTGAAGCGCTCAGATGGTGGGGACGCTCCTCCGAGGAAGTGGCATTTGTTGCAAGACCTGAGGAAGGGCTTGGCATGTTCCAGGGACGGGGACAAGGGCAGGCGGCTGAGGCCTGGAGATGGGCGTGGGGGGCGGGAAGAGTCTGGGGGGACACAGAAGCCCAAGCAGGTAGACAGCCTTGCAGCCTGTGGTTGGATCTGATTCTGGTCTCAGCATGGCAGGGATGTGGCTTGGTGCAAGCTTTTGAAAGCTCACTCGTGCCGCTGGTGCAATGAGGACTCTGGGGGCGGGGGGTCCTGTTGCAGACGGGCTCCCGCAGGGGGCTAAAGAGGAGGTGATGACAGCCCGAGGGGTGCTGGCTGTGAGACGACAGGCGTTTGGATTCTGGGTCTGCTCTGTGGATACAAATGATTGAGGTGGGTTTGCGATCAACGAATAGACAAGGATTAAGGTCCTCAAAATAACAGTTATTATCCTGACCTCCTGTGGTCCTTGCTAGTGGCCTCTGTTCTCAATGGCTATGACAACCCTTCCCCTGCGTCTTCTCCTGTCTCCTTCCACCCAAAATCCAGGGCTGGCCTCTCCCCACCCCCAGCATCCTGTGCCTTTAAGACGGTGAGAGAAGGCCCAGATGCAATCTGTCTCCTCAAACTCCTGCCCTAATGAGAGGCAGAGAAAGAAGATAATCAAAGCAAGAACCAGCCCAGGGGGGGAAAGGAAAAGATTTTTATCCTCCCAACCCTGCAAGTTCCTCTCTGGCTCTGAGGCGCCTCAGAAGATTTCTCTCTGAACATATGAGTAATACCCAGAAAAAAAATGCTGTCCTCTGAGAAGAGGGAGACGATGGAATGAGATTCTGTGTTTGATTAGAATTTATTTCCAACCAGCAGCCTCCCTGGTGCCAACCACCCACGCTTGCTTGCTGTGGCCCCTGCAGAGCCAGGCAGCCGGAGAAGCAAGGTGAAGACCGGAGGAAAGTGGGGAAGGGAGGGGCGGCCAAGGACCTGCAGGCTGCAGAGAACTTCCAGGTGTCCTGTTGATGGCTGGGACAGGGAGAAGAGACGGGCTGTCCTCTCGCTGTCCCCGGCCAGAGGGATGGCGGGGTTGGGGGTCTAGCACAGCTGGGAAGAAGAGCTGGCTGGATTTGCTAGGGTCGGAGGAGGGCTGGCCCACTAGCTTTGCTGTATGAGCTTGGGCAGCTCCTGGACCCTCTCTGGATCTCAGTTTCCGCACCTGGTTTCAACAAACTTTTAAAGACTTCAGCGGCTACGATTTTAGACAATTTCCACCTGCCTGTCTGGGAGCCAGTTTGTTTCTCACCTGGTAGGGTTGGGGAGGTTTCCCATGTCCAGTTCGGGGAGGGGTGTGGGGCAGAGGAGAGGGGCCAGGACCGCAATTTTGTATTGAGACTTTGGGTCAAAAGCTCTCCTTTTTGGGGGGACCATTTCTATAGGACTGGGGTAAATCACACCAAATGACTTCTTTTTCCCATTACTTTGTTCACTCGTTCACTCACTCATTCACGATGCATCCCAGGCTGCGTGCCTGATGTTCGTTGTGTTGGGTGTAATGAACAAGACCCGGCTGGTCCCTGACCTCACGAGGCTCCGTGTGGTGGGGGAAGGGCCAGAACGGGGTGCTGGGGCCACTGAGGAAAGGGCCCTGACCTGGGCTTTGGGGGTCTGATAAGTCTTCCTAGGGGAGCTGACATCTAAGCTGGGACCCACGTAGTGAAGAGGGGGAAGCCAGGAAGGAGACAAGAAGGGGCGCACCAGGAAGGGGGAGGGTCTTGGAGGAGGGGTGAGGGGAGAACCTGCAGAGGGCCATGTGGGGAGATTAAAACACACTGTGATGGAATGGAAGCTCTGGGTGGGGAGGGTGGGATGGGGCTGGGCTGGGCTGGGTGGATTTTCTCCTGGGGCCAGGCGGGGCCAGGGAGGGCTCTGGGCAACATCTTTCCAGGAAGGAACCCGGCCAAGAGTGTCTCAGGATTGTGAGTGTCTGAGACTTGGAACCTTTCAGGCCCTACACCTGAGGGTGAGCACAGGTTGGGCTGTGGAGTCGGCCCTGGTAGTCTCTTCTTTTCTCACCCTGGATGTGGACAGTTATGGTGGAAACATGTGTGAGGCGGAACTACAGTTCTTCAGCCTGGACCCAGGGCTTCAATGGGTAAGAGCTTTGGGAGGCAGACTTTGGCTCCATCCTGGGATCTCATGCTGGATTGGGCTGTCCTGGTGAGAGAGAACTTCTATGCATGGGGTCATGGAGAGGCCATGTGTCCAGCTCTGGAAGGAAGAGTGATTGGGATGAATGGAGGTCATCTTGGAGTCAAGAGGCATGAGCACAGACACCTCTGGTTTCCCGATATTGTCTCTCTCATGCACTAGCTGTGCATTCTTGGGTAAGTCAGTTAACCTCTCTGAGCCTCAGCTTTCTTACTGATGAAAGTATCCTAATAGCATTCACTTCCCAGAGCAGTTTAAACATGGGGAAGACGATGGTGGTAATGGTGATATTGATGGGGATAAAGGTGATGGTAGTGATGGCGATGATGAGGAAATCGGAATGATCCAGGTCACACGCCTTCTGGGGTGCAGCCCTCTGGCCTCAGTGTGGGAGAACCTGGAGCATGATCCAGTCCCAAAGCTGCAGACTGTGGCAATGTCACAGCAGGTCAGCTTCTCCTCCTGCTCAGTGCTACTGCCTGCACCCCTCACAGGTGCCTCCCCAAGAGCCCCTGAGGAACCCCCTGTGTCTAAACCTTCATCTTAGAGGCTGTTTATCAAGAGTTTGCCTGGCCACAGCCCTTTGCCCACACTATCCCCTGTAATCCTCCTTTTGAGGAAGACACCATGATCAAGCCATTTTTACACACAAGGTAACTGGAATAAAGAGATTAGCTCTCTGCTTGCAGCCGCACAGGGCAGTAAATGCGAGAACTTGGACTTGAGCACATGGTACCTGCCTCCACCACCCAGCCTGTGACCACCCTCTGCAGCCTGAGCTCAGGATAACTCTGGACCATTGCCACTTTCTCTAAGACCCCCGTATCCCCTTCCCCGCTCCCCACCTGGCCTGCAGCCCCTGTGGGAGCAGCAATAGCATCTTCGGGGGCCTCCCCGGCCTGCCAGCATGGAGCAGAGGAGGACAACACCTCTCTTGCCTCCCACTCTCCAGCTGCCCTTGTCACACCATTGTTACTGCCACCAGGGTGGGTGTCTTTGCCTATGTGCCCCCCTACATGTGGTCAGGGCTGCTGAGGGAATTGTTGGCAGGAGAGATTTGAAACTGATCCCTTTACCCTGAGATCGCAGACCCTGGAGGCCCAGGGCTCTGGCCAGGCCAGGACCTGTGACAAGCAGCCTGACCCATGTCCTGGCTGTGAGGAGACCCGGCTCTAGTCCCAGGATCCCCCCCTCCCTGGACTCAGGAGGGGCCCCTGCGCTCCTCTGGGTCTTGGTTCCCCTGCCGGCAGTGGGCAGTGGGCCTTTGGAGCTGGTGTGACTTGGTCACGTCACATGGAGCGCCCACGCCCTCTGAACCGCCAGAAAGCCACGTCCTTGTTTACTGGTTAGAGCTTTACAATCTGTCGATATCTCCACAGACATGGTTGCATGTGAGCCTCTCAGCACAGCGGCGAGGCTGGGTGATGGATGGCCTTCCCGCCTCTGACGGTGAAGAGAGGCTCAGGGACCGGAAGCCGCGTTGCCTCAGGCCGTTGGATCTTTGAGCGCTCTGGACATTCCTTTGTTTTGAAGCTACACGTAAAATGATGTCCGTTGCTGCGTATCAGAACTGAGAGCTTAGAAATCACTGGGGATCCTTCTGTTTGACAGAGACAATGGCTTGTGGCAGCCACCAGGGCCAGGGCCGAGTCTGGGGCTCATTCAATTACTCATTTTTGGGTACTTTTCACATTTCATGCCATGAATTATTTCCCACCTAACCCCCTAATGGGCAGGCCAGCGCCACATGAGCTGGTGGACAGCTGGTCCCTGGTACTGATTGCCTGTCCGGGGACACGATTGGGCCTGTTTTACCTTGTGACACACAGCTGCGGGTGTGCACGGCGGTGGTGGCTTCGTGCATTTATTTTCCTATCACGGTTGCTCGGGCGGACCGGGGAGGAGGTGAGGCTGAGCAGCAGGCACAAAGAGATGTGTGTGTTCTGGCAAATTTGGGGAATTAACTCTTGAGGTTGTTCCAAGGAGAAAATGATGTTTTGAATCAGGAGTTATGATCCATCTGAGCTCCTGGCCTCTTAAAGAACACCTTGTTTACTGAAGGGTTCTGTTTACGGATTTATTTATACCTGGTTCAGTTGTGGAAAGAATCTGAAGAGGCTAGTTACTGAATTCGATTATGAGTTCCTTGAGGGCTGGAACTACTTTCATTATCTCTTCTCTTTTGACAGGCTAACTCCTGCGTGTCCCTCCCCGCTGTGTTCTCCGAGCTGTGTCCAAGGCCTCTCTCGGTTGTAACAATCTGTTTCTATGTCTTTGTTTTCCACTGAATTGTGAATTCAGTGAGGGTAGGGGTCAGGTATTACATGTCTCAGTATCTCATCCAACCACCTGTCCATCCGTCCAACAACCAAATAGCCACGCAGCCGTCCATGACCCGCCCATGATTCATCCATCCACCTATCCATTCAACCACCTATCCATCTATCCAACAACCAAACATCCATCCAACCATCCATGACCCACCCATGTATTCATGCAGCCGTCCATTCTTTCTTTCAAAACCAAGAAAGTTAAATAAATGAAGCCAAACAAGATGAACTATAGGCAGCTATCCTTTACCCAGTGCTCACTTTGTTCCAAGCATGGTGCTAAAGTGTAGCACGTACGTTAAATAATTGAGTAAATAAAATTGAAATCTTCCAACTACTCCAGGAGGTGGGATTAGTATCACCATATGGTGGATGAGGAAACTAAGCGAGAGCTTGGGAAACTTGCCTGAAGTCACATGGTTGGTCAATGGCAGAACTACGCTGGGAAGCTGAGCGTCTGACTCTAGCGCCTGTGATTTTTCGTGTTGCCAAACATCACTCCTGGGGGAATGATGTTAGCTGACCTGTACTGCTTGCCCTGCAATAGCCCGGTCTTTCTCACCTTCTCAGGTGAGAGAGGGGAAAGGCTTCAGGGAGGCAGCATTCCCTCCAGGCAGGTCTGAGGCTAGGAAGAAGACAAAATTCTCCACAGGAAGCCCAAAGCTCTCTCCTCCCCGCACCAGCCCAGGGTGGGTGTATTGGAGCAGCGTGTGTGGGGGGAGTGCTGCTCTGCTGCTGGTGGGGTGTGATGAGTCAGTACGACCAGAAGGGCCTGGAGGGCCATCGGTGCTAAAGCATCAGACCCCAGAATCCCTTGGGGCTTTGGGGGAAGGAAGCTTTATTGTTCAAGTTCACAGGAAGCCCAGTGGAGTTCACCAGGAGGACTCCTGGGCTTCTGGGGCTTCTCCACCTGATGCCCTCTGGCACCTTCAATCTCCCAGAACTAAATCCACTTCCTTGTTCCACCTCTGCCACCTGCTTTTCCCTCGTCCTTCTACACCCCTGGAAATGATACCGCCAGCCATCCTTTTGCCTGCCTCTTCCACGTTTCTTCAAGTAACAGCCCTTTTTTCTTTCTTGGCGTAATTGTTTGACCAGTCGAGGTGTAATAGGGCCAGCCCACCAGCATTCTACCTCCTGGCCATGGGGCAGGTGGAGTGGGAAACATCCAAATTAGGCTAATCAGTGTTCCCCGGACCTCAGGCCTGGCGCCAGGAGCAGAGATGGACGCCTGACCAAGCCTGACCAATCAGAGCTCTTCCTTGGGATTTTTATAAAGGGAGCTGATAGGAACAATGTCTCTTCCTACTGGTTACAAGGCTTTAAGGATAGGAGTCCTGAGCTCCTTGCTGTTGGATGGAGAATGGCCCTAAGACATCAATGGAAAGACGGTGTCCTCAGTTACTCCTGAAGTTGGTTCCACTCTTTGGCTTCCCTCAGTTTGTTTTCAGGGCAGGGATGAGTGGGTGGGCAATACATTTGCCCCTTTCCTTTATGGTTTGATTGTGTTTCTGTCACTTGCTATTAAAGAATCCCGGCAAGTATATTGCTCAATCCAGCAACTCAAGTATCTTCCTTGGTCCAGCCCTTCCCATTACGTAATCCAGTCATAAGCAAATTCCTTAAACCCTGCCTCTGATGAGCCCTCGCCGGGCTCCCTGCTCTCCATCCCCACAGCGTATTGGGTTTTGGGGGATTCTCCCTCTGGGTCCAGGCTTACCCACTCCCATCTCTCACTTTCGCCAGAGAAATCTTTGTGGCCCAAGCCTGACCTGGTTATCCATGGCTATAAATACTTTAGTGGCTTTCTCTTTACTCTGAAGATGAAGTCCTAGCCTTAAATTTTTATTTTTAAAGTTTGAAATAATTTTAGATTCATAGAAGAGTTGTAAAGATACGACGGAGAGCCCTAGTTGGTGTGGCACCCTGGATAAGGCGCTGGCCTGAGGTTGCTGGTTCGATTCCCAGTCAGGGCACATAACCAGGTTGCAAGGCAGGTCTCCAGCCAGGTCCGAAGCTGGAGGCAGGTGAAAGGCAACCATACATTGATGTTTCTCTCCCTTTCATCCTCCCTTCCTGCCCTTGTCTCTAGAAATAATGAATACAATCTTTTTTTTTTTTTTTTTTTTTTTTTTTTTAAGAAGATGATACAGAGAGTTTCTGTCTATCCTTTACCTCACTTCTCCTGATGGTAACATCTCACATAACCATGATACGTTTGTTAAAACCAAGGAATTGGCATCAGCTCAACGCTATTAACAAAATTACAGATTTCATCAGTTTTTCCAGTGCTGTTCCTTTTCTTTTCTAGGCTCGGATCCAGGGTACCAGGTTGCAGTTGGAAGTGCTAGTTTTTCAACATAGCATTGAACACCTGTTGTGATCTGGCCTCTGTTTACCTCCCTCCCCATCGCTGGCCCCTCGCCACCCCGCTTTCTGCTTTGGCCACGCTGAATTACCTGCGGTTCCTCAAAGCAGTCAGGCTGCTTCTTGCTTCTCTCGTCTGAGGAACCCCTAGTGCCTTGCTTGGTCCAACTGACATTTATTCATCCTTTATGACTCTGCTCAGTTAGCTCCCCTTTGAAGCTTTCTTTCTTTCTTTCTTTTCTTTTTTTTATTTAGCATTTACATTTATTGAATACTTGCTACATGCTAGGAAATGTGTTTTATGTGCATTTTTAAATGACAGTCTCCTTTGAAGCCTTCTTGACCGGACCTAGCTGACCCCCGGCCTTCTCTAGCTCCCATGTTCCCTCCATACCCGCACGCTTTATCTGTGGTTTGGGCAATCTGTTTCCTGTCTCTCCCGCTGGGCCGGAGCTCCCAGGGGCCAGCACGCTGCTTAATTTATCTCTGTGGCTACTTAGTGAATGCTTGCAAAATGGATGAAGTTAGGAAAAAGTCAATACCTACACAGACGTCCGCAGTTGCTGGAAGGGAGAAATCAGCTGGCCCGGATTAGCTTCCCGACTTGCATCTCGGAGGGTGGAGTCGGAAACTAACTTTTATGGAGCACAGACTACATGTCAGGCGCTGTTCTGAGCACTTGACACATGCTACTTGAGTTCTTACAAAAACTCTATGAGGTGGGCACTATTATTCTCCCCATTTTCCTGGTAAAGGCATAGAGGTGAAGCAGATTACCGGATGAACAAGTATTAGAGATAGAGCTGAGATATATCCTGAACTGCTTTTTTTTTTTTTTGCTAGATGCGTGTGTGTGTGTGTGTGTGTGTGTGGGCCTATGGAGGGGGTAGGATGTAGTTCAGGCCAGGGCAACTGGTAAACCTAAAACATTTTTGAAGCATGGGCAACCCAGATTCTTGAAGACTTTCTGGGGAGGATGTGTTGTTGGTTACCCCTGAGGGTGACAGGTAGAAGGACAGCTGTTTGGGGGTGTGAGGGCCCACTGAGGCTCTTGGGGGTGTAAGTTGGTCAGAGGCCAATTAACAAGCCCTAAGGGTTGGAAGCACCCCAAGAGGAGACTGTTTCAAGGAAGGAAGAACATAAGGGCCTAGAGAGGGCAGAGCCGCCTGGCCCAGGGTGAGCATGGAGCCAGGAAGAGCCTGCTGGATTGAGAGCATTATACCAAATTCCCATAAGATGGGCAACGCAGTTCAGCTGGGCATCTGTAAACTACCCCCGAGTTTATCACTCATAGCCTGAGATTTCCTCCTGGTTGCATTGCTTTATACGCTACATGGAGGTGCAAGTCCTCACATTAGTACTAATTACTGTTTGTGCAGTGTTGATGAGCAGTCCCTAGAAACAACATACTCTGTTGTCTCTAATTCAGCCTTCCAAATGCCCCAACAAGGCTTTATTACTGCAGCCTGCTTACAGATTCAGAGGTGGAGACTTAGGATAATGACTTGCCTGAGGTCACACAGCTAGAAAGGACACAATCAACATGGAATGAATGAATGAATAAATAAATAAGCCCTTAAACCAGGACTGTTCCAGTCTGGTTTCTATTCCTCTGAGAAAGGGCAGTTGGTGCCCAAAACTAGAGGGCCTGGCACAAAATGAGGATTCAAGAAATAGTTGTTGAGAGAAATGAATCCAAGTGGTGTCAGAAAGGCGTAGGAGAGAAAGGTCCTAATTATATAACCTAGCATAGAGAACACTCAGTTTGGGTCTGGGAGGTACACAATACACCATTCAAGCAGTCCTCAGCGCTTAGTTGACAAGATTGCCACTCTCCACTTCACAGGGTGGGTGGGGTGGGGAGCTTGAGGAATTCGGCACCTTGTCAGGGGGATCCCACAGCCCGTGATCTGTACAGAGAGGACGAGAGCCAGGTCTGACACGGAGCGTTTGCACCAATCATAAACCAGACACACACAAGAACACATACACACGCACACCTCCCATAAGCAAATATATGCTTAGGCACACGCACAGACCCAGGCATACAGACACGCACAGATACAGACATGCACACAAAGACACACCATCCAGGAAGGTGCAGGGGGAAGGCACGCAATCATTGATGTTCCCTTTCTCTTCCCCACCAAGCACTCTGTCCTAACAATTTTGGGATGGCTCATTCCTTCACAGTCACACTGGGGTCATGGTCATATTCACGGCTCCTGGCCTAGGTCCTGGTGCATCGTGGATGAGCATAGGATGTGTGTTAAGTGAATCTGGTCAAAACTTAAATCTGGTTTGATTCTCCTGTATCCCCAACGCTGTGAACAGATATTTGCCCTCATCCTTCAGAAGAGCAGGCTAAGGGCTTAGCCTGGCATTTGAAACCTCTTGAGAGTGGACTTTAGTGGCACCACCTCCCATGACTGCCTTTGGCTCTCAGACCTGGGTAACTGCAGCCCCTGCCCCGCACATGTGTTTTCCCAGGGCCTGATCTGGCTTCCCTCTGGCCAGACTTATCTCCACGGGACAGCGAGTCAGCCAGGCCAAGGGGACGCGTCCACCCAGAAGCCACATGTCCCCTTCTGGATTATGCCAGGACCTAGGCCAAGTTTGCTTCCAGGGCCCGCGTGGGCCTCTTCCCTGGGCCATCCCCATGCAGTTGGACCATACTTCTGGAGTGAGTGTCCCTAAGGCCAAGGGATGGCCAAAGAGTGGCCCCATGTGTGCATGCGAGCCCCCTTGCAGGTGGGATAGAATTGGTGTTGGGAAGAAAAGAAGTGGGGGATGCTCCTGACACCCACCCCCATTTGCGTGAGCCCGGAGCAAGCACACGAAGGGGGGGTGTCAGCTGTGTCATATGATAAGCAAATGTTAAGGGTGGGTCCAGCAGCCCCACCCTGCAGGAATGAGGGTGTGCAGGCGTGGAGGCAGGGGGTGTGAATGTGGCTTTGGGGAGTTCTGTATTAGGGACTCTCCCATTCTCTGGGCCTGGAGCTGTCCTACTGGTTGGTGCCACCTTGGGCAGGGACAGGCTGTTCTGTCCCTGGGGAGGGAGTATTCTGACTAAAGGACAAGGTGGCCATGAGTGACGTCAGGCGGTCCTGGGGAGGCTCTCCCTCACCCTGGGTGGGGCTGGAATGCTGCCTGTGACTCTGGTCCAATTTTGTGGCTCTGCCTAGGAGCAGATGAGGTAGGGCCAGTGCAGAAAGAGGACAGGGGGAGCCATGTTGCGTGTAGCACCAGGAATAGCCCTTGTGAGGGGCTTGGTCAGGTGGCCACAGCTCCCAGCTGGGCTTTAGTCACCAGGTGAATGAGAACCTGGTGTCCAGAAGGCCCAGACTCTTTCCCAAGTAGACTCAGCAAGGGGATGGCTTGCCCCGGGGGAAGAAGGGCAAAGCTGGTATTCAACTTGAACTGTGATAAATGTATACAGTTGTGTTACTATGAGCACAGTCATGATATAAGATGTTTTATCACCCTCACACCCTCCCTGCTTCCCCCAGCCCAGGCAACTGCTGATCAGTTTTCTGTCACCGTAGTTCTGCTTTCTGGAGAACTTCACATAGATGGCATCAGATGGTATGTGTCTTTTGGGTCTGGCTTTTTCCGCTCAGCACAGTTATTTTGGGACCCATCCATGTTATTGCTTGTGTGAGTAGTTCATTCCTTTGCACGGTGGATGAGCCACCGTGCTGTAGAGGTATCACGGTTTGTCCATGCACCCGCTGATGGACATTTGGGTTGTTTCCAGGTTCTGGCTACTATAAATAAAGCCTCTCTGAACAATCGCAGACAGGTCTTTGTGTAGACATAGGTTTTCATTTCCCTTGAGTAAAATGGCTGGGTCATACAGTAAGAGGATGTCAAGTGGTTTGCAAAGAGGCTCTAAGGTTTGCATTTTCATCAGCAGTGCGTGAGCGTTCCAGTTCTTCCATGTCCTTGCCAACACTTCAACCCAGGACTCGGGGCCCCCAAGCCTGGGCAGCACTGAGCCCTTAAATTCAGGGAGAGGGGCAGGTGGATAGTGGAGGTCGGGATTGGATGGACAGCTTATCTCTGTGAAGGTCTCACGTTATTAGAGTCAGGAAAACCTTCAGGGATATTAAGCTCTGGGTTGTCATTTTACACATGGACAAAACAGAGGCCCAGAGGAAGGGACCTATAGTCCCTTAGAGGGATGTGGTGCTGGTATAACTGGGAGAGGACAGTAGAGTGGAGTGGAATGAGGGGCAGGGAATTTTGGAGTTGGAATCGCCCCAGAGTCTTGCCTTAGCTTAATTAATCACTCACCTTTCCGAGCCTCTACTCTTCCTTCTGTAAAATGGGGACCCAAACAACCTCCTGGGATATAGATCAGGAGGATTAAGTGGCTGGAGGATGATGAATTCAAAGAACCTTTATTTAGCACATACTGCATGCTAGGCACTGTTCTCAGTGCAGGGGACATAGCAGAAAATGAGATCAATAGTCCCTATGCTGGGAGACACTATAGCTATGGAAACAAAATCAGTACCTATAAATTGTGACAAGCGTTTTAGTTGAAGAAGCCACTTCTCATCTACTTAGGACAGAGTGGTCGGAGAGTTTGTTCAAAGAGACGGTATTTAAGGTGGGGCCTGAGCGATGGAAGGTGGAGGTGGTGCTCGTGGGAGGGGGGAGTCTATGCCAAGAGGCAGAGTTTGGGGGGCTGACTGTGTCTCAGGCTCAGAAAGGGTGGTGCAACCCCGCTACAGAGTGCACGGAAACGGACAGAGAGCTGGCTGGGGGCTCGGCCATGCCAGGCCTCGCAGGAGTTGGGATTTTACATGAAGAACAGGTTTATTTTAGACACAATGAGTGTTGGCTGTTATTTATTCTTCCTCTGATTTTGCACCACTCAGGAGTCTCAATTCCCAGTTCCAAAAACCCAAAGTGGGCAGGTGCAAGGCTGGGGTCTGTAGTCAGCTGAGCCTGGGCCCCCACCCCGAACTCACCAGCAGGCCTGGCAGGCTGGGTGGCACCAGCTGGTGGGGTGGGGGTGGGAGACCATCTGCTGTTTCCTATTGTCGTCCATGGGCCCATTGTCTGGTCCACGCCCTCCACTCTGAGGACAACGGTGACAATGGGGGAATGTAATCTTCGGGCTCCAGTTTCCTGGCCTGGCCCCTCGCCTCCACGATGACACGGGGAGAAAGCCCCCCTGGGGCTGGGGCTGGGGACCTGCCAAGCGGGAGGCAGCGCTGCACGCACCCCTCACCATCTCCCTGGCAACCGCAGCTGCCAAATTGTCAGTCGGAGGGGTTTTTTTTAGCGTCCCGGGTGGGAGTTTTCTTCTTGCATCCCCCTGAGGGTGGGGTGCTCTTGGCAAAGGATCTGCTTATCACTTCCTGAGGACCCCGCCCCTGGTTGGGGGTCCGTGGGGAGCCAGGGCAGGAACAAGCCTAGTCAGACCAAGCACGTGTTTAAGTTGCCAGTGAGACAGAAGCACCAAAATAAACGCACATGGTCTCTGAGGCAAATCATCAACGTTGTCATCATCTAAAAGATCAAAACGTTAAACTTCTTGGTGCTCATTTGATGTTTCAGTGTTATTTCTATTTGGACTTAACACGGTGTCAGGGGGCCGGGCACCATATTCTTTTCATTGCTTTGGGCCTCGAAAGTCTGGACCCAGCCCCGAGGGGGAACGAACGGGGAGGGGGTGCAGGGCCCCGGACAGCTGCTCTCATCCCTCTGGTGGACAGATTCATGCCCTGCAGGGCGGCTCTGAGGGCTGACCTGTTAGCAGTCAGTGAGGTCTGCTCTCTGGTCCAGAAGCCGAGGGGCTGGACAGTGACAAGAATGGCCCATTGCTTATTGAACATTTACTGTGTCCCAGCAATTGCCTCGTGTACATTAACTCCTTTCATCTTCGCAACACATCCAGGAAGTGAATCCCGTTATCATCACCCCCATTTTACATCTACGGGGGTGTAGAGAGGTTCAGCATCTTGCCTGAAGTCATACCGCGCAGCACTTGCAGGACCGAACCAGGATTTGAAGCTGGGAGGCTGCGCTCCATGCTCTCTGCAACTCCCCCTACCCAGCCCCACCTGCTGGGTCTGATTTCTGGTGGGACTCATGCGCAGCTTATTTTTAACTCCGGGGAGATAAAACGAAAGGTCCCAGGCCTCCTCTCCAGGGCCCAGGCCCCTCGATGGCCCTGCATAGCCTGCAGCTGGGAGCTGCACGGACCGACCTGGGTTTGCGTCCCTGCTCTGATACTTCCTGGCTCTGTGGCCGTGGCTGGGCGCTTCGCCTCTCTGAACCACGCTCCCCGCTTCTGTAATACGGGTTCACAGTCGTACTCCTGCACTGAGCTGGTGTGAGCATTAAACCAGTGGATGTATGTCGAGTACCTAGAACAAGTACCCTTGCACTGGGCTCAGTAAATGCTAAGGGTAATCGTTAAGACTGCTTGGGCCGTAAGTTAAGGTGTTAAGGTGAAATGCGGATTGAATTCTCGGGTGAAGGTGCTTTGTACATGGAAGACAATGACGCAAAGGTCGGGGCTTGGTGGGACTCATAAATAGGAAGTGTTCAGTCTGGATAGCGGGAGGGGCTGAGGGCTGAGAGGAGATCCATCCTCCCTGGGTGCTAAGTGCCGAATGCCAGCTGAGGGGAACAGTAGCCAGTCTGCACTGTGGCCCAAGCCGAAGGGAAGAGCCTCAGGCCAGGGCCCCCTACTTGTTTCTTTCCCTCTCTGGGCCTCAGGCTCCCCATCTGTCGAAGGGGAAATTGGAGACCAGCTGATTTCTAAGTACCCCGATTCCAGCTCTGGTTTTCTAGGACTCCGATAGAGTAAGAGGATGTGTAAACATGAAAGTGGAAAATAGACACACGGTTCGATCGATTGCGAAAATGCACCCAGTTCTCCCCTTTTCTCTGTAATCACACCACTTGCAAAATGACTTGGCAGCTTCTCCCTTCAATAGGTGGGGAGTCTTTCTCCAGCCCAGGAGTCTGGCTGCAAAGTGGAGGAGGTGGCAAAGTGCTAGTTCCAAGTTTAGGCCTCAAGGGGGCTGCAGCCTCTCCCTCTCTCTCCCTCTCTCCTCCCTTCCTCCTCCCCTCCCTCTCGCATTCTCTCCCTCGCTCTGACCCTTGTGGCTGCCACCAATTTGGCTAGCCTGCTGGAGGATGAGAGACCTGTGGCCCAGCCACTACTGTCACCCCAGCTGATAGCTAGCTGATTGTCAGGCAGGTGAGCGTGAGACCACCCTCCACTAGCCAGCCCCTATCCCACCTGCCAGTTGTCAGCAGCTACATAACAGGCTAGACTGAGGTCAGCTGAGCCTGGTCCAGAGTCTCAGCACCACCCTCCTGACCTTCAGGCTGGTGGGAGAAAGCGCATGTGCATTATCGTGGGCCCTTCAGGTTTTGCAGTTGTTTCGCAGCGTTACTGAGTCACTAGGTAACTGATACATGTGGTCGGTGGAAAACAGTATGGCTTTGAGCCTCTGGATGACCTCTGCTGGGCACTGTTACCATCCTCAGGGGCCAGGCAGGGTGGGTTTAGTGTAGCGGTTACATTCTGGATAAAGTCCACCTTGCTTTGGAAGCCAGTTTTCCCACTTTCTAGCTGTGTGACTTTGGGACAACTTACTTCACAGAGAGGCCCTGGTTTTCTCTAAAGTCTAGATAATCATAGAATCTACCTCTGGGGTTGTTACATGGATTAAGTGAGTTAATACATAGAATGTACTTAGAAAAACCATGCCCAGGGTGTGGTTTTCATGGGTTTATGGTCTGGGTCAGATACATGTGAGCTGGCATCCTGGTTCTACCACTTACTGAGGTTGTGGCCTTGGTTTTATTTCCTTCCTTCCTTCCTTCATTTCCCTCCCTCCCTCCTTCTTCCCTCCCTTCCTCCTCACCAGAGGACATTTTTTCATTGTTTTTAGAGAGAGAGAGGAAGGGGGAGAGAGAATGAGAGGCAGAGAGAGACAGAGAGAGAGAGAGAGAGACAGAGAGAGACAGAGACAGAGACAGAGACCTGGGATCGAACCCAGAACCTGGGTATGTACCCTGACCAGGAATTGAACCTGCAACCCTCTGGTCTATGGGACAATGTTCCATCCGGGTACCTAGGGTCCTTTCTAAGCTGCCATGTCTTGATCTGTAAATTGTGGATCCTATTTGCATTTTCCCCATAAATGAGACTATGTATAAATGGCTCGATCCAGTGCCTGACCCAGATGGTGCTGAGAAATCTCAGCCTGGAGCGGGACCTCCCCCAGCAGATCCTCCCTTTCCTTTTGCCTCCTCCACCCGCCAGCTGCTTCTGGTGACATGGAAGCAATCTCAAATCTGGGTGTCCCTTGGAGATCAGTTCCAGTCCAGCTTCCTCAGACTAAAGACAGGGAAATAAAGGCCCAGAGTGGGACCGATCTGAGGCTACACAGGGTCAGTGGCTGAAACCTACACATTTTAACCTTGAGCCTGGAGCCTCTGCCATGGTGCTGGCTTGCTCATGGCCCTGTGAGCAAGTGTGTTCTGGGCTTGGTGGCTCAAAAGAGCAGACCAAGCTAGACCCTGCACCCTGCCCAGCACAGAATGTGCCTGGGCGGTGAAACCTCTTAGTGATCCTTCCCAGGAGACCATCCAGTGGACCCTGACCATGGAGCCCGCCACCTAGGTGTTTAGATGACTAGTGGCCCTGTAACACAGGCCTCAATGTGAACATAGAAGGCAGTAGGGCTGAGATTATTTCCTTGGGTATCCACAGGGAAACCAGGGCTCAGGGTGGGTGGGGCTCTGCCCAGGAAGTCCATTTAGGTAGAGACAGAGCCAAGCCTAGGACCCAAGCCTCCTGACCCCCAACCTGGGGCCTTCTGCTCAGCTCCCTTCCCCCACCACCTGACTCCGGGGGTGAAGCAGAGAGAAGGCAAGAAGCAGCAGGGTGGAGCCTGCCCCATGCCAGGTGTCAGCTGGCGCAGGGAGCCTCCCTGTCCCTGGTGATTACAGGGCTGCGGCCCAGACGGTCCCTCCCAGGCCTGTTCAGGGGAATGGGGCTCTGACCTCATTGTTGGTGGGGTTAGCACGGGCACTGAGTAAGGGATTCCCCAGGCCCCAACCTGCCTTTGTGGACAAGCCTCCATGTCTTAGCTGGTCTCCAGGGAGGAGACTATGGGTTCCCAGCCTTCATGGGCTGGCCCTGTGGGGCTGAGGGTGCTGTGTGCCACTGCGTGTTTGCACGTGTTATTCACACGCATGCCCTGTTCTTTCTGTATGCTCACTGGAGGTAGGCGTGAGGGTGTGTTCACATCCATTCTCACTGGACCCTCTTCTGCCCAATGTGTGGGCCTCCGCTCTGTGAGTTGTGTGTCCAAGTCATGCACAGTGTGTGGGCATGTGCTGGTGGACAAGGGAGGCCTAGGAGCAGGTACACGAGCACCTACTGTGTGTGTTGTGAGCACTGCATGTGAATGCTGAGCATGTACATGCTCTGTGTGTGCACATTGTATGTGTGCAGGCTGCAGTCACACCACTTACCACTCAGCTGTGAATGCGTGTGGTGGTCAGTCCTCTGAGAACCAGGGTTGGCTCTGAGAGTGGGCGGTGCAGGTCCTGCCCTGTCCCCCGAGCTTGGCTCAGAGCCTGCTTCTATGGGGTCTGCTCCCACAGTTCAGACAGCCCCAGGGAGCAGGAATGCCTGAGGGAGCTGGAGGCCTGCGGGTCACCTTGGGCTGGGTCCTGAACTCGACGCTGGTGCTACCCAGAGACCCCAACCTCTGCATCTCTTCCTGGTAGAGATGGGGAGGTGGGTGCTGGCACCTCTTTCGGCCAATCCACCCTTTGATCTTTGGCCCCTAGATCTTTTGCCTCTGGGACTCCTACTGTCTTTGAAGATCCTACACATAATAGGTCCTTGAACCTCCAAGCAGAGGGTTGTGGGCTTTCTGAAGCCCCTTGGATGCATCTGACTTCATAGCTGGCTTTGCTCCAGCCAGTGAGGAGCTGACTGGCCTGAAGCCCAAGTCTGTTGGCATTCAGGTCCTGGGTCCTGATTACTGCCCCCCAAACCCCACTCAGCCGGGGTGCCTCCAGAGACATCTGCAGCCACTGATGGAGTTGGGGGGAGGGAATGATAATATCTGAAATTTGCATCTATCCCTCCATGTGCTCTCTGGTAATCTAGGCATAGGACACAACGCAGGCTCCTCACCCCAGTTTCAGGGCTGCCATGGCAACGCAAAAGACGGCTTTCCATCTGCTGCCTATAGGGACCTCAGTCAGGCCTTTGTCATGCTAGGAATCAGTGTGAGGAGGCACTGGGCCTGTTCTGGGGCAGTCATTGGCCACATCTGGCACCTCTTAGCCCTGGAAAATTTAGAGATGATGCAGCATGGAGCCCCTCCAGCAACTGGAGAGGAGTGGACATTAAGAGAGGCCAGGGATCTCTCTGGGGCTAACATGATAGTAACGGCCTCTGTTGGGAAGGGGTCAGAGACTTATTCATACTAGTGTGTAAATGACTAACCTCTTTTGGGAGGGCAGTGGGTTTGGGGGATTGTGGAAACTTGGACTTTAATCAAAACTAAAAATTTAAATGGTCAACTTATCAACAAGGAAGATTTTAGGCATGGGCAGGAAGTGTAAGGTTATTAAACAGCATAAAACTTAGTTGTGAAGGGGGTCTGGGGGTGCAGCATGGCTACTGCAAATCTAACTTGTCCTTGGGTGTTGATGGGAGAAGGGGAGGAGCTGTGCCTCACCTAGCTTCCATCTCAGAGGCCATGGCTGCCATTGGGGGCTGAGTTTTTCCTACCAGACTCAGAGATTCCTCTACCCCCACTTCTGGCTCCTGTACATTTGTTTTCTTTGGAGAATTTTCTCTCTTGGATGCTCTGTGCTTAGTGTGAAAAGAGCAGTGGGGAGGAGGAGAGAGGATTCCAGTAGAGGAGTGAAGTGGGGGGAGGGTGTGGCATGGACTGAGAGGGGTACAGTGTTGGGAGAAGAGGGGGGACAGGAAGAAAGAGAAGGAAAGTCCGAAAGGAACTGTAAATGGGACCAATTGCAGGGTCTGCTTCAATGAGAGGGTGTGTGTGTGTGGATGAGTGACTTCCCCTCTCCGCGT
The DNA here is from genome assembly GCA_004026585.1 of Noctilio leporinus. NCBI lineage: Eukaryota > Metazoa > Chordata > Mammalia > Chiroptera > Noctilionidae > Noctilio > Noctilio leporinus. The sequence goes on from PVIW01000157.1 coordinate 273,011, forward strand.
GACTCAGTTTCCTGATCTGTAAAATGGGTGCAATAACTTCCTGCGGCAGCTGTGAGGATTGGGGGAAGATGTATATGCAGGTCTGGCATGGCGAGAGCACACAGCAGCTGCCCAGGACACTGCTCCCCTTATCCCCTCCACCGTGTGTCAGAGATGGAAGCTTCTAGATCGGACGCCAGGCCCTGACTTAGACTCATCTTCTGCTAACTTGGGTCCCACCACAGCTTGAGTGAGGAGCCACCTCCCCGTAGGCCCCGGGCAGTTCCCACAGGCCTTCTGCTCGCCAGGTGACAGGTCCACAGGCTGGGAGTAACCCACATAAATTTAGGTCAGTGTACTGTGTGGAGCTGGGATGCAGGAGCCCTCCGCCTCTGGGGCCCTGCGCCCAATCCCAGGCCCAGGAACTGGGACACACCAGGAGATAAACAGGGGAGCCATTCGCAAGGGCAGAGCCCACCTCCCTACCGAGCCCAGCGAGGCCCGGATAGCACCCAGCTCAGCTCATCTTGGAAGAGAAAGTGTGCAGACAGGAGGGGGGAGGCAGCGGGGGACAGGGCAGGATATCAAACCCTCTCCACCAACGAGCTCCTTTCTGCGAATTTCTAGCATCTGCAAATTTATTTCTGCCAGCAATTTACCTTTTCTGCAAGCAAGAGAAATCTGTTCTTGTTTATGAGTCACTGCTTTTTCAGAAAATTTAGAAAAAGAAGCATCTGCAGTCGGGAGGACCACAGGGGGCTGGAGTTCAGTGGCAGAGCCACTAAAAAGGATCCTTGGCACCGAGTGGAATGTCGTCCCACTCCCACTTACCCAGAGGCGATTGTTGTGTTGGCTGGGGGGTGCATGGCTTTATAAATACCCACATAGTATTCCTTTCGATAAAGGAAACGTTTTATAAGTAAATGCACTCGGAAGCTTAAAAGTGGAAGCTGTGCTTGACGTGATGTAATAGAGTAGAAACCTGTTAGGAAATGTTGAGCCCAGTTAGGATGGTCTGGGAGAGGGTCGGCATTGGACCCACCGTTGAGGGCCAAAGAAGGGTGGCTGGATCCTGCCCCTGGGAAGTAAGGCTGGGCCACCGTCCTGTCCTCTGTGGGGAGCAAGGCCATTAAGAGACTGTGGGGCTGCCCTCCTCTCCTCTGGGTGCCTCAGTCCAGCAGCTCAGGCCACAGTACCTGGGGTTGTGGAGCCTGTCAAGTTATTGTACTCACAGCCCTCCAGCTTAGACTACGTTTGTCAGCCTCCTTTGCAGCTAATCCGGCCATGGGACTGGGATAAACCACAGCGACATTGTGGTTCAAAGCCTGGCAGACCTGCCCTCAAATCCCCGCTCTCTCACCTAGCAGCTATGTGACTTCGGACAAATTGCATCCTGTCACTGCACTGAGTGGTTTCAGCAGGAAATGCCTCGCACGTGGCGACTCTGAGTCCACGTGCTATGTTGCCAAAACAAAAACCCCATGGGGAAAACAGCCTTATAACCTGTTACATTCTGATAGTTTCTATTCCAGTGGTTCTCCAAGGGTGGCCCCTGGACCAGCAGCAGCACCTGAGAACTTGTTAGACGTGCAATTTCTTGGGCCCCATCCCAAACCAGCTGAGTCAGAGACTTCACAGATGTCTTTCTTCTCCTGCCAGCCAGAATTCATTTCTTTTCTTTTTCTCCTCCTCCTTTTCCTCCTTCTACTTCCCAATTTTCAATAGAAAAACTACTTCCAGTCCTTGGCTCCAGGGATAGATCAAGACCCAGGGCTAGCTGACTGAAGCAGTGGTTGGTTCAGAGATGATCCTTATCATCTAATGAAATGCGGTCCTGAGATATTGCTGGAATTCCTGGGAAACAGCTCTTTCCCCGGGGAAGGAAGAAAGCCTGCAGCCGCCCCTGCCACTGGAAGAACATGGGAGAGGCTGCATGATGTACAGGCACCTTGGGGGAGGGGAGCGGAGGGGTGGAGGAGACCGTGTCCAAATGCTTTCAGCATCGTGCATTGTCTTATGCCTGATCTTAGGCACAGTTGCCAGGGTCCACGTGAAGTGTCCCTGGCCCTGAGGAGCCTGCCATGGTGTCGGTGCAGCTCTGACTTTCAGGGAAATGATTGCACTTGAGCCCACATTCAACCAGTGCCGGTGGGTATGTGGCCCCAGCTCCCATTCTTCAGAAGGACAATGTCGGGAGGCAGCGTGCTTCTCAGAGGTTCCAGAGAGGTCCAGCCTCTATCGCAGCAAGTTTGAAAACTCACATTTTATCACCCTGTCCTTGTCTCAGTCTCTCCCCACTGAGCTCTCTCTCTCTTTCTCTCTCTCTCTCCTGCTTCCCACACTCCCTCCAAAATAAACCGCTTCCACCCAGGTCCTTGTCTCTGCCTCTATTCTTGTGGAGACCCAACCTAAGAGAGACAGATTCCTGTTGACATCTGAGCATCTGGCCCTAGCCATACCTGAAACTTCAAACTCTATTCTTGGGCTTTTCAGTTCAATGAGCCAAAAATTTTTCCCTCCCTTCTTGCTACGTGTCCATTAGTTACATTAGTTATCTACATTAGTTATCTGTGAGTACATTGGTTATTCTGTTACTGTATAACAAGCCACCCCCCTAAACTTGGTGGCTTTCCAACAACATTTAGTATCTCAGAGTCTTCGTAGGTGAGGAGCCCAGAGGTGGCTTCACTGGGTCCTCGGGCTCAGGGTCCCTCCCGAGACTGCAACAAAGGTGTCCACCTAGGCTGCATTATATCAAGGCTCGACTGTGAAAGGATCTGCTTCTGAGCTCGCTTCTGTTGGCACGACTCGTGCCCCGATGGGTTGCTGGATAGTGGCCCTCAGATCTTTGCTCTCTGTTGGCCAAAGGCCATGCTCAGTTCCTTACCACGTGGGCCCCTCCACAGAGCAGCAGCTTCTGTCAGATTGAGCAAGACAGAGAGTGAGAGATGGCAAGTGAGCAACCTGGAAGCCAGAGTCTGTTGTTACCTGACTTTTAAAGTAGCATCCCAACAATTCTATTTGGTAGAAGCAAGTCACTAGGTCCAGTGCATGCCTAAGGAGAGGGATTCATGCAGCCCTGGCTGGTATGGCTCTGTGGATGAAACATCAGCTTGTGAACCTGAAGGTTGCCGGTTCAATTCCCAGTCAAGGCACATGCCTGGGTTGCAGGCCAGGTCCCCGGATGAGGGTGTGTGAGAGGCAACCAACCAATGTTTCTTTCACACATTGATGTTTCTCTCTTTCTTTTTAAAAATAAATAAAATCTTTAAGCAAAAACAGTGGGAGGGGCTCACACAGAACACAAATACCAGGAGGTGGGATGCATCAGGAGCCATCTCGAAAGCCACGAAAAATAGAAAACTGCCTCCTACCATCTACAAGGAATATGAACCCCTGGCTCCAGGGCACAGAGCTGGAAAGGCCATGAACATCAGAATGGAAACTTGGACACCAATCCCCCTGATTGGTCCCCAGGTAAGGAGCACTGACAGGCATCTTGGGGACATGCGGAGGCGGGAAACCTACCAAGGTCCTGGTGGGTAGGAGACGGGAGAAGAACACGAAGTGTGGAAGCCCCTCCACAACCAAGAGAAAACTGCAGAATATTACTGCTGTTCTCTTGGTTGGGGGCTATTGTTTCTGTTTGATTTTCACCAAGCTGGGATGGTGCTAACCAGCCTCTAGGTCATGTTTGTGCTGTGTCCATCCTTGAACTGAGAACTTCACCTGCATGATCTCATTTAAACCTTCTCTAATGAGATCTGACCTGAAAATACCCTCATTTTACAGGGTGAGGTGCAGGGAGGTTAAATAACCTGCCTGAGGACAACCAGCTATGAAGTGTCACTTAGTAGTGTGTTTTTACCAGTCAGGTGATCAAAACCACTTTAGCTCCGTGAACAGGGCTCCCTCCCCCACTCCTGCCCACCAGCCCTATCTTCCTGGGAGGTGAGCAAACTGAGCTTCAGCGAGAGAAGGGACTCATCTGAAGTCACATGACTAGTAACTGTGCATTTACTGGGTTCAGTTCAGTTCCAGGAATGTGCATTGAGCACCTACTATGGGCTGGGCCCTGTGGTTACCGTGATAGATCAGACCAGGTCCCCTACCCTGGCGGACCTCTCTGACCAGCAGGGGAGGTAGACTTGGAAACATGGGTGAGGCCAAGGGCTGAGAGAACTGAGAGAAGGGGCCCCAGACCTAATTTCAGGGAGACATTGAAGGTCTGAGAGTTGATGGAAAGATGTCCATGTGCCCTATTGTGCAATCATTCATTTACTCACGGAAGGAATGAATGGATTTACACACCTGCATCTCTTGGGATACAGATACAGATGTGCATGTGTGTGAGAAGATGTTAGAATGAAGTGGCATCTACATGTGCGGATGGGCCAATGTGCATGCCAACATGCCGTGCATATACAAGAGTGTGTGTACATGATGATGTCATGTAGTGGAGCCAGGTTGCCTGCTCGACTCTTGGCTTTGTTGCTTGTCTGTTCTGGGTCAGTTAACACCTTCATTCGTTTTTCAGTCAATAGAATGGGGAGAATAATGGTACCCCCCCCCCGCCCCCCAGTCTAGGCTGGGTTCTTCAGAAGCAGAGCCTGAGACAGGCATTCCTATCCTAGTGATCAATTTTGGCAGGACCTTGGAAGGGAGTGAGAGAAACAGGGCTGAGTTGGAGAAGCTAAAGGGAGAGGTGGGTTCAGCCTGGTCTTACTTAACCTGCTGCTGCACCGAGTTCTGGGGCAGGAGAGGCACCGCCGGGTTGGCTCACCTTCAGGGAAGGAGGCCAGCCCATGACCCGGAGGAGGAGGTCCTCTCCCAGACATTTTTTGGCCAAGTGGCTTAGGTTGGCTGAGAGGGGCACATACCAGCCCACATGGCAGCAGCTGGGGGGTGGGAGGGGCAACAGCCTTGATTATACCCTTGCTTCCCAAAACAGCATCAGCCTCCCCTGGGAGCTTGTTAGAAATGCAGAGTCACAGGCCCTATCCCAGATCCGACTCAGAACCTGCATTTTATCATGGTCTGCAGGTCTGACAGCATGAAAGTTCTAGAAGCACCGTATGAGCCAACCTTGCAGGGTTGTTGCGAGGGTTCAATGGGGCTAAGTTATAGAAAGCACTTAAAACGGCATCTGGTCTGCTCTTATTATTATTGGCATCAAGGTGTGTTTAGCATGTTGGGTTATTCAGATACTCAATATATGTAAATACATGAGCTACATAATTTGCAGGATCCAGTGTAAAATGAACTGTGGGTCTCTTGTTAAAAACATTAGATGGTAGCCCTGGCCGGTTTGGCTCAGTTGGTTAGAGCATCGTCCTGTAAACTGAAAAGTTGCCGGTTCGATTCCTGGTCAGGGCACGTACCCAAGTTGCAGGTTCAGTCTGGTCCCCAGTCAGGGTGTATATAACAGGCAGCTGACTAATAGTTCTCACATCAGTGGTTCTTTCCCTCTCCCTCTTATCCCCTCTGTCTAAGATCAGTAAGCAAATCCTCAGAAGAGGGTTATAAATAAAATAATAATAAAACAAAACAAAATAAATCTCTTGAAAAATTAGACAGGAGACAGAGCCTGAAACCAAGGGCCGGCCCTTCTTAGCTTGAGGCCTGCATGACCGCACAGGTCTCGGGAGGAAGCCACGCTGAGGGCCGGCATGTGGGTGTGGGCGTGCATGCGTGGTCTTGAGGCCGTGATGACTCGAGGGGTTCCTTCCCGTGGCCCATCCTTTCGGCTGCGCAGACAAGGAAAGCTGGGCGAGGGGTGCCCGAGCTGGGGTTGAACTCGTCTCCTTTCCTAGCGCTCTTCTCGCGGGGCCCATGCATCTTTGTCTGCCTGGTGCCAGCGGCTGTGGGGAATTGTTGGGGCCTCGCAGCCGAGAAATGTTCCCTCACGTCTGCACGTTGCAGAGAGACGGTGGAGCGTGCGCTCCCCTGAATCTCGGGCATCCATTCCCAGGGAGCCCTTGCTGCTTGGAGAAGGGGTGTGAAATTTAATTTGCACTAATTATCTCGAAGTGAGAGGAGTGGGAAATGAGCTGGCGCTGCACATTCGGCCTCTTCCAGCAGCTCCAGGTCCTCAGGTTGCTGTTTATTTCTGTGCGAGGGGAGGGGGGTGCTCTTGCCATGGCAACCACAGCTGCTGGGATTTGGGGGTGGCTGGGCTGGAGGGCAGGATAGGGGAGTGGAGGGAAGGAGTGCGGGCTGGGGCAGACCCGGGGCGTGTGGGACCCTGTGATCTTTTGGGGGCCACGTGCGGAGCCCCACTGTTCTGTGGGGGCAGGGCTGGGGGGAGGAGAGTGAGGGCACCCCTTCCAGCCCGCTTTCAGCTGGGTGAGGCCTTCGGCGGGGAGGTCGGCAGCTGACCCCGGAGCCAACGAACTGTCCCAGTCTGGAAGGACAGAACGGTTTCGTTACAACCTGCGCAGGAGCATCCCTCCGGGGTCCCCAGGACCTCGGCTGGCCGAGGAGGGGGTAAAGGAGGGACTCTGGAGCCAAGGACAAACACCTTGCCTGTTTCTTCCTGTTCCTGTCAACCCCGTCCCCAGCCTCAACTTTCTCCATCTCTTCCCTACCCACCCCTCCCCTCTACCTGCCCGCCTTGGTCACTCTTTCCTGCCACCGCTAGAGGGCGCTGAGGCGCCGTGGTCATCCATGATTTATCAGCCTGGGACCCCCTGGGGAGCCTTGACTAGTGGGGAGCCGGGCATAGCTCCGAGTTCTCGGTAGAGCTGGTCCATTTGTAGCCTGCTTGGAGTCTGGGGCAGCTCTGGACTGACCCAAAGAGCAGAGGCTGTCACGGTGACCCCCACCTAACACCCACAAAGGGAGGGTATTCGGAGGAGAGGGGCTCCCTTGGATCTAAGGAAGGAACCTCTGCTCTCCTCTAGCCTCATCACCTCCCCTGGAAATTGGGGCCACCAATCCGCCACCAATCCGCACCTTACTTGTGAGGATTGGGTAGAATAATATACAGGAACCCACGCATAGTAGGCACTCAAATGGGAGTTTCCTTTGCTAGTCGGTCAGTCAATCCAAAAAATGTTTATTGAGCACTTACTACGTGTGGGGGTCTCTGCTAGGCTCAGAAGGACCGCCAGGAACATGGTAGACAAAGAGCTTATCATCATGAAGCTCTCAGCCTAGGGAGGATGGAAGGATTATACATAGTTGAAGTTATATTTAAACTGTAAATGTTTAAGTCATTATAAATGAGTGTAATGCATGAAAAAAGAGGAGCTCTGGGTGCCATGGGGTGCAGGTTGAGGGAACCTGCCTGGCTCTGGCCTCAGCTGAGCTCTACAAGGTGAATAATAGGTCTGGCACGCGGGAAGCATGAGGGAAGGGCCTTCCAGGCAGAGGAACAGCAGATGCAAAGGCTCAGAGGGAGCAGGAAGCAGATGCATTCTTGGCACCAGAGGTGGTCCAGTGTGGTGGAAGCTTGAGTGTGAAGGAAGGGGGTAGGAGAGAAGCTGGAGGGTGGGTAGGGCCCGGCTGCCCAGAGGACAGGGGTGCTGGTGTGGATGGCAGGAAGGCAAAATAGAAGGCCCAGTGGTCTTTGTGTGACAGGCAAGATGGGTGTTTTCAAAGTGATGACAATGTTTTTGAATAGAACTGTGGATCTGTCCTGTTTCCCTGACTGTCTTAGAGCATCTACAAGTAAAACAGGCATTGGGAGAATATTCTGGTGGAGACATCATGACACTGCAGCCCAAAGAGGGACCTAAGTGGACTGGGAGGCTGCGGCAGCCTCCTAATGTCCAGAGGGAGGATCGAGAGTTAAGACCTTGGTCTGTAGGCTGTGGCCCATGGAGAGTCTTTTCACTATTGGTCACCTCAGTCTACCCACCTGTGAAATGGGCAAAGTCAGTCCTGATCATCTCCGAGGGCCCCTGTGAAAGGCTGCTCTGAATTCCTTGCCACAGGGGAGGTTTGCTGGTACCGCAGTTAAGCCTTGTGCACTTCACATTAAGCTGGTCTCTGTATCAGTGGGCAGGGAGACAAAGATTTTTATTGAGCCTCTACTATGATGCAAGCCCTGTGCTGGGCATGAGGTTGTGGTGGTGGTGGGGTTAGAAGGGGGAGGCTGTGTGTCCAGCATCAGGGAGTTCTCAGTCTTTCCAGCTAGACTCTAACTGTCCACATCTAACTGTGCACTTTGGTCTGGGTACCATGCAGAGGATTCCACGTGCATTGTCTCCCTTAGTCCTTGCCATCTCCTTGAGACGTGGAATTGTCACCCCACTTTACAGATGAAGAAACCGAGGTTCAGAAAAGTTAAGTGACTTTCCCAAGATGACCCCCTTACTAAATGTCAAATCCAGAACTAGACCCCAAATCAGCCTGAATCTAAACTACCCTCCTCACTGCCGAGGATGTATGCGGACCCGCTGCCACCTTCCCCAGTTATCACTGAGGCCATGATTGAGTGGCAGCTGTGTGCCATGGGGAGAGGGAGAAGGAGATGAATTCTTAGATATTAAAAAAACTTTTTTTGGAAAATGGGCACTTATTAATCACTTACTTTTTAGTGCAAATTAGTAGCTTCTGTTCTGGCACTGAGGTTCGTTGTAAGAGCAGAAAGTAATAAGGGAGCATGTGACTAAGGACAAGAGGGTATCCAGGGTGAGGTGGCAGGAGGGCACTGGCCTAAGTCAACTGTTGTTGAAGGAAGGCATTGTGGGTAAAGCTGTGGCTAGAGAGCTGGCTCCACCACTAACTTCCTGTGTGACCCTGGGCAAGCCCCCTTCTTTTAGAGGGTGTTATCTCCCATATGTACAATAAAAGCTAGAAAATGCTAAGGCTTTTTCCCAAATAGGCTGTCGGTGCTGATTCTTTGTCCTGAAAGTTTGATGTGAGGTGACCACAACTGGCATCGGAGGCCCTGGGTGGCCCTGAAGTCATGTTCAACATCTAGGTGGCCCCAAACAGAGGTGAGCAGTGATGGGCTGAGCCGTCTAGTGTCAGGGCTGCTGGGGGCCCTGGGGAGCCGGACCGGCCACTGTCCACAGCTCCAGTGCCCAAGCTGGTTGCACCATTGCCTCCTGGCTCATGATGGATTCAGGCTTCTCACTGCCACCCACCCAGATATAGCAATCGAGAATCCAGCCTCCGGAAATAATCGGGCTCCAATATGGCCCCAGTTGTCCAGTGAGGACAACTCGTCCCTGCCTCCTCCTCTGCCCTGGGAAACGCTGTGGTGGAAGGAGAACCAGGCTTGGACATGGCCAGACCTGTGCGCTGAACCTGGTCTCTTTAGCTTGGTAAACCCAGATCAGTGGCCACGCCTCCCCGAGCCTCAGTTTCCTCATCTAGAACAGGAACATGGGGATAACTCATCTACTTCCCAGGATGCTCAAGAGGATGATGAGGGAACATCTGTGGAGGCGTCTGGCACATGGTAGGCGTTCAATACATGCCTGTGGGTCCAGGCCAGTGCCAGTCCTTGGCAGACAGACAGTTTTCCCCGCAATGGGCTATGGTCCTTCAGAGCTTTGCAGAGCCTGGAGGATTTTCCCTGAGTCGGAGGCCCAGATCTGCGAGGCAGTGGCAGGCTTCAGCCGGGTCTGGTGCCCTCACTTTTTTCCTCTCTTTGGGGCCCTTGAGACCCTTTGAGACCCCAACCCCTGGCCAACTATACAGGCTTTTGATTCTGTGGGGGTGAATCTGAGGTACCTGGTCAGCATCCCTCCCAACCCCCTTTCTCCACACTGAGGTAGTTTCAGCCCTGAGACCAGAGGTTTTATTTTTAAGTCCAAAAAGTTTTCATTTTCATCAAAGTTACATATGCACACAGTTTTTAAAAAAAATCCAACAATTCTACAAGGATGATCACAAAAGTCAGCTGTCCCCCTGACCTCAATCCATTTCCCTGACCCCAGAGAGGCAACCGCTTCCATTTCTTTTGGCTGATGATTTTGGTATTTATAGTCATGTTTCTAAAGAGCATGCTGGTATTGCTATTTCTTGAATGTTCTTTTTTTTTGTTGTTAGTTCTGTGACTTTTTGGGGTAACAGTTTTATTAAGGTGTAATTCACATACCCTTCAATTCCCCCATTTAAAGTGCAATTAGTGGCTGTTGGTATATTCACAGAGTTGTGTGACTATCACCACAGTCAATTTTAGAGCATTTTCATCACCTTAAAAAATCCTGCATCTTTTGGCTATCCCCAATGCCCCCAGGGACCCCAGTCCTGAGAAGCTGCTAACGTGCTTTCTAACCTCTATAGCTGCCTGTTTGGGACATTTTATATAAATGCATTGTGTGGTATGTAGTCTTTTGTGTCTGGCTCCTTTCACTGAGCATCTGTGTTCAAGGTTTATACATGGTGTAGCTTGTATTAAGCCCTTTTTTTTTTTTTTTTTTTTTAAGATTTTATTCATTATTTTTAGAGAGAAGGGCAGGGAGAGTAGAAGAAAGGGAGAGAAACATCACTTGCCTCCAGCTACGGACCTGGCTGGAGACCTGGCTGGAGACCTGGCTTGCAACCTGGTTATGTGCCCTGGCTGGGAATCGAACCAGTGACCTTTGGGATCGATTCACTGAGCCACCAGCCAGGGCTATTCCTTTTTAATGGCGAATAATACTTTGTTGGACAGATATACCATATTTTGTTTATCCATTCATCAGTTGATGGACATTTGGGTTGTTTTCACCTTTTGGCTATTGTGAACAAGGCTGCTATAAACATTTATGTAAAAGGTTTTGTGTGGTCATGTGTTGTCATTTCTCTTAGGTGTATTAGATCTAGGTGTGTAATTGCTGGGCCATAGGATAACTTTATGTTTAAATATTTTCCCCCCTTTGTAATAGATTTTATTTTTTAGAGCAATCTGAAGTTCACAGAAAAAATGCAGAAATTCAGCCCTGGCTGGTGGCACAGTGGATAAGGTGCCGGCCTGCGAACCCAAAGGTCGCTGGTTCGATTCCCAGCCAGGGCAACATAATCAGGTTGCAAGCCAGGTCTCCAGCCAGGTCTGTAGCTGGAGGCAGGTGAAAGGCAACCATACAATGATGTCTCTCTCCCTCTCTGCCTCTATCCCTTCCCCTTTCTAAAAATAATAAATAAAATCTTTAAAAAAAAAAGCAGAAATTGCTAAGTTCCAATATATACTCCCCCCACCAGTATAGTTTCCCCTATTATTACTGTATCATTTATGTGCTACACTTGTTGCAACTAATGAACCAATGTTGATATATTTTTAATAATACTTTATCGATTATGCTGTTACAGTTGTCCCAATTTCTTTCCCCTTTACTCCCCTTTGCCCAGTACCCCCTTTCCCTTAAGCAATCCCACCCTCCTTAGTTCATGTCCATGGGTTGTGCACATAGGTTCTCTGGCTTCACCTTTTCCTATACTATTCTTAACATCCCTGTGTCTATTTTGTACCTACCAATTATGCTTCCTAATCCCTGCACCATTTCCCCATTTCTCCCCATTCCTCCTCCAAGCTGATAACCCTTTTATTTTATTTTATTTATAACCCGTTTAATCCCCATCTCTATGGTTCTGTTTCTATTCTGGTTGTTTAGTTTGTTTTTGTTCTTATTTTTTAGGTTCTGTTGTTGATAGTTGTCTGTTGTCATTTTCATGTTCATAGTTTTGATCTTTTCCTTAAATAAGTCCCTTTAACATTTCATATAATAATGGCTTGGTGATGATGAAGTCTTTTAGCTTTACCTTGTCTGGGAAGCACGCTATCTGCCCTTCCATTCTCCATGGTAGCTGCTAGGTAGAGTAATCTTGGTTGTACATGGGTCCTTGCTTTTCATCACTTTGAATACTTCTTGCCTGTAAAGTTTCCTTTGAGAAATCAGCTGATAGTCTTATTGGCACACCTTTGTAGGTAACTCTCTTTTCTCCTCTTGCTGCTTTTAAGATTCTCTCTATAGGCTCTGGCTGGTGGCGCAGTGGATAAGGCACAGCCTGCAAACCCAAAGGTCGCTGGTTCGATTCCCAGCCAGGGCACATAACCAGGTTACAAGCCAGGTCTCCAGCCAGGTCTGTAGCTGGACGCAGGTGAAAGGCAACCACACATTGGTGTTTCTCTCCCTCTCTGCCCCTCTCCCTTCCCCTCTCTCTAAAAATAATAAAGTCTTTAAAATAAAAATAATATTTTTTTAAATAAGAAAAGATTCCCTCTTTATCATTTTAATTACGATGTATTTTGGAGGGGTCCTCTTTGGGTCCATCTTGTTTGGAAGTTGCTGTGCTTCCTGGATTTGTATGTCTATTTCCTTCACCAAATTAGGGAAGTCTTCCTTCATTATTTTTTCATACTAATTTTCACTTTCTTGCTCTTTTTCTTCTCCTGGCACCCCTATGATTTGGATGTTGGCACAGTTAAAGTTGTCCCAGAGGTTCCTAAGCCTCTCTTTTTAAAAAATTCTTATTTCTTTGTTCTGTACTGGTTGCTTATTTCTTCCTTATGTTCCAAATAATTGATTTGAACCCCAATTTCCTTTCCTTCATTATTGGTTTCATGTGGATTTTCCTTCATTTCACTTAGTGTAGCCTTCCCTTCTTCCCTTCTGCACTTGCTGTACTTAAGCATGTCTGTCAAATCTGTGAGTATCTTTATCACCAGTGCTTTGAACATCTGTTAGGTTGGCCATCTCTTCATCACTTAGCTCTCCCACTGGAGCCTTGATCTGTTCTCTCTTTTGGGCCATACTTCTGTCTCCTTAACTTGAGAGGCTCTTGTGTTTGCCTCTGTGTCTTAAGTAGAGCTGTTGCACCTTTTATGTTGTAAGGGACGGAGCATTAGGTATTTGTCAGTACAGGTGACCTGTTTCACCATGTGGTGGTGCTGTCTGGGGGGTAGGGGTCTGAGAGGGAACATTGCTGCCTGCTCAGCACTTGCCGCCTCTCTAGGCACTTCTCCTGCTTCCCATGTGGGACTGGCACCTCTCTAGCTGTTGCCTTGGTGCCTTTCTCGTGGTTCCCAGAGTGGGTGGGCTTATGGATGTTCTAGGACCATGGGGACCTCTAAACAAACGGACTCTGCTGAGAGACCAGCAGTTTCTTCCTCTGCCCCATCCCCCACTGGTTTTCACAGTCAGAAACCATGAGGCTTTACTTTAGCCAGTGCTGGAGCCCTGAGCTGTGCAGGCTGGTCTGGTGCTGCACGTGCTCCCCAGGTTTTGCTTCCTGCTTTTTTAAACGTGCGACTGTGCTTTCCATCAACCTGCCATAGCCGTTGTCACTGCTGCCGCCATTGCCTCTGTGTCCTGGCTCTGCCCCTCCTGCCTGTCTGGAGGAGCATTTCATCTTTATTTCTTTGTTTGTGGGACTTCCATTTTCTAGAACTTCTGGTTGTTTCCCATTTTCACCTCCATTTTGGTTGAAAGTTTATGTTTAAACTTTTGAGGAAGTGGCCTTGGTCAGTTGGTTGGAGCATCATCCCAATACACCAGGGCTGTGGACCTCATCCCCAGGCCGGCACATGTCCAGGGGTCAACCAATGAATGCATGAGTGAGCAGAATAACAAATGGATTCTCTCTCTCTCTCTCTCAAATCGATAAATTAAAAAAATAGAAACTTTTGAGGAATGGCAAGAATGTTTTCTGCAGAGGCGTCCCCCTTCTACATTCCTCTAACCAGCATGGTTTTCTCTAGCTATTTGAAAATGTTTATAATAGCTATTTAGAATTCTTTGTTAAATCTAACGTCTAGCCCTCTCCTGGGTGGTTCTGTTGCTTGCTATTTTTCTTGTGTGTGGGCCAGAATGTCTTGTTTTGAAGCATCTCTTGTACATCTTTTTTTGTTGTTGGAAATTGAACTTCTGAAATAATATATGGCAACAGCTCTGGCCTCCTTCCTGCACGTCGTTTTTGAGATCATTGTTTGAGGTTGTTCTGACCCTAAGAGGGTCCTTCTTAGCTGGTGGTTTATTTTATATCTTAAATGAATCTACCAGTCTCCTCTAAAGAGTTTTTGTTTTACCCAAACCTCTATTATTTTTGAGAGCACCCTCAATCTTTAACTTTCCCAAGCTGTGCTGTAAATGAATCCAATTCTGTTGAGATACTTTTTGGGAACTCTCTCTTTTAGGATCTGTCTCTCCCCTTGGGCAAAGTGTCAGGCAGGAGCTGGGACTGGGGTCAATGGCACTCTTCTGTCTGAGTGACATCCCTGCTTTAGTTAGGCGCTTGGTGGAGCGGGGGCTGCCTTTAGCCTCTGGTCTTGACTGCTTGCCTTTCCTGGCGTGGCAACTCTGCCTATGAATGAGCCGGGGTGAGGGTGACTGGGGCCGCAGGATTTATTTCTCAGCACACCACACGCAAGGTGGAGTCTTCATCGCACTGATGGGGGCTGGGAAGAAAGGAGCGCCAGTCTCTAAGCTGCGCTGCTCCAGAACTTAGCCTGGATAGCAGTAGCTGGGGAAGGATGAGACATACATGTAACCATTATGACACAGCACTTCTATAACATGGTTTTGCTTTAACCTGGTTCGAGAATTGGGGAAAACCCTTGTACAACACAGCCTCCTAGAACAGGGGTTCACTCTAACACGGTTTGAGAATCGGAGAACTCCCTGAACAACACAGAGTGTAATAAGAGCTTTTAAGATAAAAAATATATATATATCTCATTAGAAATCAGGAAAGCCCCTGAACAATATGGAACATAATAAGAGCTTTTAAGATAGAAAGATATCTCATTTGAAATTAATGAAATTTATAAAGATCTCTCAGCTAAAAGCAAGCAATCTAAAATAACAGCGTGTTTGCAAAAAGTACAAGACAGAAGTTCAGGTAACGCTGAAGAATGTTCAGAGGATGACGATATCTTGTCAAAAAGAAAGCACCTTCGGTTAATGGTGCTTAGTAGTGATGACGAAGAAACCATTATATAATAAATATCAATATGTTATACTTTTGGTGAAAATTGCTTTAATAAAGATATTTCTCTTAATTATAAAACTGTAATAGTAACCCTGGCTGATAGCACAGTGGATAAGGTGCCGGCCTGCGAACCTAAAGGTCGCTGGTTCGATTCCCAGTCAGGGCACATAACCAGGTTGCAAACCAGGTCTCCAGCCAACTCTGTAGCTGGAGGCAGGTGAAAGGCAACCATACATGGATGTTTCTTTCCCTCTCTGCTTCTCTCCCTTCCTCTCTCTCTGTGGAAATAATAACATCTTAAAAACAAACAAACAAAAATACTATAATAGTAATGTTCTTAAAGCTTTTGGAATCTAACCTCCTTTCTTGTACTAACTCTTTGTTTCCTATAACATGGATTCGCATAACACGGCACTTTTTAGGAACCTAACAACCGTGTTATAGGGGGTAACCTGAACTGATCTCCTGCCCTTGCCGTGAAGATGAAAGATAGGGCATGTCTCCAGCTGGAGGAGAGAGAGCGCCCTGGCTAGTCACTGGCCGCAGACTTTTGCAGGTTGTTAGGTTTTCTTGAATAAACGTTTCTTCATTTGCTCTATGCCCTTACTTACTCTTTTCAGAGACTTCCAATGGTTGTTTTAAAATAATTTCCAGCAGTCCCCCGGGGGAGCATGTCTGCTGAGCTGCTCATGGTGTCACATAAGAAGTGGAACTCTGTTGTCTTTGACTTGACATTAAGGGGAGGGGCTCCTTCCCCTCCCCTCCCCTTGCACCTCCCAGGCCGCTGGCCGCCCAGTAATGCTATGATGCTCTTCCCTTTTCTGTGTAAGTTTTGTTTTCCCCAGAGTTTCTTTTTACAAATTTGTTTCTTTGTTTGCCGGTACATACAGGCAAGAGGGTGTCAACTCCAAGCTCTTGGCCAACAGAGTGACTCTCCTGCCAAGACATTTAGATGCATCCATTTTCTATCAATTTGAAGACGTCTCCCAGAGCCTCCCGACCTGCTGCCAGTCAGACTGGTTGGTTTCTACACCTGGAACGCAGGTGTCACCCTGGACTCCTTCCCTGTGGGCTGAGAGGATCCCTCGTGCTTTCTGTTGTGCGGGCATCTTCAGCGTCCTGTGTCCCCTGTCCGCCTCCGTCTTGGCTTATTCCTTTGACTTGGTGCCGGACATCCCTCAGTGGTTCTTGAGAAGAGACCCGCGAGATGTCCATCTTTTGAGACTTTGCAGATCTGAGCATGCCTTTGTTCTAGCCTCACCTTGATCAGTTGTTAGTTAATCTAAGTATAGAATTCCGGGTTGGAAATGCTTTTCCTCCAGAAAATTTGAAGACTTTGTTCAATTGCCTTCTGGCTTCCAGAGAACAGGAAGCTATTCTCATTCCTTAGCTGTTCAATCTGGAAGTGCGGAGAAGCTTCTCTGAGTTCCCAGGGGGGTGACATTTCACCACGATGTGGTGGGTCTATTTTTACTTATTGCACTGCACCTGCTGTGAGTCCTTAAAGCCCAGAACTCTTTGGGTTTGTAAATTTTTTGAATTATTTTTATTGATGATCCTACCCCCTACATTTTTTGATACTCTTCCTACGATTCTAGATATTTGAAAAAGGAACTCCTGGAAAAATCCTATATTTAAAATAATTTTTCTGCCCTGGCTGGTGACACAGTGGACAAGGTGCCAGCCTGTGAACCCAAAGGTCATTGGTTCGATTCCCAGCCAGGGCACATAACCAGGTTGCAAGCCAGGTCTCCAGCCAGGTCTGTAGCTGGAGGCAGATGGAAGGCAACCATACCTTGATGTCTCTCTCCCTCTCTGCCTCTCTTCTTTTCCCTCTCTCTAAAAATAATAAATAATATCTTAAAATTATTTTTCCTTCTGTCTGATTTCCTTATTGGTCACTCTGGGAAAGCTAAACCTTATCTTCCAATTTTTCCTTTTAATTCCTGCCATTACATTTTTACTTTGTAAAAGCTTTTAAAATTTTGCGCTGTGTCCCTCTTTTGAAAGTGATAATCTTATTCTGATCTCACCTGTGCATGTTATATGTGACCTCTCTGATGCTATTGACAGTTTTTCCTCCATGTTGTTCTGTTATCTTCAAATCGGCATGTCCTGTTTGTTTTATTTTTATCTTTCCGGTTAGAGGTGTTTGTCTAATGTCTGGTAAACTCAGTTATCTGTGCATGTTTACAAATAGGAAAAGCAGGGGCTGATTGGAAGCTCTGGGTACACGGTGGGTCTGTGGGCTTGTACTTCTTTGCAGGGTGACCAGGCAAGGCTGTTTGGTGGAAAATGCCAAGGTTGGAATTTCCAGGGCTTCTCTGCGTCTTTTCTCCTTGGCCTGCCATGTTCTCAGAGAAAGCCCTTCTGGTCTCTTGCCTGGCGAGTGTGAGTCTGGCTGCCAGTGTCCTGAGCACACAGTGATGGGAGAGGGTTGTGGCCTTGACACTGAGCCCTGCTCCCTGTCATTGGTAGAGTGCCATCTCATGCACCGCGCCTGAGATCTGGGGTGAGAAGAGCTTCTTAAATAGCTCCAAGAATCCTTTGGATTGGAATGGCCCTATACCCCAACTTTCAGAGGTGCTTGATGTGACAAATCCCTGAGGCTTTCCGGTGATTATGTTTTTCTGATTCATCTCCCTCAATTATCTGTTTATTGACCAGCTCCCAAAACATTGTGGTTTCCTCTCCCACCCTCCCTAGCATACTGAACTCATACCCTCAAACATTTAAAGAAACCCGTTTACTGTTGTTTTAGCAGCCAGGTGGGATGGGAACCAAAGTAGTTGCGTGCTCCGTCTGTCATCTTGATAGAGACATTTCCTCCTCTTACTGTCTCCCCATCCCAGCCGAAGGAGACTTCATGGTGCTTGCAGTGGTGGCTAGAACTCGCGAGCCATCCTTAGCGCCTCTCTTTCTCCTCTAACCCATATCCATCCAATCTCAGCAAGTCTTGTGAGCTCTCACTCCAAAGTATATTCCGAATTCACACCTCCATTGCTACCACCCAGCCCTGATGTCTGTCACCTGGGCACCACTAGAGCCTCCGCGCTGGTTTCCTTCCTTCTGCCTCTGCGTTCCCTAGAGTCTGCTCTCAGCCCAGCAGCTGTCATATCCTGTCATTGTTGTCATATATCATCACTACTCTCCCTGAAGCCCTCCTGTAGCTCCCATTTCACTCGGATTCAGAGCCCAGGTCTTAACAAGGCCAACAAGATCCAACATGATGAAACCCAGAAACCTCTCCAGTCACACCAGCAGCCTGGCCACCTCACGACCTGCCAGCCAGCCCCCCACCCTCCGGCAGTTCCCCACTCTGCCTGGCCCTGGCACCCCCTTCTTCCAGGCCCCTGCAGGACTCCCTCCCTCCCCTCCTTCAGGTTACCTGTGAGCCTTCCCAGACTCTCTTCCTCTTTGGGCTCCATCTTCCTTATCCCACTTTATTTTTCTCTAGAGCAACTTTTGAGACTAGACATATTTATATTTCCTGATTGAGTTATTTATAGCTCACCTTTGCTCTCCAGGATGGATGAGCTTGAGGGCAGGGACTTGGGCTATTTTGTTCACTGCCGTAACCCCAGCACCTAGAACAATGCCTGGATCAACACATACAAGTCTCATGAATGAGTGAATGAATGAATGAATGAATGAGTACTTGGCCCTAGCCCTGACTCTGGGACTGACTTCCTCTTGGGCAGGGGACTTCAGAAGTTCTGGGCCTAGAACCCTTATTCATTTATTCATCCATTAATCCATCCATGCATTATTATTATTGTTGTGAATATTACTATTCTACAGCTAGAAAGTAGCAGAGGGAGGATCTAGCCCCAGCCTGCCTGCCTCCAAAGCTCTGGCTCTTAAGCAGAGGAATAAGACTAAGACCCAGTTCCTTGTCCAGGAGTAAGAAGTTAGCAAGGAGCCTGGCCTCAGGCTGCCCATGCTCATGAGATTGTGTCCCTGCTGAATGGACAGTTCCTTAAAACAGTGCTTCAAGATCCTACCCTAATGACACCACCTCAAGAAAGCCCCTCAAGATTGCCTGGGGCAGAGCCAGTTGCTCCTTGCCTGCTCTGTTAGAGCTGTGTGCATCCTTCTATCAGTGTGAGTCCGGGAATGCTTATAAGTGGTTGCTACTCTCTGTCCACCTTCAACTGAGGGCTCTTTGGGGATAGGAATTGGGTCTTGTTGAGCTCAGTGTCCCAAGAGCCCAGAGCAAGGCCTGCAGCGGGGAGGAACTGGGGTGGCTAAATGCAATGGATGTCACACTCTGCTACTGACCAGCTTTGTGACCTGGGGAAGGTCCTCAACTTTATCTAAAAAATGGGGAGAAAAATAATCCTCCATTCCACAAGGACTCGACCCAATGAATGAAATCACCCTGCACCATGCCTGGCATAGAGTAGGCATGCGATAGAAATCAGTGCCTTTATGAGCCAGATATCCCGATGCCAGCCCATGAGCTGTGCCCTCCCCCAACAGCAGGTGCCTCCACCTGACGTCCTCCTGGTGCCCCAGGCAGCTGGCTGACTTCCTGGTCCACCTGCTTGGCCTGCTGCCATTCAGAGATTGGCCTGTCTGCACTTTGTGTTTGGCTCCAAACAGCCTGGCCCTGACACATCCTGTCCCTGCCGGCTGGCCAAACTGCACCCAGGCATCACTGGGGCATCTGAGGTCTCCTCTGGGGGTAGCCACAGGGCAGCAGGCAGCAGACGCAAGCAGTCCCCAGGATGCCATGGGACCCAGGTGCTGCTGGAGCAGAGGCCGGGAGGGGTGACAGGGCAGGGATATGAAGGACAGAGGGAGGACTGATCTGGGGGCCTGCTTTGAGGATTCAGGGAAGTCCACATTGTGTTTTTCAAAAGCCAAAATGAATTTTTCTCTAACCAAGGCATGCATTTCAAACGCCAGTCTTCTTTAGCAGGTCGCCAGCTCCAACTAGAGTCAGGGTCCTTCAACTCTGCGGGGAGGGACCCTATAATTCCTTTCTTCAAGTCTTGGGATATGGGGCTGGGGGACCTGGATCGAATACTCTGTGACCTAATGGGCCTCTGAAGGAGCACATCTCCCCTTTACTGTGATCAATTGTTAAATGCCTGGCTCCCCTGCAAGAGGTCAGCCTTGGGTCTATTCAAGTTTATAGCCCTTTCTGTGTCTAACACAGCGCTTGCCACATACATGGCATTATGAGAGTTATCTTTTAACAAGCAGTTATACCAATCTGGAAACAGGTTCTACTATTACGGCCATTTCGGGGTGAGGGAACATGTTCACAGAGGTTTAGAGGCCTGGCCATGGTCACATGGTTGGAGGTGGCTCAGCTGAGACCTGACCCCTCCAAGCCCTGTCTTCTGAATTGCATCATTCTCCCTCCACTATATGGAGGGAGAGTTTGTTGACTGACTGACAGTGATGACGTGTGGTGGTGGGTGGATGTGTCAACAGGAAAGGGTTTGAAAGGGTTGTATCTGCCAGCTGCAGCTGTATCTCAGGGAGGGGAAGGAGGGGGTGACCTGGGGCCAACTTGTTTGGGGGTTGGTGGGGAGGCTACCAGAGATCCAGACTTCCTGGTGGGGACTAGAGCTGCCCAGCTGGTTTGCAGCCTCCTCTTTGGATGGTGGAATCTGGTCTGCAAGGCCTCTATTAGAGCCTTTCTCATGGTGGGCATCACCCCATTCAAAGATGAATAGCCCGAGTTACTAGGGGACCCTTCTCCATCCTCACTTCTTTGCTCATTGTTGTCTGACTCCTCTGTGATCCCACAGGATGAGTGGGGTTAGCCTGGTGCCCCTTTATCTATTTGGAGAGTGAGTCATATCAGTATGTCATTCTGGTCCTCGGGGAGGTTGAGACCAGCTGATATTTCCACCTCCCTCTCCTGGTGTTCCCTATTGTTAACATCGCCCATAACCCTGGCATGTTTGTCAAAGCTAAGAGACCAACACTGGCACAAAGCCCTTAACGCAGGTCCAGACTTCATTTGGGCTTTACCAGCTTCTTCACTTACATTCTTTCCCTGTTCCGGAACCCAATCCAGGAGCCTGCCTCGCATGTGCTCATCACATCCCCCTGGTGTCCTCTGGTCTGTGACAGTTTCTCAGTCTTTCCTTGGCTTTCACGACCTTTTTAGAGTGTTAAGAAGTAACAGCCAGGCATTTGGTCGGATGTCCCTGCGTTTGGATTTTTCTGATGTTCTTTCTATGATGAGCCCGGGGTTTTGCAGGGTGAAGTGCCCTTCTCATCCCATTATATTGGGGGACATGACACCCACATGGCATCGTTGGTGGTGTGAACCTTGATTGCATAATGATGGTGTTTTTTGCTAGCTCTCTCCTCTGGAAAGGTAAAGAGCTGACATTTAAGTACTTAATATGTAGCAAACACTGTTGTGGGTGTTAGCTCATTTAAGTCTTACAACTGGTCCAGGAGGAAGGTACTTTTACAAGTCCATTTTAAGATGAGGAAATGGAGGTACAGAAAGTTGAAGCAACCTGTGCAAGGTTATGCAGCAGTTGCATCTTGATCCCAGCATCCTGGTGGCCTTAGGTCCCACATTTTATTCACTACCCCATTTGTCTGTCCTGGTCTAAGCATGCTCACTGGCCAGCTGGATTCCCACAGTGGCCTCTTTTTGTTTTCCTCTGATCTCACCTACTATCCCACCTTCCTCCATCATCCAGCTCCAGCCATAGTGATCTCCTTACTGCCCCATGAACATACAAGGCATACTTCTACCCCAGGGCCTTTGCACATGCTCCTCCTTTGTTCAGAGTGCTGTGTCAGTCAGGTGGTTTTCCTAATTTGCCAAAATCTCTTCTTAGTGAGGCCTTGCCTAATCATCTCATTCAAAATTCCAACCCTACCTTCCAGCACTCCCTAGCCTCTCATTTATTTTTCATAGCCCCTATCAGCATGGGATATTTTCTTCATTTCACTTATTTGTTGGTTGGTGATCTCTGTCCATCCACCAGAATGTAAGGGTCCCAGGAAGGGATGAGGAGAGGCCATGATCCGTCTTGTTCATAGCTGTTTCTCCATGGCCTGGAGCAGAATAGGTATTTTGTAAACATCTGTGTGCCATTGCCTTGGCTTCTAGAATCCAGAATCAGATCCTTGATGAGAAGGTACAAAGATGTAATTCCATGGCCCACCCTAGAGAACCCCCTGCAGGCTGACATTGATTTGTGTATCAGCACCCCTTGAATTGGGTCATTTGACAGATTAGGAATTTACTTAACCGGCTGATCTCAGCCCTGACTTGGACGCTCCAGGAGGCAAGAAGGTAGATCTGTTTGGCTTGTTTTTGTGAACAAAATGTATCAAATACATTGCCTTGCACACACTAAGGGCCCCATAGATATTTGTTGGAAAACAAACAACAGCAGATATTGGAAAGAGCCAGCAGTGACACGGTCTTTCTTTTCTGGAGTAATCTACAAATTATCTGGTTTCCTCACTGTGTTTGTCGATTCCCACCGACCCTTTCTCAAGGGCATGACCGCCAGCGGAGAGATGACCTTGGGAACAAGCATTTAACAAAACTGCTCTCCCTTTTGAACACACACATAGTCACACCCGATTGATTGTGGTGGGGAAACAGCATCTGTTTACATACAAACATCTTAGGGGCCTGACTGATCAAAAGGAACAAACAGAAATCAGGCGATGCTCTGAAGGGGAAGTAGAGAAAATATTATGCAATGTAATGTATTTATACACAAACAGATTGCTTTGATCAGAGGCTCTGGACAAGCTGGGGTAAGAGTGGGGATTTAAAAAAATAGAGATGCCAGCCCTCCCCCTCTGCAGGGGGGCGCATGTGGGGAACTGGGGCTCCAGGCACCTTTGCAAAGTGCTATTTATTTGGAGCCTACTGTGTGCCAGGAGGGGTCGGGCCTACTCTTCTGCAGCGGAGGTGACCAAGTTCAGACCTTGCTCTCGGACAGTGGAATAGACTAAATGACCACTCAGACACCTCTCGGGCATCCTTTCTTCCCCAGAAGCCCTTCCTGGCCCTTGATTTCTGGGTCAGGTGTCCCCCAACCGCTGCGACTCCTGCCCTGCTACTGCACCACAGGCAGAGGGAGGAGGGAGAAGAAACCAGGGAGAGTTCTTGAATTGCGAGTGTCAAGCCTCAGCTCTGGAAATGAAATGCCTTTTAATTTCATCGTCTGCTTTTCTTTTTTCCCTCTGTGATGCTGTCTGGTGCCAGGAGGCCCTTGGCCACCGGATGCGAGTTGAACAAATCCAATAAAGCCTTTACTTGGCTGACTGCTTACTCCCTGGAGCTTGGCTGGCCTGGGAGACATTACCTCATTTGCCTTCTCACCTGTGCAAAGGGCAGGGCAGGGCGGGGGCCAGGACAGGGTCTGCTGGGTAGCTGGGACAGCAGAGGCCAGGGCTGGTGCCAGGGCGGTGTTCTGAGACTTGAGAGCTGGTCTGAGCTCTGCAGCCAGCTCTTGGGTGGCCGTTAGGCCATCCCTGCACATGCTGGATCTCAGTTTTTCTTCTGTGAGGTGGCAGGATTAGACTAGGTTAATGGTTTACATATTTTTTAAAGCAGTGAAACCCGGCCCTGGCTGGTGGCACACTGGATAAGGCACCAGCCTGCGAACCCAAAGGTCACTGGTTCGATTCCCAGCCAGGGCACACGACCAGATTGCAAGCCAGGTCTCCAGCCAGGTCCTTGGCTGGAGGCAGGTGAAAGGCAACCATACATTGATGTTTCTCTACCTCTCTCCCTTCCCTTCTCTCTAAAAATAATAAATAAAATCTTTAAAAAAAAAAAAAAGGGCAGTGAAACCCAGTTTCACAAGATGCAATAGGCTATGGAAGTCTCACCTTGAATGGCTCTCACCCTTGGTTACTGCCCCCCTGACCTCTGAGGGGATGTGTGTATTTTAAGATGGCAGGCTTGTTTCTGTCCCAGGACCTTTGCCCTGGCCTTTCTTTCTGAGTGAATATCCTTCCCCTAGAATGATCTGTGCATAGCTGTCTCTTCTCTTGTCATCCAGGAGTCAGCTGGGATACCATTTCCTCAGGAAAGCTTTCTCTGAGTCTAATGATGTCCTGCACCCCCAACTTCTCTGTACCTTATCCCCACTCTACCGTGTCCTCAGGATTGATCACTTCTTGATGTTTTCTTGCGACTTTATTTGTTAGCATGTTGATGACCTGTTTTCCCCACTTGCGTACAAGTTTCATGAGGGTAGTATTTTTGCCTTCTTTTTCACTGCTCTATGCCTAGCAGCCAACACAGGGAGGTAATAAACATCTGATGACTAGGTGAATGACAACACTCACTCACGACTATGTCAGATAGATGAAGGTGCGCTTGCTCTGGGCTGAGACAGGTACGGAGGGTTGTGTACCCCACTGATGGTACCCCCCATCCTGACCAACCTCCTCCCATGGTCTTTGTGCCCCTCTCCGCCCCCTACCCTTGTAGGGTGCCACAAAGCCCAGTTTGAAACCCTTTTGGACTTGATGATCTTGAAGACTCCTGGCAGTTCCAACAACCCATTACCAACTCCGGAACAGCCAGGAAGTGCAGGGGTTTCAGAGAAGGGCAAGGTGAGGCAGGCTTCCAGTCACTTCTGAGCAGGTGGTCCTGAAACTGGCTTGGAGCTTTGGAGAAGCTGCAAAGGAGCCTTTGAGGAGAAAGAAGAGAAGAGAAGCAGAATTCCTGTGGGGAGGGGGAGAGGTAGACCACCATGACCCAACCAGGCTGGTGGGGGTCGGGGAAGGCAAACAGGAAATGTCGGAAGTAGGCAGCTCTCCGAGGGCCTGGGATGCTACAGTGGGCTGTCTGCTGGCTTTGTGACGTGGCTCCGGGAGTCCTCCATGGCACTTGGTGCAGGTAGTAGAATCATCAGGGCCTTGCGTGTGGGTGATAACATGGAGAGGGCGGGGATGTGGGTGAGGAGGCTGGGGAGGCTGGACCAGCATGAAGATGGAGTGAAGGAGTGATTCAGGAGAGAGGGAACTGAGCAGAGAGCCTATTTGGCGGTGAATTCATGGGATGGGAAAAGAAGAGGGGAGAACCTAAGCCAGTGCTCAAATTTCTCACTGGGGACAGTGGGTGCTCTGGTCCCAGAGCTGTTCTGGCTGATGGTGTTAAAGGGACATTAACCCCCTCAGCCAGGAGGGTAAGGCTTCAAAGCCCAGCTGCTCCCTCCCTCAGGCTGCCTGAGCAAAGAGGAGAGTTTGGGGTGAACCTCCCTGTAGGTCCAGGATTAATGTGCTGCTGGTCACCCAGGGGCATTGGCAGGAAACAGGATGACTCAGTGTCGACTCATTCCCACTGCAGAGAACGAGGCTCCCTGTGGACTATCGGGGGACACAGGGCAGCCACCGTGACTACCGGCTGGCCTGAGATGGGCATGTCTGTGAGGGCCTGCATTTCCTGCGGTCGGGGTCAAGGTTCTCACCTTCTCAACCCCACAGGTTGTCCCTCAGACCCACTCTTCCAACACGATGCTCCCGCTGAAACTGACAACCATTTCCTGGGGACACTTGACTTATGGAAGGACATGATCTGTCTCAGGGCATGTGTTCGAGTTGGGAGGTGCTACCTGGGGACTATGCCCAGACCGCCAGAACTATAGGGTATTCTTTGGATGGCTGGAATTATCTTCTGGACCTTGGGGAAAATATTCTGAAATTGGAGGACAGATTTCAGAATTCCAGGCTTGTTCCAGAACTCTGGGCTCAGTTTCAGAATTCTCGGGGATGTGTGAGAAGCCTTGGGTGCTTTCTGGCATTCTGGACATATTTCAGAACTCTGGGGACCTGCTGGAGTCCAGGGTTGGCTCCCTGTCATGCACCTCTGTGGACTTATCTGCTGTGATCTGCTGGTACACATGGTTACAGGGAGGCAGTTGCCATGGCAACAGTAACCATGGGGTGTATCAACTTCCCGAATTTCTCGGTCCCATGACATTTTAGCTAGTGGAGAACCGCCAAGGAGCAGGGAAGCCTGCCAAGCTGGCCCCTTGCCTCCACTCTCCCCAGCCTCAAATACCCTCCCTGGAGGCAGGGGGTCTGGCGGCCCCATGATCCCTTGGGCAGATGAATATTCAAAAGCAGCCAAAAAGTGTATTTAAATCTTAAAACTTCTGCCTGCTTTGCTCCATTTAAATGCATCAACATCTTCTGTTTGTCCCATTTATCTGCCAGGAGAGGGAAGGGTAATTCCAGGAACCGAGAATAAGTGCTTTTCCCAAGTTGCTTTAATCTCTTAAGTGGGGTAAGAAGAGGGGGGTCTGGGATTCTTTATAGATTTGGCCCCTCAGACACATCGTGGCAGAAACCTAACATGCTGAAGTGCATCTGCTGAGGCTGTGGTTTGGGGAGTCACTACAGCAGACATGTGGCAGAGGCAGGCTGAAAACCAGCTGGGCCTCCTGCCCCGAGAGTGTGTTCTCTACCAAGAAGGCTGCCAGCTTCTTCCTGGGGCTACAGTAGGAACTGGCTCTCCCGTCTTAGCCCCTGCTTCTGACTATCAGATCACAGTGTCATGGGTGGATGATGCTTGAAAATCACCCCCAGGGGGCTGAGTAGTGATGGAGCAGACACCTGACTCAGGCTCCCAATTCCCAGTCCGGAGCCCTTGCTGTCACACTCACCTCTCCCACTGATACCCTCCCTCCTTCCCTCCCTCCCTCCCTCCCTCCCTTCCTGCCTGCCTGCCTGCCTTCCTTTCTCCATCCGTCCACCCACCCACCCATCCATCATCCGCCCATCCACCCATTCACCCATCCATCATCTGTTTGTCTATCCATCCATCCATCCAACCGTTCATCATTCATCCATCCTTTCAGATATATATTAAGTGCCTGCTGAATGCACTGTACCACCTTGGGCTGAGCATGATAGGAAGCTCCTGGTAGGGCCGCCTGGCCTACCCCACCTCACTCATCTCCCTTCAGCCAAACGGACGTTCTCCCATCTCAGCCTCTGCCTCCGGCATCTATAAGTGAGCAGATTTACACGTGCGTCTGCACAGACAGTGGCGCTCTGTCGGGTGTCCGTTCACTGAGCACGCAGGCTTGTATACCTGCATGTACCTAGACCTGTGTGGTTCCAAGATAGCGGCAGCTGACAGTGACACACCTATGTGTCAGGCACTGTGAACTTGAGGGCATGTTAATTCATCGAGCCCTTACAATGACAGTGTGACATCCACAGGACTGTTTTATCATCCTCATTTTCACCGATATAGAAACCGAGGCTCAGGGAGGCCATGTAACTTGCCCAAGTTCCCGCAGTTAGGACATAGGAGGCTCGGGGTTTGAATGCAGGTGGTGGGCTCCAAATCCATACCCATAACCACAGCATTCACTTGGTAATACAAGTCTGCCTTTGCGGACCAAGGATGGAGCCCAGTCCCTAACCTGGGCCTTTCCCTCTAACCGGAGTGTAAGAATAGGGATTGTAAGTATTTCACACTTTTGCTTATGGGTATGAAGGTGGGCAGGTGGCAAGTGTGTGCACACCTGTCCCAAGTTGCCCCTTGGGAGCCTCCAGGAGCGCTTTAATTTTCCAGGGGACCAGCGCCCTGTGGCTCCTGAGCCCGCCTCTCCAACACTGACCACCTTCCCTTGCATTTCTTTTCTCAGAGCCTGAGTCCCAAGGCCCAGCTGGGCCCAACCAGGCAGAGTGAAGAATCAAAACACTCTCCCCACCCTGTAACCAGGTAGCTCTTAGAACCTCTACCCACCTCGCTCCGATCCTACCCTCATCTCCTCTTATTAAGATCGCTTTTGAGGACAGAGGCTTCTCCTTGGAAGCCATCCTGGACCAGTCGGACAGAGTTTGGGGGTCTCTTCGCTGAGCACCTACAGTGTGGCTTGGCATCTCCCTGGGCCCGACTTCTGGCTCTGCTGCTTCTCAGCTGTATGACTTCGGGCAAGTTTCTTAACCTCTCTGAGCCCCCGTTTCCTCACCTGTAAAACGAGGATAATTTGGCCCCTACCCCAAGGGTTACTGGGAAGATCGTATGAGCTAAGCATGAGAAGGGCTAGGACAGCACCTAGTGCTTAGCTACCTACCTCACCATCACTGCTGCTATTCTAGCTTTGCTGGTGTCCTGCCCTGGTTACTTGTCAGCCTCCCCGGGCAGGCGGTGTGCTCTGTAACAGTGAGACCACCCCTTACTTCTTCTCCCCCAGTGCCCGGCTTGGGCCCCCCAGGGCATTTTTGATGTCGCTCAATATTGATTGACTGTCTGAATGAAGGAGCCCAGTTCTTTCCTCTGCAGTACCAGTTCTCTCTACGGTGGGATAAACCCCATCTCTCTGTCTCCAGGAAGGGGTGAAGCTGCCTGCTCTATGCCATGGATGCAAAGTAGGGCAAGCCTCCCCAGGGGGGTTGCCGTGGCAACAGAAAGGTTCTGCTTGGAGGCAGACACTGGTTGGGAGGCATGGCCGTGTTGCCTGCCTAGCCAAGGGAGACAGGCTGTTGAAATGGCTTTTGAGCCTCTGTGATTCAACTGTAAGAAGAGGAGGAAGCTCCCAGCCTGTAGTTAGGGTCGTGTTTCAGGGGGTCTAGATGGAGGGCTGCAGAGGGCAGCACCAGTCTCGGCTGCTTTATAACTGCCTTCTCCACCAGCCCCGAAGCATCACAAGAGAAAGGATGTTGGTTTATTCACTGCTGTACTCCCTGCGCCTGCAACAGTGCCTGACATACATTAGCTGCTACAGGAAGACTTAGTCAAATAAGAAGGGGGCCACATCTCAAGGTGATACTCCCAATGCTGAGCTGTGATTGACCTTGGAGACCCTTGCCATCGCCTCTGACCTACCTACCCCCCGCCCCCACCCTCTACACACACAAGGCCTCTGAATACAACCTCCTGCCCTAGTTGTGAACCCTGTGAGTGCAGGTGGGGCCTGCGCTCCATCTGACCTTGGGAAATTGCCCTAGACTGGGATTCTGGGACATGGCTGATGACAGAGCTCGGAGTGGGGTGTGGGAGGTGGTCACCATGGATGCGTATAATGCAGGTTCCCAGGTCCCTTCCTAGTCCTCCTAAATCTGACTATCTGGGGTGCGGCTCGGCATCTGGGGTTGCAACCAACTCCCATGAGATTCTGGTAAGTAGCCAGGTTTGGGGACTTCTGCTCAGGACACAGCCTCCTGCCGTTGTGGGGGAGATTTAAGGAGTCTCCCCAGCCAACTCGGGGTCTGGTTTGGTGCTTCTTATACACATGGGGAGACTAAATTCCTGAGAGGGGTGTGGCTCGGCCTGGTTGAATTCTGGCCTTTCCGCTTCAGCTTCTCTATCAAAGCTCAAGATGTCCACCTGGATTGGCTTCTCCAGGTTGACCGTCACAGCCCTTTTCTGCCCTTGCTGGTCACAACAGAGGCTGCTGCCCATGCAGTTCTGAGCTTGCAGCCTGGCTCTTTGGTGGCTTCTTGGGTAAGTGCTTTCACCTTCTTGTGCCTCAGTCTCTTCCTCTGCAAAATGGGCACAGCCCCACCCATTCAGTAGAGAAGTGGGTTGGTGAGGATGTTAAAAAGTGTGGACTTTGCAGGCAGGGGGTCCTGGGTTGAATCCTGACTCCCCTGGGTTGACTGCTGTGTGACCCCAGGTGCATGACTTGACCTCTCTGACCTTTGCCATCTTCATCTGTAAACGGGAGGAGATGAACCCCAGCTTCACGGAGGTCATTATCAGGATCTAGCGTGGGAGTGCCCATAAGGCACAGGGTAGGAGAGCAAACAGAAATGCATGGCTTTTTAAAGAAAGGCAGAAAGGGGGTGACACAGATGTCCAGCCTGGTCCATTCCAACGCTAGAGAGGAGTTAGTGAGGAGGCCCCGAGCTTTGCCTGTAAATGCAGAGGGCAGCCCAGAGCAGAGGCAGTGGCAGGCTGTTTGTCTGCACAGCCGGAGATGCCGAGAGGCCCTTGGTGTCCATCCATTAGCCAGTTCCTGCTGAGTCGCAGGGAGTCGAGGGCTGCGGAAGTGATGAGCCATCGCAGCTGTGCGGTACTTTCTCTGCTGAAAAGCAGTTTCCAACTCGTTATCTTAATGCGTCCTCACAATAACCCCGGTAATTGTTAGCTCAGGGATCAGGCTTCCTGTTTCAGATGGGGAGATGAGAGCCCAGAGAGGTCAACGGGCTCGGCAAGGTCACACAGCGCAGCGGTGCCGGGAGACAGGGCAGTGGTGGGTGACTGTATTTCTAGATAATGATGACTAGCTGCGGGGCATTCCTCCTGACTTCCCTCTAGCTGCTTGCTGTGGTGCTCTGTGGCCAGATGCTGAGTTCAAATCCTGTCTCTGTCACTCTCTAAATGTATGCTTTGATGAAGTCCCTTAACCCCTGTCGGCTGAAGAGTTCTTCACCTGTCAAATGGGAAGAATAATAGTACCTATTCCTCAGAGTTGTTTTTGGGGAGTTAGTATGTATAAAGCATGTGCCTAGCATGCGGAAAGTTCTGTATGTTATGAATAGCTTTGCGGTTCCCACGTGGTACATGCCCCTAAAGTCACTTCACCTATCTGGGCCTCAGTTTTTTCATCTGCCAAATGGGTACTTATTTGGTGCTGGGCATTTTGCTGGGCCCCTGCGAGTCACGGTTTCCTTTCATGTTAGCAACACCCACTGAGGCCAGACCTTTTAGTCCTGTTCTTCAGATAAGGAAGAAGGCACAGAGAAGCAAACGGACGTGTCTGTAGTTACTTGGCTAGCGAGCAAGATGATTCGACTCAAGCTCAGACCTGAGAGTCCAGTGCCCATGGCCCCCATAAGTGCCTGCCCACAGGTTTCCCTCCAGGGAACCTAGGGCTGATGAACTTGCCTGGAGGCTAGAGCAACAGGATCCAGCCTCAGGTGGATTCCTCCCCCAAGGCCCCCTGTAGACGGTGACCTCCCCTGTGCCCTGCCCTGGCCTTTCCACTTCGCTGGGGCTGGGGAGGGGGAAGCTGGCAGGCTTCAGGCCATGGCAGGAAGGCCATTAGCTGGCCCTGGAGCCCGAGAGCTGGTAATGACCCTGTTTTCGTACGGAGGCAGCTCCCGGTCTCTCCCCACGCTCCGGTCTGCTCCCGGAGCTCCCATTCAGGAAGCAAGCAGCAGCAGGTTATGTAATGGGGAGTGGGTTATGTAAGGCTGTAGCAGGCCCTGGGGGGACTGGGGGAACGGAGCAGCCCCCCAGCCTCCAGCAGGAGCCTTTGGAGCAGGGCCGGGCTCCTGCTCCCACCGCTCAGCTGGCTGCCCACCTGGGACTGAGAACCGCAGCCAGGGCTGGGGCAGGGCAGGGGAGGGCCAGGCGGCGGTGTGGGGCGACTGAGACAGCACTGGCTGGGGGTTGGGGGTCCTAGCTTGTGTCCCAGCTCTCTTGTGACTTGGACAGGTCTCTTCCCCTTTGCGGGCCTAAGTTTCCCTTTCTGGAAAACCGAGGAGGGGTGGCTTGGTAGTCTCTAGGTGCCCTCCCGTTTCCAGGAGCACTGTTTCCCTCACCTTGGAGAGAGGGGTGCAGATTTCCCCGTCCTGGAGCTGTCGCTGTGGCCGGCTTGCTTGAGCTGAGCATGTTCCCTCTCTGGGCCCTGGTCTGCTGGTTTGTCTGATAGGAGAACGGGTCCCCTGCCAGCTTTGTGGGTGCACATTTGGGTTTCTGGAGAAGGGAGCCAGGACACCTTATCTCCTCCTTCTCCTTTGCTCCCTGATTGAGGCCTAGCACAGACCAGCCGACCCGCACACAACAGCGACAGCATGACAACGGCCACTGACTGGCCAGGCCCCAGGCGAAGCCCCTCTGCATGGCTAAACCGCCTAGTTCTCACAAGAGCGATTATGAAGTGTATACTTTCTTCACCCCAATTTTACAAATAACGTCTGAGGCTCAGAGAGGGTGTGTGACCTGCCCAAACTCACAGAGCCAGCCATCGGCCAAGCCCAGGATTTGGTTCCAGGTTTGTCAGACTCTGGATCCCATGCCACCGAGAGTCTGTGCAGAACTGGCCCGGTTCTGTCCAGGGATCAGAGAAGTGGTATGACCAGATGGTGTAAACACCCTGCTCTGCGATCTAAGCTCTGAGGAATGTCCACCCCCCTCCCCAGCCACCCCTCCTTGTTTTCCTTGTGCCACCCACAGTGGCCACGTTGGCATCTGTGAAGTGGGCAGCACAGCCTGCAGGCTGTGTGGGCAGTTGGCACTGAGGGTACATGGGCAGTTATATTTTTAAATCTGGATTGGCCAACCTCTGAAGTTAGCTCAGACAGGGCCACGGGGCTTTCTCTGGGCACTGCTGACCCTGAGTGGGGGCGCTGGGGGCAGCACTGGCCTCGGGAAGTGCCCTGGGATAAGGCCACTGGGCTTACCTCCTGAGATGAGAGTAGGGCCCTGTGTTCTCCTGTGGCATTTGCCTGGAGTTGGGTGGTGATTGTTAGGGTTACTGTGCTAGGTTCTTGATCTCTCCTGGTCCTTTGGCTAGGAAGAGCAAGCGCTTTCTCTGTCTTTTCCTTCTTTCCTTCCTTCCTTCCGCTCTCCCTCCCTCATTTCCTTCCTTCCTTTCTGCCTTCCTTCCTTTCTTTTTTTAAATCTCCCAATGGTATTTTTAGGTTGCTGGCTTCTTCAGCACCCAGTCTGACAGACAAAACAAAACAAAAGAAAAACAAAAAACAAACAAACAACCCCCCCAAAACAAAGACAAATACAAAGCATAACAAAAAAAAAAAAAAAAAAAAAAAAAAAAAAAAAAAAAAAAAAAAAAAAAAAAAAAAAAAAAAAAAAAAAAAAAAAAAAAAAGAAAAACAAAAAGAAAGAAAAGAAAAGAAAAGAAATTTCACCACTGCGTCCTCCCTTAGGTCCCTAGCCAGCCTGCCTCCTCTCCATCTATGGGATCTACTTATGCTTGTTCTAGACACACTGTCCAAGGTTTTTAGCTGTATTTAACAGGAGGAATTGGAAGAAGTGTGTCTATTCCACTTTGGTTCAGAATCAGAAGTCAACTTAGTTCTCTACAGTGTTTTAAAAAAAATAAATAGCTCTATTTTTACCAGCTTGGTTAGAAAGAGAAATAAGCCTTGTTTAGAAAGTAAAGAGAGATCAATCGGTTGACTGTAATTTGGCATCTGTAGGTGAAACAGCAAGTAAATGTCTGACCATTTGCAGAGTTTGGACCAGAGAGGCATACGATGGCCTTAGGAGTGTGATCAGGAGAACCCAGCAGCCCAGCCACCACACCCACTGCTGCACAATTGACAATGATATAGGAGGGGGAGGCGGTGAATGGACAAGTCACTTTCAAACTAGAGGAGGACAGCCCTGTGCTACCACCTAGTGGGAGTACAGACAACCCTGAGGAAGGTCTGGGTTGGCGGAGGTCTAAGTGAGATGGGGGAGGGGACGAACGACTGGGCAATTGGTATAAATGCGTGAATCCAAATGTGTGTGAAAACGTGACAGGATGCAGGCCTTCTGTTTCTTCCATTGACCCTGGGCAGACTCTTGAAGGCACTAAGTGGTTGGGCTTATCACTGTGTGCCTAATAGAGTACCTGGCACATAATAAGTGATCGATAAATATTCATGGACTGAATGGATGAATGAATATTTATCTGTATCGGCTCACTTATTTCACTAGACATTGCTGACTGCAGGTTCTCTGTTGGGGGAAAGTTGGAAGCTTACTCTCCTGGGCTCTGGGTAAGAGGCCTGTGGGGATGCCCCAGGGCAGCAGCACATAGGTTTCCCTGCTTAGAAGGGGAGGGCAGCAGAGCAGGAAGAGAAGATCAGGGAGGCAAAGGTTTATTTATTCACTGACCCAGCCATTCACCTCCCCATCTAGGGTAAGGGCTAGATGTTGCAGGTTTTCATGCCTAGAGTGTTGGGCTCAGGAGAAAGAGAGGTGGGGGGATGGTTAACATTTCATTTAGCCACCCATCCATCCTTCCACTTGTCCGCCCACCCATCTACCCACCCATCCATGCGTCCATCCATCCATCCACCCGTTTGCCCACAGAGCTGTGGGCAGAGTGTTCATGGCCATTGATGCCAGCCTCAGGACTTCAGACTGAAATCCATCTTTTGCGAAAGCTGTCAAGGAAAAGAGGCTAATTTGCATGAACAGCCCAGGTGCATACTGGGAGCTAATTAAGGGTTAAGCAAAGCTACTCTGCAGATCCCGGAGTAAGTGGAGCCTGAACATTTCCGGAAGAGACCTCTCTACCCCCCTGGGCCACTTCGAAAGAGGTGGGGACCAGATGGGACACAGCTACCCTCCTGTGTGAACACTTGGATGCTGTACTCACTCACCAGTTTGTGCTGACTCCTGAGTACAGGGCAGCAGATGGAAAGCTCTAGATTGGCTGTTCTCAAAAGTGCTCGAGCAGGGGGAGTAAGGCTTTTTGGTGTCTTTCTTGGGTTCAGGACTGGGTAACAAATACTTTTTGAATGAAGAGGCGGTGACTTTCAAATGCTCCCACCTCGAATGGAGACGGCGTGTTGTCCTAGGCTGTGCTTGATTTCTCTCTGTGCTCAGTGTCCGATACACAGGAGATGCCAATAACGTTTCTAGCATGAGTGAGTGCACAAATAGAGCTATTAGTCATGCATGCTGCCTACTGTGTGACCGGCATTGTCCTAGGAGCTGAGGGTGCCACAGTGGACAAGGCAAATGCTTCGTCATCATGGATCTCAGTTTGATGCTCAACACACTTAAAAAGCAAAAGTGAGTTGTGCCTCTTCCAGGGCCTACGCTGCTGCTTCTCTTTTCTGTGTGTCTGCCAGTGGGTGCTTGCAGGTGCCAGCGGGTGATGGTGTCTTGGAGCCAAGGGCTGGGGGCCGTTCTGCGAAAAAGGGTGAAGAAAGGGAAGGGAAATCCCAGCTGAGGAGTCAAAACTGTTAGAAAATCCTACGTGCTGTTCATGGAGCTCATATGACATGCCGATTTATAGATTATCTCTGGGAGCTCCACCCTAGCAGGTAGACTTTTATTTGCTCTGATTTACAGAGAGAGGCTGCTGGAACTCACCCCAGGCCAGTGGGAGAGGGTGGTGGAGGCAGCCTTTGAATGCAGGTCTGTTTGGCTCCAAAGCCCAAGTTCTTAACCACTTGGCTGGAAGGTCAGGAAGGGTGGAAGTGTGTGTAAGGGGCGTCTGCAGGAGCTGGGGCCTGGTCATGGGGGAACTTTGGAGGGCTGTCTCAGGTGCTGTCTTGCCCTCACACCCTCTTGCCCTTGACTGTGAAGCTGTCACTGGTGATTTCGGGCTGGCCCTCCGAGCCAGGCTACCTGCTGCCTGCTCCCTGAGAACGCGGTCCTGCAATGCAAATCAAGCCTGCCTGCACCCAACAGAGATCCTATAGGCCTCTACAAGTCCCTGAATAAACAGTTACATATTGTTGCCATTTCTAAATACCAGCCTGCCCCTGGGAGCGGAGGGGAAGCCCTGAGGGCTCAGGGGAAGCTGTCAACGGTGCTCAGCTTGCTGGGTGGCCGGCTGTGTGGCCTGGGGTAGAGGAACAAGGTTGTTGCTGCCCCCACTGCCACGTGGCAGGACGGGAACCTGGTTCTGCTGTGTCTTTGAGGGTTGACCCGTTCCCAGCTGTTTGTCTACAGCCCCACTGACTCCTCCGCGACCTGAAAGCCCGATCCAGAAACTAGAGATGATTATCATAATAAAACAATAACCATAGCCCAGAGCTTAATTCTCAGAACCGCCCCTGGAAGTAGGAACTTTGTCATCTGCCTTTTATGAAGGGGGAAGTGGGCTCAGAGAGGTTAAGTGACTCGCTCCAGGTCACCTTGCGAGCAACTGGTGGAGAGCATCACAAAGCCATTGTGGACAGATGTAAATAGCTGCTCTCAGCCGTGACACTGTCCAGACCTGCCTTCCCTGCACTGACCCATCACAGACAGCTTGCTGGGGGGACAGCCAGCAGCCACCGACACAGAGAGGACCCATGAGAACAAACCCAGGGGCCAACTTACCTCGTGTGCCAAGGCCTTTGCGCCTGCGTCCGGCTGTATGTTCACACCTGTGTCCTTGAGATTTTGCACATGCCATGCGCTCAGAGTTGCATTGCATGTGTTCTACATGTTTGCATGCAGGTTTGCAAGGGTGTGGCTGGGTGCTTTTGAGCTCTTGGGCTCAATGATCAGCATAGGTGTGTGTGTTCGTGCTAGTGTACGTTAAGTGTGTATCGAATTTTTATGGGGTGCTAACTCTGTTCCAGCAATGATTCTAAGTGCTTTATATTTAATTTCATCCTGAGGCAAGATATCCCTGAATCACGGATGAGGACATTGAGGTACAAGGAAGGGGTACCAAGGTGCCCAAGCATTCCATTCTTTTAACTACAGAACCTGTTTGCTTCCTTTATGCCTGTCCTCCCTCATTTTTGGTCTAGCAGCTTAGGCATTGGTCCCCACCTCCCCTACCCTTGGCATGGCCATGGGACTCAGGTGTGACAAGTCAGAGTCACTGTGATTGGTTCACGCACCTGGACCTAGAGGCTCAGGGGGGGCACTGGGGGTTGGTTCAGTGACATGGACAGTGGGACCTGAAGTTGGCAGCACCAGCTTCCTGGGCCCTAGCTCTATCCAAATTGGGAACCTGTGCTTCCACCAGCCCCCCAGGTGACTCTGTGACCCTCATGCACTTCAGAAGCTGAACTCTGACAGCAAACTGCATGGGTAGGGGCTGGAATTCCAGGTCCTCCACTCACAGCTACAAGTGAGTTACCGAAGCTTTCTGGGCCTCGGCCTCCTCATCTGTGAACTGGAAACAGTATAGTCACAATATTTTTGAGGACTAAATAGGTTAATATACACAAAGTGCCCAGAGCAGTCCCCTGCAACTGGTGGTTGCGGGGCTCACTGTCACTGTTGTTACTCAGGGACAGGCAGGGGACCCAGACCTGCCCAATGAGCCTCAGCCCTGAGACATTTGCAGGCATGATGAGGAAGAAGGTCTCTTTCTGCTGAGATGGGCCGTCAGCCTGCAAAGGCCGGGTAGGCCCTTGTCACCTTGCGGGAGAGCGTACCTGAGGACTGAAGCAACAGAGGAGAACGTGAGGGGAGAGGGTTTCCAAGGGACTCTTTTGGAGCCCCTGGGCCAGACCTAAAGCCGTTGGACTCTTCCATCTCCTGCACGAATACATCTGGTTTCGGTTTTTGCATCTTTCATCTGGGTCTTTGTTGCTCATAGGCGAAGGAGTCCTGCCAACTGCCTCATCCGCCTCAGGCATTTTCCAAAGAAGTGACGGCAGTGAGTCCAAGGCCGGGCAGCAAGCTGTGGGTACGGCTGAATTCTCGAATCCCACTCCCACACCCACACCCCTTCCGGGCTGTCTCATCCTGCTGGCCCCTTGGGCCTTACCTCCAGCCGCCATGGGTCCTCTCCGGGGGCTGCAGGCTGACCCTTGCTGAAGGCCCGTGGAATTTCTTTGCAACCTCTCTGTTTGCCTGCCAGGAGCCAAGGAGCTTCCTGCCAGGGACCGGGCTCCGCCGAGTCAGCCGCCTGGGCATGTTAGCCACGTGGGGACTTTTCAGTGAGGCTCCTTGGCCTTGAAAAGTCTTCCGTGCACCCTCTGTGGCTGCCACTGGGCCTCCACGCCCCAAACCTGTTGCTGGGCCGAGTCACGGGACCTTGGGGGCAGTGGCGTGCCTTTCCCCCTCCTTCGTTCAAGTTCTGCATGGGTGTGTGGCAGGACGGAGGCCCTTCTCTGCCTCAGCTTCCCCAGCTGTGCACCTCTGGCTTCCTGCCTCTGCCCCCGCTCCCTCTGCCTTCTGCGGCCATTACTGTGGTTTTCCCCTTGATCTCGACCAGCTTTCCCCTCTCCACCCTCCCTCTTTGCTCCCATGTCTCCCCAGCTCAAGTTCTCACCTTGTCTCTAAGCTACTCCAGTTTCTTTGTTTCCCAGTTTCGATCAGCTACTTCTCCCTCTGTCACTCCCATTCCCCCCTGGACCCATGTCACGAGGCTCTCCTGCTTTCTCTGTCCTCTCAGAGTCTCGGTCTATCCTCTCCCTGCCTCAGGCAGCAGCCCCACACCTGTCCTCTCCTCTGCCTTTCCGCCAGGTGGCCAGCTGCCAGTTGGGTACCAGTGGGGTTGCCATGGGAACCGTGAGCTGCTTAGAAAGTTGCCATAGATCTAATCACCGGCTGTGAGATTTCAAGGAACAGATCACTTTAGGGAGGAAAGACTGGTGTTGACAGCCAATTAAGCTGATGCTGGGGGGCAGTGGAGGGAGGGGGAACAGGAGCCAACATGCCGGCAAAAGCAGGGCCCAGCCTCAGAGGCATGTGGGGACAGGAGGCCAGGCCCACCCTGTCTGTGGCCTCAGTGGCACCCCCTGCCCTTCTGGGACTGTCCTAAAGAGAACACTGATGCTGCATATAGCCTCCCCTCCCCGATCCCTCACATTTATTCATTCCCTCACCAAACTACCTGTTCCTTTTGGTCACGGGCACCCTGGCTCTTTTCAGTGCAGTGGGAGAGGCAGAGCCTTACCCAGGGACCCGCGGCCAGGCTCCGCTGCAGGGCTTTGGGGGCTGTGGGAGCCCTGAGGAGGGAGGGGTATCCAGGCCAGTGGGGACATTGTGGGGACTGAGGGGTGTACTTCGCAGGGAGTCCTTGAGTTGAGTCTTAGGGAGAGACAGGGGCGTGTCACTAAGGAGAAGTTGAAGGCCCTCTGGCCCTGCAGGTTCTGTCTCTGAAGGGGGGCCATGAGATCTGTTTTTGAGTTCGCTTGAGCGAGGCCATGAGGAGCCACTTCTGACCGACATTTTTTGCAGCTGTGTCAAGGATAGATGGGTGGGGGTGGGAGTAGCAAGCCCATAGCCTCTGAGTACCCTAGGGTTGGTGGCCTGTGTTCCAGGAGAGCTGGAGGATAGATGTTCTCACCTGCCACACCCCCACACCAAGTCAGTGGTGTTGCCAACAAGGTTGGATCAGAGCTTTAGGTGCAGAAGGGCCTGGCAGCTTGGTGTATTTTCAGATGGCTCCTCCTGGTACCAGGTTTTAGGTTTCTCCCAGCCAAGCCAGAGACTGTGTTTATACCTAATTTGCATACATTTGCATATGGTGTTGCTAGGCCCACAGAACCTGGAAGAAAACACATGTTTCTCACCAGGGTGCTTGCAGCCTGGATCAGAGCCCAGGTGGGCAGAGACCAGGCCTATACAATTCTTCCCTCTCTTGGCCCTTGACCCTCCTCTGGGATACCCTTCCTGCACCCCTCCCCCCACTCTGGAGCTTGGACTTCAAGTCAGCAGAGACTAGAAGTGTGTCCCAGGCAGGGAGCCTGGATTCTCCTGGCCCTGGCTCAGCCACACGTTTACTTGTGTGACTTGACAAGTCACTTTTCCTCTCAGTGTCTCCACCTGCCTTTATGTGAGTCTAGGGTTTACAGAAGATCGGGAAGTGGAGTGCCTGTACCTGAAGAAGTATCATGCCATTCATTCATTCATTCATTCAATTTCATTCTTTCTGTA
Source organism: Noctilio leporinus (assembly GCA_004026585.1). Classification (NCBI taxonomy): domain Eukaryota; kingdom Metazoa; phylum Chordata; class Mammalia; order Chiroptera; family Noctilionidae; genus Noctilio; species Noctilio leporinus. Next base: position 312,300 of record PVIW01000157.1, read on the forward strand.
CTTGCAATGTACCATTGCCCTCTGTCCTGAAATAAACAAAATCAACCACGATCCCTGCCTTTAGGGAGTTTTAGGGAGACTGACATTAATCAATTGACCACACAAATCAGTGTATAATTGCAACTGCAGTAAGTGCTACAAAGAGTCATGCCATGATTTAGGGGATCCTAGAATTAGCCTGGAAAGTTACAGAAGACTTCTTGTAGAAAGTATCCTTCAACTGAGATGTGAAGGGGCTAGAAGAACCTTCCAGGGAGAAGAAAAGGCATGTGCAAAGGCCCTGGGGTGGGAAGGAGTGGAGTGAGTGTGCAGAAGGGAGGGGAAGGTGCTGCATCTGAGTGAGAGGGCTGTGGAATGAGAATGGACAGGAAGCTGGGGCCAAACCCACAGGGCCTTTCTGACCCATTTGGGAAGTTGTCTTTAAAGCAATGATGCCTTCATCCCAAGGGCAGTGTAAACCATGAAGCTAGAAAGGTTTGCCTTTTATAAAGATGGGCTGGACTATGGTGTGAAGAATGGGTGGCTGAAAGTGGGACTGCCAGTCAGGAGCCCGTGGGGTTGTTCAGGTGGGAGAAAGCAAGGTCACGAGGGTGGAGACGGACAGAAGGGCAAGAAGCTGCAGGATCAGCAGGCACCCACATCGGGGGTGGCTTGGTGATGGATGAGCATAGCAGGCAGGGCAGGAGGCTGGGGGAGAGGCATGCTGACAATGACCTCCAGGTTTCTAAACAGCCTTTGAGCCATTGACTAAAGTGGTGAATGTGAGGGTTTGGGGACAGAGGCTTGAGTTATGGAATGCTGGGTTTGCATTGCCTTGGAGGCTTCCTGGTGACAGTTGGGAAAAGGGTCTGGGGCTCAGGGAAGGGGTGGGTAGTGGTGCTGTGTCCCCCAGCCCCGGGAAGAGGGACGCATCAGGATCCCCTCTGCATCTGACACCTGCCAGATGTAGTGGGCCTCATTTGTCCTCTCTCTCTCTCTCTCTCTCTGTCTCTCTCTCTCTCTCTGTCTCTCTCTCACAGATTCTACTTATTTAGTTTAGAGAGAGGGTAAGAGGGGAAGTGAGGGAGAAAGGGGGACCTTGGGGCCCACTCTTTTTGCGAGTATTTATTTATTTGTTTGCCTTCTCCCCCAGGCTGGGAGTTCCTTTGATTTTAGTATTCCCACAGTATCTGCCACAGGCCTGATACATATTAGGTCTGAATGAAGGGACAGACACTTGGGTCTTTATTCCATATACTTGCTTCCCTTCTCTGCACCTAATTTTTCAAGGTAACAGCTGGGCTTCATGCTGAGTCCTCACACAGTCGGCGCTCCACAAAGGTTTGTGGCTTATTTATTCAAGCAGCCCTTTCCGCGGCAAATGACACGCAGCCTCTGATCCGCACATGTGTCAGCCGCCCTCTTGGGTGTAATGGATACATAATTTTTAGTGCCCCCGTGGCTCATCTTCCCTGCCAAACCACGTATTAAATGGCTGCTCAGCAGCTCAAGTGCACAAATATTCCTTTCAAAACGATCACACTCACCTTTTGTTGGCCGACCACGCCACACGCAACACCCCGGCCTCCTGCTGAATGCGGGGGTGGGCTTCCCGCTTCCACCTCAACGACAATGCTGGAGGCCCAAAGGCCTTGTCGGGGTTCCAAGTGCCTGCTGGACTCCAAGGGCCAATGGGGGAGCGGATTCTGGGTTAACCTCAGCAAACCTAGGCAGGGATGTTATCATCATCACGTCATCATTGCTGTCACCATCGTTACCAGCACTACCACCCCCATCACTACCACCGCCACCACCGTCACCGCTCCCCCATCATCATCACTGCCATCCACGCAGACACCATCATCACCACCGTCGCTACCGTAATTAATAATCCTGCTGGTTATTAACATTTTAACAACTTCACCTGTGCTAGACATAGAGCTAAGCATGTCACGTGCATCACTTAATGATTTTTTAAAATTTTTTTTATTTTTTAATATTGTATTTTATTACTTTTAGAAAGAGGGGAAGAAAGAGAGGCAGAGAGGGAGAGAGACATCAATGTGTGGTTGCGTTTCACCTGCCTTCAGCCACGGACCTGGCTGGAGACCTGGTTTGCAACCTGGTTATGTGCCCTGGTTGGGGAATCGAACCTGCGACCTTTGGGTTCGCAGGCCGGTGCCTTATCCACTGCGTTACCAGCCAGGGCACATCACTTTATTTAATACTCAAAACGACCCTACAGGAAGGTTTGGTTTTTATTCTCATCTTACAGAGGAGAACACTGGAGCTAGGGAGGTTAAGAAACTTGACCAACATCACAGAGCCAGCAGGCTGTGAAGTCAGTTTCTTCAAACTCAAGTCAGCAGACACTGAGTGCCCGTTGGCGCACAGTTTCCCCCGTCAGCTGGGACGCAGGAATGAGTGCCCTTCCTGACTACAGGGCGTCTACACAGCTCTCTGAGGGGGACCGGACACAAATAATTAATACAAAGCAGCCTATAGGGTCTGCTCTCTTGCACAGCACAGCATGAGGCCTCCTGCCCACAGACAAAGGCTCCTTAGCTCTGGGGGTGGCTCAGAGAAGCCCCAGGGGGGTCTGGAGGCTGCAGGCTACAGGGGCCACCTGTCGGGGTGCCTGCACCTCTGAGAACCACTGAGCCCAGGTTTATCATGGTCAAGGGAAAGACTGCCCCAGGTCTAGATTCAACTCCCAGCTCTGCCGCTTCCTGGCTGTGTGAGGTTAAGCGAGTCGTGTAATTCGCTGAGCCTCGGTTTCCCTCTCTGTACAAGGCAGAGTGCTTATCAAAATGTCTGGCCCCGCCTAAGTCATGTGAGAGGCCTCACCTCCCTCACCACCTGGCCCCACCTTCACTCGGGCCCCTCTGGGTCGACACCTTGCCCTGCCTGCCCACTGGGCAAAGCCTCATCCTTCTGCGCAGCGGCACCCCCTTGGGGAAGCCTTCTCAGCGCCCCCCAGAGGGCTGGTCACTCCTGGTTGCTTGGATCCCCACAGTGCTCGGGAGGGATGGGGTTGTGGGGTCACAGGGTGCCTGAAGACCCGGGCTGTGTTGTCCCCAGTGCCCAGCACAGAGCAGGAGCAAAGGGAACATCCCTTGAACAAATAAATGGAAGAGGACTTTCAATGGGAATGAGTTAAGGAGCAAAGGAAGGATGGCTGGAAAGAAGGGAGGAGGGGAAAAGTGAAAAAAGGGAAGGGAAAGGGGAAGGAAGGACGGGAGGGGAGAAAACAGGAGGAAGAAACGAATGCAGAGGGAAAAAGGCAGAGAGGAAAGGTGGGTCTGAGGCGGGGGCGCCTGGGGCCCCTCCTCCCTCCACCTGCAGAGCTGACACCTGGGGCCTGTCCCCTCCCCCTGCCCTCCCTCCTCTTGCCAGCCACTCAGCAGAGCTTCGGTTGCCTCTCTCCCACGGAACAGCCATTGCTCTCTTGTCTGTTCTGCTCCATCTCTCCCTGCCTCGTAAGTGCCAAAACCTGCCGAATTATCAGAGGTAAAACATGTCTGTCACCAGGTGGGGTGGGTGTGGGTGCTGGTACTGGATTATTCACCTAAAGGTGCTCCCCTCCCCCTGGGCTCAGGGCAGAGGCCCACTCAGGCCGCTGCCTCCTCCTCCAAGGAGCCAGGGAAAGTGACTAAGGTTTGGAAATGCTATGCCCATCTGTGGGGCTGAAGAATTATTTTTTTTAGAGCAACTGGGGTCGAAGAATACTTGGCCAGGGACAGACCTCACCTAGGAGTACCAGGGGGGGCTGAAAAGTGGCCCAGCCTGCACTGAGGCAACTGTAATTATTAAGGGGTGTGCTGGGTGGAAATACGTACCCCCATTTTCTTAGCCATTGGATGCTACTTTTCCCTGCTTGGGTGGACTCCGCCCTTTTCCTTTTGTAAATAACACCGCGGTATTTCTTTGTGTTCAAGCATACTCCTGTATGCTTGCGTTCTGCATACTTCAGGTGATTTCCTGAGCAGAGGCTTCTGGAAGGGGAATTACTGGACCAAAGGAAGGGCTGCTTGGGAGATGGGGAGAGAAGAAGAGGCCCAAGAGTTCCTAGGAGTCCACCTCAAGGTCAGTGGTTTCTTTTTAAGGGAGACCAACTCATGGAGGGTGCTCTGGAATAACACATTTCTGACTTCTGGCCACGGGACTTAGAGCCCAAACAGAAAATTTAATGGTGTCCTTCTGACTGTGTCTTTACCCTCTCCCAGGTGCTGCTGGCAGGTGTTGTGGGGACTTGCATGCAGTCACCTAGCCACTGGAGGCATCCACCTATGAGGAGACCTTGGGGGCCCCCTCGCCCAACCCTCCCCACATTCACACAGGTGGGGCAGCCAAGTCCCAGGAAAGATAGGTAACTTGCCGGAACCACACGGTTTGATAGCAACTTTGCTGTGGCCAGATATAGGCCCCGTGGCTCCCAGGCAATTGCTTTTTCCAGGACGTGAGCTACATTTTGATGGCAGGTCATATAATTCTATACCCTGAGAATAATGAGTGCTGATCGCTGGTATCAGGTTACCATGGCAACATTGGCCTCAAATTTCCTCCCAGGGATGCTGGGAGTGCCAGCCTGGGCTGTGAAAGGCCACAGGCATGGGGAAGGGTGGTGGGGGCTGACCTGGATGGGGCTGGAGCCTGCTGTCTCAGGCCGGTGGGATGACATCACCCCGATGCCCTCAAGGAAGCCCCAGGGCTGGGCCCAGAGCAGGGACTGTTACCAACGATGCTCCAGTTCGGTGCAGATGCTGTCCGTGCAGAGAAAAGCAGGATTCATGGTTCAGATTATTTTTGAGAGGAGACAGATGAGAGGCACAGTTGAGTCCTGGAGCAGGCAGAGCTGCCTAAACAGAAGAGCCACTGGAGAGGAACCTTGTCAGGCCCTTTTGAAGTTCCAGGGAGGGAACAAGGCAGCAGAGGCTCCCCGTGGTGGCAGCGGCAGAAATGGGTGACAGGCATTGATTGGTTTGGGGGAAGCAACATGGGAAAGTGCCTGGCGAGAGGGCCGGGCCCAGAATGGGAACAGAGAGAGCTCCCAAGTTGCAGTCCTGGGCTCGCAGGCAGGACTGGCCCAAATCCTGCAGGTGTCCTGCTGCCGCCAGCCAGGGCCGCTCCTGGACTGGGGCTGGGGCTACCTGGGAGGGGGATCTGGAAGAGTGGGTGTGTAGGAGGAGGTGCAGTGTGGGAGGAGACCCCAGGGTCCAGGAGATAAGGAAAGGAGGTCTTCAGCGTCCTGCTTTCCTGGGTTCTTTTCCCATTTGCCTCTTTTCTCCCCTCGGTATCCAGCCCCCTCTTCCTTAATGCAAGTCCCCCCCTCTCCCCTTCTTCTCCGCTTTTTCTGTCCCTCCTTTCCCCTCTGCTTCTGTCTCCCTCTCTTCGCTGTCCTCTCTCCTTCCCGCCTTCCTCCAGCCCGTCTCTTCTTTCCTTTCTCCTGTCCCCATCAGGGGACGAGAAATGCAGCAGTCCTCAGCTTCCTGTCCAGCCAAGCCAGTGTTATTTTGTACATAGAAAAACAGATAATTTACAAAATAAACCACACTGGGCTCTTTCTGCTCCCCAGCCATCATCTGGGCCTGCTGTTTGTTTGGGGAACCGAAACATCAGCCCGAAGTGAACAAAACTGATAAGGAGAATCCATCGCTAAGACTCTTCATAGCTACATGGACATGCATGGAGGATGTGCGTTGAGTAAACTGCGACCCCTGAACTCCAGGTCCTCACGGTGGGAGAGGCAGTTCAGTAGTCTGGTTAAAGCACAGATTTTAAAGCTCATCTGCCTAGATTCCAATCCCTGCTCTGTAACACACTAGCCATGTGACCTTGGGTAAGTGCTTTATTCCTCTCTGCCTCAGTTTCCCTTTCTGCAAAACTGGTAATAGCAATAGCACCTGCTTCATAGGTTGTTATGAAGATGACCTGCCTTAAAAGGGAAAGATCCCCTGGCAGGTGGCACAATGAATAAGGTGCCAGCCTGTGAAATCACAGGTCACTGGTTCAATTCCCAGCCAGGGCACATAACCAGGTTGCAAGCCGCATCTCCAGCCAGGTCAGTAGCTGGAGGCAGGTGAAAAGCAACCATACATTGATGTCTCTCTCCCTTTCTGCCTCCCTCCTTCCCCTCTCTCTGGAAATAAATAAAATCTTAAAAAAAAAAAAGGAAAGATTTTAGCCCAGTGCCTGACACATAATAAGTGCTGTGTAACTGTTAGCTATTCCTAGAGATGTCCGAGAAGGAAGTTTGAGAAACACCAAGTACCGTCTTGGAAATAACCAATGCACAGCAGCACCGGAGAGGGGCCCAGAAGTCCGATGGCAAATAGATCTGTTTGACTTTGGTTGCCTTCATCATTCTTGAACTTATATTTACTATTGCAACCCCCCTTTCTGCTGTTATAGGCACAAAACACCTGTTTCTTAGGACACATCCGCTTTGAGGGGCCCAGTTGGAGAAAAGCTGGTTTGGGATGATTCATCATTTCCAGACCACGGTGAGGGAGGTAGAGGAAGAAAGCACTATCTGAGTCATCTCCAACATCTGGGCTCAGACTCCAGCTTCACCCTACCAGACACGGGGCCCAGGAAGTGTGGCAGGTGGGCCCAGAGAGGGGAAGGGCCATGCCCAAGGCCATATAGTTTGGCTGGGTGAGACTCAAGGCTAATACAGGACTCCCAGCCCAGGACTCTTCCACTTCCTTATCTCTCTAACCTCACTGACAAGTAAAGGCAGAAGGTCTCTCTCTTTCTCTCTTATTTATTTATTTCGTTTTAGGAGGGAGGGCTGTCCTTCATCTTTGAGACTCTTGTGAGTCTCCCCTACCTCCATCACTGGCATTTCATGCTCTGCAAGGCTTGAACTGTAGTGGCCACAAAGGACATAGCTTTCCTCAAACCAGGGAGAAGGAGGAGGTGAGAAGTTCCTTCCCTTCCCTCCCCACCAAAAAAAGTAAGAGCTAAATTCTGCACAGGCTCAGGGACCAGGCACTTTTGAGAGAGGAAAAGCATCTGCCCCTGTCCCTGGTGCTGAAACATGGCCTGGCGCCTGGGCAGTGGTCCCTGGCCCCAGACGCGGCTGGAATGGTTGGTGCAAGCATCTCCTGGGGACAAGCCAACACCCCGTGATCCTAGGTGTTGCCTCTTACCATTGAATCAGACTTCCTGACATCACTACCCAGCTCCCATACTTCTGTAACTCTTCTGAGGGGCGGATCAGGACCCCATTACGTTGGGGAGCATTTGTGTATCTCAACCCTAGAACACTTCCCTTGGGGAGCGTTGTTTCTTAGTGATGTTATTTTATGAAAAAAATAGTAATTTTGATACCATCACTAAAAAAACCAAATTAGTTGACATTTCATATTAATGGAGCAGATTTTATGTGCTCTTGGCAATCGATTATTTTTATTGTAGTAGCAATTGTTTTCCACTCTGAGGACTTGTGGATACATATTCCTGACTGATTCTATGTTTGTGGTCCTCTGAAGTCCTCTCCACTCTTTTCCTTGGCCTGTAGACCTGGCAATTTGGGGTACTGGGGTGGGTTTAATTATATTCATTTACTCTCTCCCCTCACACTGCACTGCTCCAGGCATAGATGAGATATCTGTTTTGCAGTATTTTTCAGATTATTCTCTTTCCTTCAGCAGAGAAATATCCATGTGGGACATTCTACCAAGAGAACGCTAGTGGGACGGAGCTGGAGAACAACTCCAATGGCTTCTAATGAACTTCTGGAGCTCCGATGCCGTGGGGGAGGGTGGGTTCAATTCCTCACAGCCAGCATCACCCTTTCATCTGATCTCCCCAATGCCAGAGGGGCCAGCCTTGAGGCTGTGAAGAAGTGCAGAGCAGTGATCACAAGCACAGGCTCTGGGATCAGACCCAGGTTCGAAGCCTGGTTCTGCTTTTTCCTCCCCATGTGATTTTTGAGAAGTTGCTTCTGCTCCCCAGGCCTCAGTTGCCTAATGTGTAAAACAGGAACAGCCCTATTGATGTTTCTACAGGGTTGCTTAGAGATCATTTGAGAAAATTAACATCAAAGTGTCATCCTATAAAACACCGTAAGTTATTACAGTTGTATAAATGCATCTCTACTCAGATGGTGGCAGGAGTTTTAAGGAGGGAATTTGCTGTGTAATATGACAACCTCGATGTCCTTTAAACTTTCACTTTTCCTTCCCTGGAAATCAAGTTTGAAGAATGAAGTTGAAGGTTGATGTTGGGGGTCATGGAAGGGACAGAGTTGGTCTAGGGGAGCAGAACCAAAGATCACAGACTGGGGGCCCCTTTGCCCCTTTTGTGCAGATGGGAAAATGGAGGCCCAAAACATGTGAGCCACTTCTCAAAGCCACAGGATGAGTTGGTGGCAGAACCAATCGAAAGAACCAGGTGTCCTTTTCATGGTACCATGTGGCCACCTGGACATGGTGCAATGAGTACAGCCACTGCTTCTATCTAGAGTGAAAAATAAAAAACTCAAGGAGACAGGGTTTAGTGTCTGGGAGGATGGACTGAATTGTTTTTATATGGCCCCAGGGGGAAGCAGCAACGCTTAGGTGTTGGGAGCGTAGATTTTTGACATCGGACAGATGGAATGATGAGTTCTAATTGCCACTACCACCTCTATGAGCCTGGCCTCCTAGACGCTCAGTCTCTTCACCTGTGTAGTAAGACTAACAGGAAGTGCCACCTCCGTGGTGTGAGTAAACAGGAGCCAGTCACAATACATATGACACACTTTGTTCCTTCTACAAATGAAACTTTAGTTCTATGCCTGAGATGTTGAGCCAGAAAGTGAAGAGTGGGAAAGTGGAATATGACTGTTCCAATATGGCCAGGAATAGCTGAAATTATGTGCAAAATTGTGACAGCCAGCTTGCATCCCTGGAGGTGAGCAAGCCCTGGGGGTGGGGGCCACTGAGAGGACTTGGCTGGGGAGACAGCCTGGTGCCTCTGGCATTCCTGGATGCCCACTCTCCCCCTTTTCAATCCCGTGGCTCCCGCTCACCGGGAGCCTCTGTTTTCCAAAGCAGCAAGCGGCCTGCATGGTAATTACTTTTGGACTTATTAAGTATAATTATCCCTTAATCGCATACAACCAGTAATTACTGTGGCTGTTACCAGGGCCTACCCATGCAGTACTGCCTGGAGCCCTGGGTCCAATGCCCAGCTGGGGCCTGAGGTGAAACTGGTGGTCCCTGCCATGGGGCTGGGGTGGGGAACTTGGCTGAGGTGGGGCTGCTGCATTCTCCACCAGGTGCCCCTTTGGCTTGGGTACCAGGTTGGTGAAGGAATTGCACACACATGCCAGCTCTAGGGCCACTCCAAGCTCCAACCAGTCACCACCCTTCCAAGTACCCTCCACCCTGCAATGCCTGCCCATGCCACCTGTCATTGCCCATGACAGTCCCTCCTCCTGGGTCTCTCTTTCTCTCCTCAAATTCCCCTTTCTTCCCTCCAACCAAATACCTTCGCATCCTCCCTTAACACCTTCTTCCTTCTAACCAACTACCCTCCCTTTTCTTTCCCCTTAATATTTCTCTTTTATGTTCCTGGCACTGTCCCAGGTCCTGAAGCTACAGTGCTGTTGGGGTGGGGAAGGCAGAATCCATGCTGACATAGAGCTCACTTTCTGCCTGGGAGAAAGACACAAAGAACGAAATAGGTAAGTTATGTAGCATATTAGAAGGTGTGAGTACTATGGAGAAACAGAGAGCAGGGTGATTTGGAAGAGGAGATTTCATTTTGGGTGGGGTAAGAGAAATTGGATTTTAATAGGATGGTCATGGTTGGCCTTATAGAGAAGAGGACACTTGAATAAAGACTTGAAGGAGGTGATGGGCTAAACTATGATAATGATTGGGAAAGGATGTATCAGGTAAGAGGAAATAGTACACAAACATTAATGTAGGAACAGGCTCTGTGTGTCTGAGCACAGTGAGGAGGCCAGGATGGCTGGAGCAGAGGGGGCAGAACAGAGAAGTGGGAGAGGAGGCCGGCCAAAGGGGAGGGGGGGAGTGTAATTGCTAGGGCTGTTGGGACATTTTAAGGATGTTGGCTTTTTCTCTGAGTGAAACATTTGAGCAGTGGAGTGGTCTATCCAACTTGTCCCTAGGGAGACAGTGGAGGTGGGGCTGGGGTGTTTCCAGCACTGGTGTGTGGGGGTGGTGGAATAAAGCCACATGGCTTCTGACTGTGACAACCAGTGGGGGTTGGAATGGAGGAAGAAACTGCTGGTCTCTCAGCAGAGTCTGTATGTTTAGAGGTCCCCATGGTCCTGGAACACCCACTCTGGGAACCATGGCCATGGCAACAGCTAGAGAGGTACCAATCCCACATGGGAAGTGGGAGATGTGCCTGGAAAAGGGGCAAATGCTGAGGAAGCAGCATTGTTCCCTATCAGACCCCTCCCCTACATACAGCACCACTATGTGATGAAACAGATCCCCTGTACTGATGAAACCTAAGACTCTATCCCTTATGACATAACAGGTGTGACAGCCCTACCTGACTCAGAGGCAAACACCGGAGCCTGTCTAGTTGAAGAAGCAGAGAACAGTGGCTCAAAAAAGGAACTAGATCAAGGTCCCAGTGGGAGAAATGAATGATGAGGAGACAGCCAGCCTAACAGACACATAAATGATAAAGAAGCTCACAGGCTTGACAGATATGCTTAAGTATGGCAAACGCAGAAGGGAAGAAGTGAAGGCTACCCTAAGTGAAACAAAGGAACACACACATGAAACCAATGATGAAGGGAAGGAAAACAGGGCTCAAATCAATGATTTGGAACATAAGGCTGAAACAAATAGCCAACCAGCACAGAAAGAGGAAACAAGAATTGTAAGAAATGAGGAGAGGCTTAGGAACCTCTGCGATGACTTTAAACATGCCAACATCCAAATTGTAGGGGTGCCAGAAGGAGAAGAGGAAGGACAAAAAGTTGAAAACTTGTGTGAAAAAATAATGAAGAAAAACTTCCCAAATTTGGTGAAGGCAATAGATGTATAAGTCCAGGAAGCAAAGACCATCCCAAACAAGCTAGATCCAATAAGGGCCACACCAAGACTCATCATAATTAAAATGCCAAAGATTAAAGATAAAAAGAGAATCTTAAAAGCAGCAAGAAAAAAAGAAGAGAGATACCTACAAAGTGGTATAAGATTATCATCTGATTTCTCAAAAGAAATTTTGCAGACAAGAAGGGGCTGGCAAGAAGTATTGAAAGTGATGAAAAGCAAGGACCTACAACCAAGATTACTAAGTCCAGTAAAGCTATCATTTAGAATGGAAGGGCAGACAAGTGCTTACCAGACAAGGTAAAGCTAAAGGAGTTCATCATCACCAAGTTATTATTATATGAAATGTTAAAGGGACTTATTTAAGAAAAAGAGAATCAAAATTATGAACATTAAAAAGACAACAAACTCACAACTCTCAACAACAGAACCTAAAAAATAAACATAGAAACAAAAAAAACAAAGTACATAAACAACCAAACAGATCAGAATCATAGGTTTGGGGATCATTGGGAGGGTGATCAGCAGGACAGGGGAAGAGGTGAAACAGGGAAATGGTGCAGGGATTAGGAAACATAATTGATGGGTACAAGATAGACAAGGAGAAGTTAAAAATAATAGAGGAGAGGGTGAAATTAGGGAACTTATATGCACAACCCGTAGACATGAACTAAGGGAGGGGTGGGACTGCAGGAGGGAAGGGGGTCTTGGGAGGAAGACAGCAAAAGGAAGAGAATTTGGGACAACTGTCAGGGCATAATCAATAGAATATACTTTACAAAAGAATGACTCTCCAGTGACTTTTTGGCTTCAATAGCTGGAAGGAGGGAGCTACCACTTGCTGAACTGGGAAAACAGTGGGTGAAGCTTGGGGTGGGGGGAGGGCAGGTGTTGGGTTGGGGCGTGTTAAGGTGGTCTGGGACCTCCAAGAGAGGTGTCAGTCTGTGGTGTGGGCCAGAGGAGACAGGTCTGGGTGGAGTGTGCATGTGCCAGCCATCCACACATGGATGACATTTAACGCATGGGGACTGGATGTGCTCATCCAGTGAGCGCGGGTGGGTGAGAAGAGACCCAAGGTCTGAGATGGGGGAGGGGCACGAGGAGAAGCCCTTAAGGGAGACTGAGGAGCCCTCGGAGGGGTGGGAGAACTAGGGGGAGACTGAGGGGCCCTCAGAGGGGCGGGAGAACGAGGGGCAGACACTCACCTCTCTAACCCCCCGCCCCTCCCCCCCCTTCAGATCCTGCTCCCCTTCCGCGCGCCTCCTGTCCTGGCTCCTCGCCAATGGCTTATTCCCTCTTCCTCCTCCTCCTCATCTCTTTTTACCCTTCCCCTGTCGTTTCCCGTGTTTTCTCCCTCTCCCTCTCCCCTGGGCTTCTTCTGCGGGCCTGTCTCTCCGCTCCCCCTGCCCAGCCCCGGGGGTGCAGGGGGTCTCCCGGCGGCCGCTGCCACTTGTCAACCTCCCGGCATCTTCAACCAGCTCGCGGGCCCCGTGCCGCGCCTCCTGCCCGCGTAATGCGCTCTAATATTTATTTACATGGTTTTCAGACAGTTACTTATTAAGGTATTCCTGCCAACTGTGCGCGAGCTAATTGCTCTTAAGTGCCAGCTCTCGGTTCCCACCACGGTGCCTTCACGCAGGTGGAGCCCCGACGTTTCTATCGGGAAGCATCGGGGAAACCCGGGAACCAGCCTTCGGAGGGTGGGTGGGCACGCAGGGGGCGTGGGCCGGGGGGCGCGGCGGGTGGGGGCGCAGAGGGTGCTGGGAGCTTGCAGTTGGCAAGTTGGGGGTGCGGGTAGCGCGGGGTAGGGGGCGCTGAGCTAGGTAGTGGAGGGGCGTTTGAGGAGCGCAATCCGGAGCCTTGCAGAGTAAGGGTTTCTCCTAGTGTTGAGGGGCGGTGCAGGGAAGCCCGGTGGGGTTTCGGAGCTGGGAGGGGGGTCCCCCAGTGCGAGAGGGTGCAGGGAAGCTTTGTGGAGGGTCTTTGAAAGAATGAGGGGAGCCAGGGCCAGAGGGGTGGTGGATGGAGCGCACCTGGCATCTTGGACTGAGGAGGGGGTACCCAGCCTGAGGGTCAGCGCAGTGGGGACAAGATGGGGCAGACCCCAAGCACAGGTCAGGTGGGAGTTGGGTTCCGACCAGCGGCACTTGGGCTTCCCATCCCTCTGGCTGTGGGCGGACAGACCACGGGCAGACAGACGACTGCCCGCCAGGAAGGGGCCCATTGCCACCCTCTCCCTATCCCACCTCCTAGGCAGTAGCCTCGCAGGCCTGCTTCTCCCTACATCAGCTACTGTAGCTGCAGACGCGGTTGAATTGTCAGGATTTGGGTTAAAACAGACATGGCTTCCCTGGGTTTGGGGGTGCTCATGGGGTCAGGAGGGTGCTGGTCCAAATGAGGAGAGCAGCAAGCAGACTGAGAGACCCTGGCCGGGCGCCCTGGAGAGAGGAGACAAAGGCGGGGCTGGGTGTGGGTTGGGAGAGGGACAGACAGCTGAAAAAACAGGGATAGGGAGGCTGGAGAGGCAGTTGTGAGAGGGGTCCTGCCAGACTGGCTTCAGTCCAGGGCCAGGTGGAGCCCCCACCCCTGCCCCTACCCCCCAAGGTCACTAGAACAGCCCCATCCCAGGCAGCAGCCTTGGTTTCCAGAAGGGGATATTTAATCATATAATTTTATTACTGGTTCTGTGGGTACAGTGCATACCCATTCCTAGGCCTTGTTGGTGGCCCCCTGCAACTTCTCTCTGGACTGGAAATGGCGGATTAATAAAACCTAGGGAACTGTGCCCTGCTCCTCCACCCCAGCATGGAGTTATTGACAGCTGGGCTGGGCCAGGGCCTCCTGGATCCCTCTTCTGAGTTCCTGGGCCAAGTACGTTTCTAACTGTAAGCAGGGAGGAGGCAGGCACGGTGATGTTCCAGACGGGAAGACCAGGGCTCCGAGAGGTGACGTGACTTGTCCAGGTAGTGACAGGCAGATGCTAACGGGAGAGACCAGCCCAGAAACTCACACTTTTTCCATTACCCAGGGCCAAACCTCTGATTGATGGTGGCTGTAATTTCATCTGGCCTCTGGCCCCACGGGACGTGGCTGTGGTGGCGTTGGAGCTTTCTGGAAGCGAATGCTGCCTATCTGCCTGTTCTGGGGTCCCAGACCAGGTGCAGTCACGCTGGACTCTGCCATCTCAGTGCCGGGGCTGATGGTAGGAAAGTGAGCACAACCTCATGGGGGCTGAAGGTGGGGTGGCGGCAATGACATTCATCCTGGACTGTTCTGGAATCAGAATATTAAACTTACCTGCCTCAGAGCTGGAGGCAACCTTGGCGGTTATCCAGGCCACCATCCCCATTTAATAAACGGGGAAACTGAGGCCCAGAGATGGAGAGGGGCTTGCCTAGGGCCACACAGGCTATTCACCGGAAATGACCTGTGCCTTCCTTGAATGATCCCAGCCTCATCTTCTTACATCAGCACCCGGGAATCTCAATTTGACTACAAAATGGGGAGGGCAGCAAGGTTTGCTTCCAGTTGGCCCAGCCTTCCTTCTGGCTCTTGCTCTCCTGTCCCCTAGAGCTCTCTGCTGTCCTAGGACCCGGCCCAGCTCCCCCCAGCCTAGTATCTAGCTTGTGGGTATCACCCCTCTGAAGTCCCTTGTCCCTAGACCTCACCCACACATGTGTATTTCCATAGGGGCCTTTCTGAAGACATTACCTTAGAGTAGTTCTGACATGAGGTCTTTAGAGGCAGGGAGGGCAGGTTTTGTGGGACCTGAGTGACCTTGGTCTAGGCCCTGGGCCTCCCTGGGCCTCAGTATCCCAGTATCCCCGTCTGTAAGATGGGGGTGGGGTGGGCATTTGAAGGTTTCTAAGCACTCTTTCTGGCCCTGACACAGTAGAGGCAGCTCGGACTTGGGTTCCTGGGCCAGGGCCATCTGCTGCTTCCCCTCCTTGGGGCAGGAGCAGGAGCAGCTAATGGGAAAATGCAGCGGAGGAAAGGCAACCTCTGTGGGCCCCAGGGAGTGGCAGGTGAAGAGCAGGGACAGGCAGGAGGATTTGTCATGGCTTCTTCTCCTGTGCCTTCAGTCCCCAGCTGTCTTCCTGGGCAGGGACAGGAAGAGTTGGGCTAGTTACCTGCTGGGGATGGTGTGGTGAGGAGGGAACTTAGCAGCTGAGGGGACAGTGACCAGCTGTCCCACAGCTGAGCCTGGAAGTGCTGTTCTTCCTCTAACGGGAAGGAAATGGAAAGCTCAGGCACAGTTGCTCTGCTCCTTCTTCCCCGCCCCTCCCCAGTTAGCCTGGCCTGGGTACCCACACACGGTAGACGTCAGGTGAATTCACAGGTAGAAGGAATGAATGAGTGAATGAATGAATGAGTATCCTGAAGCTAAGAGAGCTTGCCGAGGACTTAGGCAGATCTGGGTTGGGGTCCTGCCTCCACCAGTTTCCGGCTGGGTGATCTTGAGCAGATTACCTGATAAATATCTCTATACTTCAGTCTCCTCATTGGCAATACTAAATTGATGCCTCATGGAGTTGTGAGGAGCAAAGGAGGTGAGTCAGTGGAAAGACCTTAGCATCATGCCTGACATTTAGGACTCCCCAGATTATAACTTCTGATTCTTTGCACTACAGATAGAATGATTAGGTCACCCTCTAACCCTGCACTTCAGCATACATTTACTGAGCATCTGGGATGTTCTAAGCACTGCTAAGGGCCTAGAGATGACTGAGGCCCAGTCTCTGCTCTTGCTTCAAGTTGACAGCCACACAGCCTTGAAATACTACTGAAGCTGCTCATAACAGCCATTACTGGGAGCACAAAGGGCTGTGGGAGAGGTCCAGTCTGCCCTGGGCTGTGGTCAGGGAAGGCTTCCTGGAGGAGGTGGGCTCCACACTAAGCTTTGAAGGAGTTTGCCCTTGATAAACATCCATCATGGGCAGAGGAAATACAGCAAAGATATGAATGGCTTGCTTGAGGAGCCCTTGGATACCAGTCTCTGCTGCCATGTCACTTTGTCAGGCGGGCTCCTCTCACTGCCCTGGGATAAATTGCACCCTCTCTTCTCTGTTACTTCTTTGCCCCCTAACATTGCTTTATTTTACTGCCCTGTTGTCTCTTGTCCTAATAGACAGTTATGTGATTTTATGTTTCTTGTCTCTCTCTTTCTTTACTAGGACACCAGCCCTATGAGTGCAGTGTTACAGGTTTAATTGTGTCTCCTACCAAAATCATATGTTGGCATCTTAACCCCTAATACCTCAGAACGTGACCACTTGGGGAGATAGGATCTTTACCAAGGCGTTCAACTTAAAATGGGGTCTTTTTCAACCTCATCCCATATGACTGGTGTCCTTATAAAAAGGGGAAATGTGAAGACAGACACAGACCCTGGGAGGAGCCATGTGAAGGTGGCTGTTATACTGGCCGAAGCCAAGGGACCACCAGATGCTAGCAGAGTGGCTTGGCCCAGAGCCTCCTCCACAGCCATCAGAAGGAGCCAAACCTGAACTTGGACTTCCAGCCTCCATGACTGGAGACAACACAGTTCTTTGGTTTAATTTCCTGGTCTGAGGTACCTCATCGGGGCTGCCCTAGCAAGCTAAGATAGGCACGGACCTTTTTATGTTCTTTGGTATTCCCGGCATGGCCTAGCCTTTAGTAGGTAGCACAATTCAGAGTTCTGGAATGAATGAATGAACCTGGGTAGTGACATGAGGAAAGGGAAGGAAATGAGGCCCAAAAGCAAGAGGCACAAGATGGTGAGGGGTCAGGACTGTGAGAGTTTGGACTTGCCCTCCGCGGACCATGGGGAGTCACTGACGGGGTTTTCAGAGGCTTTTCCTGGCTTCATTGCACCTGCTGGACTCAAAGGGGTCCGGTTGCAGGCAGGGGGGAAAGGGCAGGATTAAGTTATGTCTCAGGTGAGCAGTGATGAGGGCCACCTCTTGGGCGGCAGTGCAGAGGTGGCATCAGCAGAGGAGGGCAAGGTGGCATGCAGACAAAGGTGGCTGATGTCGCCAATCTTGTATCATTTCACCTGCTATCTTTCTTTCAGTGAAGATTACATTTTTCATTGTATTTTTTTTTCTGTTGTTGTCCTTTCCCAAAGAATTTTTTTGCCCGATCATTTGCTCTTTTGCCCGGTCAAATCCCATCTTTCTCTTGCCCAATGTGCAAAGCTCGTGGGTCGTTGGGGCCTTGGGGATGTCTCGGATCCCCTCTTGGGGGAGTCGGGAAGAAGGATGTCCCCAAACTGATCACTGTCTGTGGACAGAGTCCTGAAACAGGTGCAAACAGGGCTACACAAGAGTTGTCCCCTAGAGGAGGAGACAGAGCCGTTTGGAGAAACCCGACATCTGTGCCCTGGGAGGGATCTTGTATGATCTCTCCTATAAGAAGTGCCTATAAGAAGCTGCTGCTGAGAGGAGGCCAGGAAGGCTTCCTGGAAGAAGTGGGCTTGCACGAAGTCTGGGGAAGGAGAGGGTACTAATATGGTGGAGAGGAGGAGTGGGCGAGCAGGAAGGACCAAGCAGTCACCTCTCCTTTCCAGGGGAGCCAGCCTGGTGCCTGGACACACACGTGAATACAAGACAAGCCCAGCCCTTGAGTGGGCTCACTAGTCATCACGAATCACCCACTTTGATCAGAGAAAAGAGACTATGGATAGGGGACAGAAATAGCTTTTAAAGCCTCCCCCTTCTTTCGGGCTGCCCCTCTTTCCCCGCAGGTCTCAGCAGTCCCAGGTCTGGAAGGCAATGCATACCCGCAGCGCCCTCTGCTGGACAGTATCGGCACCGCAGGCATTTGTGCAAACAGCCCCTGGTTTCCTGCTGTGGGGAAGCCCCAGACGCTGAGGCCGGGAATGCAGAATAGACAGGAACTGGGTCAGTGCCTGCGAGGGTCCATATCTGCAGCCTGGAGGATCTTGGACCTTATGAGTAGTATAGGGGATAGTTAGTTCTGCTTGAGGCGGCTAATGGCGCCATCATACACAGCTCCCCTCCCCCCAGCAGATGTTATTGGGGGCTCAGGATCTGGGGTGACACCATCATGAGTATCCAGCCCCCTGCCCAGGCTAGGAGGGGACACCTCCTAATGGATGACCTGTGTCTCATTATATCATGAAGGATGTGAGTCTCCTTCTTCCACCACCCCTGGATCTGGGGTGACTGGACTTTGGAGGGTGGTCCGGATGCTTCTGGGAAGGATCCATGGCTGGGAGATTCTAGATGATGCTTAGGTGGAGGTGAGGGCACCTGCTGCTGGGTGGCCGAGCAGGGGCACTGCGGAGCTCAGCTGGGGCCCAGTTTCACGTCTTTGTCCCATTTCAGACCAGGAGAAGGATAAACTGAGCTAAGGGAGTCCAGCTTTCGGGAGGGGGGGGGCAGTGCCTTGGAGGGGACAGCAGCCACAGGGCAGAGGGCCCAGGGGACCCCAAGACCCAAGCCACTGGGCTCACTCAGTTCATTGTCTCTTTCTAGAGAGCTCCCAACTCTGAATCAGTTTTTCTGGGCATGTTTTGCATAGTTGGAGGGACTAGGAGACTTTAATTGCCATCCTAGCAGGACACACACACACACACACACACACACACATGGCTTTTATAGGCTGCCCAATGGGAGACAAGAACAAAGAAGTGAGTTTCTTACCTACCTGGCTCATTTAAGTCAGCCACGTGCTGAAGGGACCTCAGGTGCCCTAGCGGCCTAGAGCTACGGTCGGGGGTCGGCGAAAGGGCTTGTCCACTTCAGGGCAAAGCCTGTTGCCCATGGAAGGTCGTCCGTGAGGGCCATGCCTGTGAATACTCTTTCACGGTGACCTTTTCCGTCTCAGCCTGTTGGCTCTCCGAATGATTGCTATGAGGGGTTGCTAGCGCAACACAGCCCTGCTTTTGGCCTTTGGGGAATTCCTATTTTAGTCAGCTATTCTCCCAGAAGGCTGCAAAGCGATGATTGATTTTGAGGAAACAAGGTAAACTGTGAAAGGGTTTCCAAATGAGCCTTGTGTTTGATTTTGGCATCCATGCATGTGGGTTCCAAGGCAGACTGGTGGCTGGTGATGCGTTTCACATAAATGTATTTTGTAATCACCAAGCGCTTCTGAGAAAAACCAGAACTGTGGAAAGCAGCCCGCAGAGACATGTCTGAGCCTCGCTGGGTCCCCAGCTTCTTTTTCACCTGTCCACATGGGCTTGGCACCTGCCAGCACCTGGCTTTCTCTAACGGCAGAGGTCAGCTCCGCTGGTGCAGCCTGTGGCACCCTGAAAGTGCCATGCATGGAATTAATGGCCCTGGGGACATGCTCACCCAGTGACTGAGTGGAGCTGGTGCACCCCTCCCCCCTGCGCCTTCCCAGTGAGTCTGCTCTGCTTCCCAGCATCCCCTAGGAGGACGAAGGTCCCACCCACGGTGGTTACCTGCTTAATAACACTCCCTTTATTGGTGTCCTGTCACTGTGACATTGTCTCACGAGCAAGCGTGTTTTCTGGGGTCACACACCACCACCATTTGCACGGAACCCTTCCCTCAGGCTCTGCTTCTGGGAGAGCTCCTATGGCCAGCTTGTCCCAATTTCCCCTAGGTTTCTCCGGTTTTACAACTGGAAAGTCCCCCATCCGGGGATCTCCCGACCTCAGTCTCAGGCAAACTGGGCCAGACAGTCACCCTGGGGACACCCAAACCAAGCCAGACGTGACCGCACAGGGCAAGCGGATCACTGGCCCACTAGTTTGAAAGCCAGGTGTCCGCTTGGAGAACAAAGAGCAGGCACGCGTACCATTGTACCACAGGGTCAGGTTCAACAGTTTTATAGCTAAAAGCCTGGAAGAGAACAGTAGCCACCATTCACAAATAAGCCACTCCTTTGAGAAGAGACAGACACACAGACCCAGGGTACGACTAGCTAGTCATTGGGGGACATTAGGTGGCTGATGTCCAGAACTTCTATGACATCACTGGCTACTGGGCCAAAAGGCAATGGGTATTCCAAGAACAAGGAGTGTCTCAGGCACCAAGGGGACACGACAGGTGAGCAGGCAAGGGGATGCGACAGCACACTGTAGGCACTTGAGGCTCTGAGGGGGACAAGCACCAGCCATGCCACTTGAGCTCAAGCCACTGGGCAACAGTGCAACTACACTGCGTGTGGCACCACGGTGGGCCACGTGGAGACGGGGCGTTTTGCCTTGGGAAGCGGCTGTCAACTCAAGACCGCCGGCTCCGAGCCGAGGAGGTTTTTGCAGCATGAACAGGAGGAATCTCACTTGTTCAGGTAGCTTTGGGAGCCGCTGAGGAGCCGCTCAGGTCACCAGGCTGGGGGCCAGGTGAGCATGGGGGGGTTCGGGGAGTCCCATGGGGCCTGGCCAGGAGAGGCTGCCGACTGCCTGGCCTCAGGACAGACCTCTACCCGTCAGATGAGCCAGCTGCAAAACGCCGCACCTGCCGCTAGGCTGCCGGCTCAGCCGGACGTGCTCCAAACTCTCCCGTTCTCTTCTGGCTGATTCCTCTAGTTCTTGCTGGATGCGCGGGGGACAAAATGTATCTCCCACATGCCATGGTAATGAGCACACCACCCAGCCCCAGGGTAGCAGTACCCTTCTCTCCCCCTTGACAGGGCACGAAGGAGGTGGAGTTTGCTTTTGTCTGGGGATCGCTTGGGATGTTCCAATAGGCAAGTAGGGAGAGACAGCATTCCAACCTAGCGATGGCAGGTGATGGAGTGTCCCACAGGTTCCAGCCAGGCAGGCAGGGGCACGGGATGGCCAGACTGGGGGAGACCCCTTCTCCCAGTGGGAGTCCCTGTCAAGGAAGAGGAGGGGGACAGTAGCCGAGGGAGAAAGAAAGAGCCTTCCAGTAAGCACAGGGCCGACAGGTGGTGAGTTAGGGTTGAGGAGGAACTTCCTACAGGCCTTTCTGTCCCAGGCGAATGAAGAGGAGTCTTTGCTTTCTCACGCACCTGAGGACCAGGTGGAAACACACCATGAGCTTGCCTGCAGCCACTACTCCATTCCTCCGTCATAGCAGTGGAGGACCGTGGGTGCCGCTCATTTTGTCCACAGCAGGGAGAGGTGGGGAAACACAAGTGTCACTGGAAACCGATGCTGCTCTCCCGGGATCTGGAGTTGGTCTCCTCAGCTAAGGGGCCTCAGAGAGAGGACCCTGCCTCCGTGCGGCAGGAGCTGGGACCCTTGAGGCACTTTGTCGTGGGCACTCCCCTGCTCAGCCCGGACAAGGCGCCCTTGCAGAAGCTCCTGGATGTGCAGTCCCGTGTGCTGCTGTGGTCACCTTTACTCACTATGCGGCTGGCCTTTCGTCCCAATGGCACCTCCCCAGTGCCAGTCAGAGGCCACATCCCTAGATGGCAAGACCACAGGCTGGGGACATGACCTGTCAAAACACACGCACCTGGAATGCCAGGGATCAGGGAAGGGGTTCACGGAGCAGACATTCTCCAAATGCTTCTCATCGAGCTCCAGCAAAGACCGGAAACACACCTGCGGTGCTCACTAGGCTACCCCTAGTGAACTTGGCATACAGTAGGCACTCAACCGAAGCTTTCTGCATGTCAGTGCAGGAAGAGCCCCGAGGGAGACCCAGACTGCCATTTTCTGGACTGAATATCCTGGGGAGGGCAACCTTCTGAGTCACCTTATTGGAGGCTGACAATACCCATGTACATATTCTTGGGGTTGGGTCATCCAGACCTAAACAAATCTGTTTTCCTAGGGTCTTCCCAACATATTTGCTGGCAGGACAATTTCTTATGAATTGCTAATGCACAGTAACCAAAGAACAGTGTTGGAAATGATGATCTAGTGTAACCTCGTCAGTCTACCAAAGATGAAACGGGGCCCAGAGAAAGCAAGCGGCTTGCAAAAAGTCACACAGCACACTGGTGGAGGAGTGTAGACCAACAGTTGAATTCCCCAGCTCTGTGATCACTCTTCTATCTACCGAAGGCCTGGCTTTGCTGGACAGTGCATTAGGCATTTGCACTCTCCAAAGTCCTCAGCCAGCAGGGCATAAAGGCCACCTTGCGTGACCTAGAAAGCAAGGCCTAGTTTAACCACGAGTCCAGATTAATCCAAATTAATCCCAGTCCTAGGGGCAACGGGCCCCCTACTTGGGAACCAGTCTAGCTTCCGTACATGTGCTAATTACCCAAGATTCTTATCTTTTCCTTAAAACTGGTCCCTTCTGTCCTCTTGCTCGGCAATCCTGAGGCACATTCCTGAGACTGTTTGTCACTGCAATGCCATTGAAGTTCTTTAAAAAAATGTCTCTTGTCCAGATGTCCCTCAAAGCCCTTGGGTCATCTGAAACCAATGAGGATTTGTTCCTTTGTACCTTCGATTCTGGGCAGGGGAGCCAGGGAGTGCGGAGGTCAGCAGTTTGCTTGCGTATCAAGTTCGTTCAGAGATCCAGCTGCTGCTACAAGGGAGGGTCCCAGGAGAAGGGGAGTGGTGTGCCCACAGCCTTGCTGGTTTTCTTGGTTACTTCTTCCTGGTGCTTCTTCCACATTGGACAGGTGCTGGGCCACCTTGAACCCCTCCCCTGCCGAGTCATTGTCCACACTGAGCTTGGAGACCCGGAATCAGGTTAATGGGGGGAGGGGGACTAGACAGCCTAGTCCCACCTGGTTGTGTCAGAGGAGGAGAGAGGCCCAGACAGCACATGACTTATTCAAGGTCATCAGACAATGAAAGCAGGTCCAGGGCCCCTAAGAGAACAGCTCAGAGGCAGAGAATCAGGGGAGTCAAGGTCGGGGAAGCCCCTAGTTCCAGAGCACTCCCTTGCCCAAACTAGCGCCAGGTGTTTTCACTGTCGGCCTGCCCATCTTCACACCCGGCCTCCTTCGCTGGAGCTGGGGCTGCCTAACTGCACATGTGTTATTTGGGGGCTGCCGGGGAGGAGGTGTGTAGGGAGGTCACAAGGCTGTCCTTACACCTGCTCAGGGCCCTGCGCAAGAGAGCCCTCATCCCTCATGGTGGTACCAACTTTGAGCCAACACCCCCCATTGGCACCCTGTCCTGCCTGGGGTGGTGGCAGCCACAGCGCTGGTGACTGCCTGCGGGTTTCTGCCCAGAGGCAGCCATGCAACTGACGGGATTTTACATGGTCTCCAGCCCCGTCCCTTCCCTGGGGGATGGGTCCCAGCTTTTTGAGAGTCTCAGAGGAGCCGGCGCAGCGCAGCCAGTCAGTGAGGGCACTGCAGGGAAGAGGGGCTGAGTGGGGGCCCGGCACCCCTTCCTGCTGGGCTGCCCTTTTCTCCAGACCCCAGAACTGTTCCGCCAGACCCCTTTCTCCCTCCACTCCTGCTGACGTCTTGAGTCTTCATGAGGCTGAGACTTGTGCCTGAGTCCACAGGTCTGCTCCTCAGGGCAGTTTTGTCTGGGGGAACCTCCAGACCTCCCAGAAGGGGGAAGTTTGTTCCAGGGCCAAGGGGCCCGGCAGAACAAGTTGAGGCGAAGTTAAGGCCTTGGAGAGGGGTGTGTGGATTCATCCTGGGGGTCCCAGCTGGTGGGCTTCCTTGGTGAGGTCCGGACCTACCTCTGGGGGGCCTGGGGGCAGAGGCCACCAGGCAGCAGCCAGGAGGGAATCGGAGGCTGCAGCACAGGTGTCACCGCCTGGCACCGCGAGGTGGGCCTGAGAGGGGAAAGTCCCAGAGCCTCTTAGTCATGAAGCTTCTTCAAAAGTCTTTCATTTCATTGACTAAATCACCTCTCCTGGCGGAAGCCGCTGCCCCAAACATACAGCAGCCAAGCGTGGTTCTCTGTGGGAAAAAGGCCCCTGCCGCACAAGTGCAGAGTCTGCTTCACGCAGTTCCTGAAAGGGTGTGACTGGTTTCTCTACTGACTTCTGGGGCTCCCTCTATTATTTGGGACTATTTTTGCACAGACAGCCGCTTGATTCTAACACCTCAGCTTGCAGGTCCTGCCCCGTGGTCCTGCTCACCAGCTCTTAGCTGGGAAGTCACAGAGACTCTGTCTACCAATACTAAACTAGCGGAAAGACAAGACTCTAGGTGACTCTTGTAAAGTGCTGGGAAGGATTTAGGGGTCCTGGACTGTCACCATGGAGACAATGCGGCAGGCACAGGCGGTCTCTTGTGCCGAGCCACAAGCTTGTACGTTGGGATTCTTGCAGTTTGGGGGTTTGCTCATCCACCCTTTTATTGGAGGGGGTCACCGCCCATGTGGTCCTCACGCGGCGGAACTCCAGTTTAAGTCGTACCCCCTCTCTACCCCAGTAAAGCCCACAGCAGCTCACCAGTCCAGGCAGAAAGGAACCTTTGAACCTTCCAGACACCTAGCACAACTCTCTCACCTCACCCGCTGCTTTCTGCTTCTACAGGTGGGGAAACTGAGGCCCAGGCCGGGGGCACGCCCTGACGTGAAGTTGCACAGCTAGTCGGCAGCAGAGTTGGGGTTGAATTCGGGCCCCCCCGATGGCAAGTCCAGGGCTGTTTCTAGCAACCAATATATTAGCTCCAGCTTCCACCCCCGCCCCCCGCAAGTCCTCCCCGCTGTCGGCCACCCCCGCCTACACGTAGTTGGGGTTGTAGCAGAGCATGTTGAACTCCAGGCTCTCGTCCCAGTGCCGCAGCAGCACGAAGAGCTGGAGGGCAGCGGCCTTGAGCGTGCCCCGCGTGCGGCCCTCGGGCACCTCCTGCTGCTCCAGCCACGAGCTGGCCTTGGCGGCCACCAGCTCCCACTCCACGAAGTAGGAGGCCGAGCTGTGCTCCAGCCACGCCAGGGCCACCACCGTGGCCCACAGCTTCCCCGTGTGTTCCACCACCGCTCCGGCCTCCCTGCCTGGCTTGTCCTCCGCCGCCGGCTCCGCCGAGAAGGTGTCACAGGACGGGTGCCGAAGGGAGGGGCTGGCGCACAGCTGGGGGCTGGAGGTCTTCAACTCGGGTGGGCGGGATGTGAGGGACACTCGGTGGCAGGTGAAGGGTGAGGTCCACTTGAGCTTGTCCATAGGGATGTGGATGGCCTCGCAGAAGGCTTGGTTGAGCAGGAAGGCTCCGGAGGCCAGCTGCAGAGACACCTGTTGGGGGGTAGTCCATGGAGCCCAGGTGATGCAAAAGTGTGGGTCCACTCGTGTCCCCACCTCCCTGGGGGACCTGCAGGGTACCCAGGTCCATGGGCATCTCCATTCTTTGTGCCACGGGCACTTCGGACTGATCACCCTCCGAGCCCAACTCAATGTCTTCACTCCAAGCCTGCCTCTTGTTCGGGGCAGGGGGACCCATCTTGGCCACACGGACCGTCCCCTGCCACCAAGTAAGCTCCTGGCCACTCACCTCCCTCTTGAGCCTTCCACGCCGGTCAATGTCCAAGTCCCAACAGGTGTGCTTTCTAAACATCTCTGCAATCCTCCTCCTGTCCTCCCTGCCTCTACTCTCCACCCCTTCCCCAACCCCTCCATCTTTCCTGCAGCTCAGGATCTTTGTAAAGCATAGATCATGTCACCCTTTGGAGGCCATCAGTTTCAGTGGCTTCAATTTTCTCTTGGAATGAGTCCAAACTATGATTTCCAAAGTGCTGGTTCATCCTTGACTTTTCCTCTTAGAACCCCACCTTCCAGCCACCTTGTGCTCTCTCTCTCCTCCCCAGTCCAGCTGCCACCCCCCATCCTTCAGGGCTGGTCTGAACCATCACATCCTTCGGGAAGCCACACTTCCGTCCTCCTGACGCCAGCCTGGGAAAGCCACCCCTGACACCTGCCTCGGTCTGTCCCACCACACTGGACCTCTCCTATCACAGTGCCTGAGGGGCAGAATTGCCTGGCTTCCCACTAGACACTCAGCACCATGAGCTCAGGAACAATGTTCATCTATGTAGTTCAAGGTTGTCTCCCAGAGTCTAGCACTGTGCCTGGCTCAGCAAATCCTTTGAGTGAACCCATGCATAGTGCTCTGTTGCTGGCATATTTGGAAAGGCCCTATGTACTTGGGGTGCAGGACTGGAGCTGTACGGTGAAGCTCAAACCGGGTTCCTCCTTCCAGCACCCTCTGCTCCCCTTGACCGCTGCTGGTACGTGGCGGGCCCACCCTCCCTCCAGACGGGGGCTCCTCCCTCTGCCACAGCATCCTGGGGTGCCTACAAAGCCACTTGCTAAACAAGCACAGTGCGGAGGTGTTAATTCTACTCACCTGAGAGCCATTTCAAGGCTTACTTTTAGGTGGTGAAAAACAGACGCCCATAGATGGTGGAGTAAAATGTCAAATTCCCGTGAGCTTTAAAAAGGCAGCTGATTGCAAAGAACTTTCCTGATGCTGGTGAGCTGGCTGCTAGCAACTCTCCTAGACCCGGGGCCATGGGGACTCCTGCAAGCCCCCGGGCCCGCTGGCCGTGTGCGTGGGAAGGTCTGGGGGAGGGGGGGAGGAGGCTCAGGGAAGGCCCGGGTCAGGCCACTCACCAGTGGCATGTAGTCCAGGCTCTGGCTACCCGGCGTGGGTTCTGCAGCCGTGGTTGGCATCTTGCTCAGGAGGCCCTTGGCTGCTCGGGTCAGCAACCTGGACTTTTTGAGATTAAGCCTGGATGGGTGGAGCCAGAAGAGTGGCCACAGTCATCCCGGCGCTGTCCTTGGTCATCCCACCCCGCTGCGCTCACACAGCAACCTCCGGAGGTCAGGCCAGAAGGGACCTGACAGGGGGCTTCCTCCGATCTCCTCATTTGACAGTTGGGGAAACTGAGGCCCATCTCAGTGACTTAGTAGCAGCCTGAGTGTTCTTTCTGTGACCCTCCTTCGATAGCGTATTTTTTATTTAGCCTGTGGTCAGCGTATCTCAGGTTGGCCCTCCCAGGGGGTCACCTTCGCAGAGACCACATGGTGGGAGATGAGCCACAAGGGAGTGGGGTACATTTTGCAGTGGGAGACAGATATCTCTGGATGGGGGCCTTCTAGGCACAATTCGTGTTCTTCATTTTTGTCTTAATGTCAGGCTGGGCCTGCCTTTGGCCTTCCAAGTCAGGGAGAGCCCTGGGGAGTAGGTGGTGGTGGAGCGTAACCCCAACGGAAATCCTCGTACCTGGATCCAAACAGAGTCTCAGGGGTCTTCAAGGAAGACAGGGTGTTGGTGGCCAGACTGAGCAGGGGACCTGGAGAGCCACAGAATGAGAGTTGTTGCTGGACAGAGGCCCCTCTCCACCTGCTCACTGCCCAGCTGGGGAAGCAGGGCCCAGAGAGGGGCAGGGGCTTGCCTGAACCCTAGGGGTCTGAGGTGGACTTCAGGCTGCAGGGCTGTTTCTGACCCAACTGGTGTTGGAGGGGTGAAATATGGGGGTCCATGCATGAGAAAAACAGGCCTCCAGTTTTCTTGGCTGGTGGCCTCCGGTATCTTCTGGAAGGTCACCTGTGGGCGCAGTGACAGCTTCACATCAGCCCCCACCTTATCCCGGCAAGGGGACATTGGGTTTCCTTCTACGCTAGAGGATTCTAGGCAGAATGAGGTGGTAGGATGGTCCTTCAGCCAGGAATTGGGAGGACTGATTCTAGGCCTGGCTCTGTCACTGACATGCTGGGTGACCTTGGGCAAGTCACCGTTACCTCTCCAAGTCTCAGTTTTCTCGTCTTTAAATGGGTGATATTCCTATATATCGCACACAGGGTTGCTTTGAGGACTAAATGAACCACTGAGGACTTTGTTGGGCTAAGACATTCTCCTGACCCCAGGATCAATCACTGTCATGATCTTCGTTGACAGAGCCAGTGACGGTCCACTTACCTTCAGAAGCATCGGACTTGTCTCGGCTCGGGGATGTGGGCTCACTGGAGGGCACTGTGGGGCTTTCCTCCACACCTGCCATCAAGGAGAGCCAGTGAGGGTGGGCTCCCCTGGCTCCCCCACCTCCCCTAGGAGAGTGGTGGCTGAATTCACAGAGCCTAGGCATGAGCTGGGAGAGCAAGGTCAGGGCAACCATTCTTACTTGGATGAGCCTTCATCTCCCAAAGATACCACCATTGCTTCACTATAAGAGTCAGAATGCCTGGGTTCCAAACCCGATTCCCCCACTGACTAGCTGCGTGACCCCGGCCAAGTTACATCCTTCGTAAGTCGTGCTGATGAATGAGGGACGGTAGTATCTGTCTCAGTGTTGTACTAGGGCTTCAATGAGGTGGTACCGAGGTCGTGCTTAGGTTTGGCTTGTAGTAAGTGTTCAATAAAACCCTGAGCTACAGACCCTTCAGGGAAGCAGGAGTAGGTCAGGGGCTGGGGGTTAGGGGCCAGGGAAGAGGTGGGCATGTGGCACCAGGTCTGTGCCTCACTGAGGAGAGGCTCATGCCAGTTCCCTCAGAGGCACCAGAGCATGGCACTGACTTGTCAGAAAGCTCTATGCCTCAGTTTCCCCACCTATAAAACAGGTAATAATTGCATATAGCTCAAAATGAATAATTGGGGGGATGATTCTTAGGATTATTCTTTCAAGAGACGCAGAGTGATGAGCAATATACTCTAAAAGAATAAATTGAATTACGGAAAGAGCCTCATGCACAAATATGTTCATTGAAGCCTCTGGTGCTCTGTGAGACTGTTGGGAGCTCTGTGGGGGCCCGCAAGCTCTGCTTATCATTGCGTGCTTGGGGTAGGGCGGGGCAGCATGGGAGTGAACTAGTGACTGAATGTCTGAGGCAACAGAAGGCGAATAGCATGGTGGTTAACCTCCTGGGCTCTGGAGCCAGATACTGCCTGGATTCAAGTCTTAGCTTTACAGTGTATCAGCTGTGTGACCTTGAGTAAGTCACTTAACCTCTCTGAGCCTCAGTTTTCTCATCTCATAATGGGAACAATAACGGAAACCATCTCTGATGATTGTGAGGAGCCCTGGATAATTGGGACAGTGCCTAGCACACAAAAAACTCAGTATGTGTTAGCCCTTGTCACCCTTGGGGGCAGGAGGGGAGGGCTTGGGGTAGAATAACAGCTTAGAAGTCATAGACACTTGGGTCCAAATCAGAGGATAATTGAATAGAAGGAATCTGTGAGTTTGATGGAAGCCGCGGGCCACCAAGAGCTGAGCTAATGGAGAAATAAAAGAAATTCCCTCTGGACTGGAGGCTCAGGATGGCTCAGGGGTAGAGCAGGTTTCCCAATTTGGGAGGCTCTGAGGGAACCAAAGAGTTGGCAGAACTAGTTCTAAAGAGCTCCTTCGCCCCCTCACGTACTGTTCTTTTTTTAGCCCATCAGTGTCTGTGAGAACTTTCTAGTACCCTCAGGTAAAACGTTTGTTGTGATCTGGGTGTCTGGGCTTGTGGCCAGGCGGGACCTCTGACGTCCTCCCTCCCTACACATAGAAGAAGGTAGGAGATCCTCACTGTACACACGGAGGCGTGAAGAAAGGGGTTAGGACTAGTGCAGCAGCTTGCTGTCTTTAGAGGGACAGAAAGACATGCAGCCATTCAGGACACAGAGAGCTAAACCCTGTGAATTAGCACAGTCACAGAAAGGTCAAATCGTGGATCTTCAAGGACCTGAGCTGCAGGCAGATGGGATCAGGTGAGGGCGGAAGGGAAACTTGGGAATCCTGACCAAGGCAGGAGCAGATGGTAGGACCCTAACAGATGCATCTGCCTCTCTGCTCTTCGCTTTCCCCTTATTTGTTAGGTTTCCTGGCATTTGGTGCCTGGGAGGGCTCAGAGGTTGGAGGAAGGGAACAACCACTGGGTTGGCGGACCTTCAAAGGGCAGAGGAGAGGGATGGTGTGGGCACCTGGGCAGCGGGGTGAGCTGCCCGGCTTCTGGGCTCTTCCAGCAAAGCTGGGTTGAGGGCAACATACTGGGGCCATGCTGCACCTTTGGCTCATCTCAGGCTTCAGAAAGCCTAGGAGGCCTGTTCCCACCCTGGCCCTGCAAGGGCTCAGACTGCAGACTGAGAGCGAGGCCTTGGACAAAAGGAAGCCATGACTCGGGGCTCAGGCCGCAGAACACAGCCCAGGCTGCTCTTACTTAGGCTCTGAAGTCTGCCATGTCCTGCTGCCAAGTCTTCCCTGAGCGTGGTCTGCGACCGTCCGAAGCCAGCAAAGCTGCCCCGCCACTGCTGGGTCAGGACCCGAGAGCTGACCATGCGCAGCGCGGCACCTTCATGAGGACAGGAGACGGGGTCAGGCGGGTGCCACCGGGCCAGCCCTTGGCCTCCTCCCCAGGGCTGGCAGGAATGATTCTGGCTTCAGTGTGTCAGCATTCCGAAGGCAGAAAGGCATTGTATAAGTATGACCTTGAGCTTTGGAACCAGAACGACCTGGGTTTGAACTCCAGCCCTATCTTTTAGTAGCTGGATGGATTGCTGACCACTCTGAGACTCAGTTTTCATATCTGGAAAATGGTGAGAACAACACCTACCTTGTCAGGTAAATACAGTACTACTGCTGAGATGATGTTTAGAAAACAGCAATATTTTCTGGTTAGTTGGAAGGCTGGTTTTCTCAGAAACACCCCATTCCCCTACCACAGGCAGGTCCCTGGAAGTCCTAGGGCAGCACCAAGGTGCCATGGATGGAAGAGAGATGAAGCTGCAGCACCTAAGGGTGTTTTGGGAAACCCCATTCTAGAACACTAGGCTGTAAGTTATTCTTTAACAAATGAAGAGTTCTATTGGGAAATAAATTTTGAATAAGCTTCATATACTCTGAGCTTTGTTTTTAAAAGATTTTATTTATTATTTCCAGATAGAGAGAAAGGGAGAGAGGCTGAGAGGGAGAGAGGCATCAATGTATGGTTGCTTTTCACCTGCCTCCAGCCACGGACCTGGCTGGAGACCTGGCTTGCAACCTGGTTATGTGCCCTGGCTGGGGAATCAACCAATGACCTTTAGGTTTGCAGTTCGGCGCCTTATCCACTGTGCTACCAGCCAGGGCATACGCTGAGCTTTTTGATGTCTAGTAACATTCAAAAGGCTCTGAGGACTTCTGTGGTAAAGAAAGATTTTTTAAAAATTTTATTTTTAGTTTTGATTTTAGAGAGGGGAAAGAAGGGAGAAAGAGGGAGAGGAATGTAGCCGTCTGCCCACATTCCGATCAGGGACTGAGCCTGCAGCCCAGGCATGTGTCTGGACCGGGAATCGAACTGGTGGCATTTTGGTTTGCAGGACAAATGTCCCGCCAACTAAGCCACACCAGCTGGGGCTAGCTCAGTGATTCTTAAATGTTTCCTCCTGATCTGGTATTTCCTATTTTTGTGCGTAACAGCCATTAACAGGATGGGGAACTAGGATTCTAGTTTCCTGAAACACACCTTGGGAGGTGCTTGATCCAGGCCTTAGGGGATGATGAGATTTGGGTTAACACACATGCCAGGTCCCTGAACCTTCCAGGCTGTGGCTAAGGACACTAGTAGCATGGTCAGAGATGGAGGGAAGGGACAAACCTCCTGAGCAGGCATGTCATTCAGGATGACAATGCCCTGTGAATGAGACTGCCTAGTGGAGCAACAGCCTGGCTGCTGGCCAGAGCCTGAAATGAGAAAATGATGATTATAAACAAAGAGAGTGAAGGGCATAGGAGAAATAAGGAAAGGCACATTTTGTTTCCAAATCCAATTCTTCCAGGAGGGCTGCTATTTTTTCTTTTTCTTTTTTTTTTAAGAACTACAGCCTGGCTGGTGGCACAGGGAATAAGGTGCTGGCCTGTGAACCCAAAGGTCGCTGGTTCGATTCCCAGCCAGGGCACGTAACCAGGTTGCAAGCCAGGTCTCCAGCCAGGTCCGTAGCTGGAGGCAGGTGAGAGGCAACCATACATTGATGTTTCTCTCCCTCTCTGCCTCTCTCCCTTCCCCTCTCTCTGAAAATAATAAATAAAATCTTAAAGGAAAAAATAAAAATAAACAATAAAAAAGAACTACAAAAGAGAGGAAAATATAATTCAGGAAATGAAAAGTCCATATAGTTCACAAACGTGTGAAAAGCATCTCACAAAAAGACCCTAAAAGCTAAAGAAATGCCCCAGATTCTCTCCTCACCAATCAGATGGACAGAATTTAGAAGGATAAACAATTAATAGGGTTGGCAAGGGTGGATATCAGAGTGACCTTTGGGGCTGGGCCGACTTGGTAATGTACGGCACAGTTTTAAATGGCAACTGAGCTGCCATTTTAGTTCTGGGAATTAATCAATCCCGAACAGATAACCAAACTGGTGCACAAAGATGTCCTTTGCAGCATCATTTATAGTCATCCAAAAGGACAAAGTGAAGGTCTAATAGTGGGGCTGTTTCAATAGGTTCTGATAATCCTTACGAGGCAGTGGAGAGGAGAGGGGTGAACACAGACTGTGGAGTCAGGTCCTGGGGTGCAAAGCCTGTCTGTGCCCCTTACTGCTGTGTGACCTCGCACCAGTTACTTATCCCCCTCTGCCTCTGTTTACCCATCTGTGGAATGGGGGTAATAGCATCTACTTTGCAGAATTATTCTAAGGGCCTTGGAACACTGTTTAACTGACTATTATGATGACGGTATAGCCCTGCCCTGCAGTGGAAGATGCTGCAGCTGTTAAAGTGATGATGTAGGTTCATTTTCTTTGAATGGTATTTTCCACACCCATATTTCATAAGGTATAGCACACACTGGTATGCTTCAACTCATGCAAAATTATGCTTTTTGATTTGTCCACATGTAGATAGATATCCAGAGAAGTCTGGAAGGATGGCCATACCAAGGAGGTAATCAGTACTCATTTCTGGACGACTGTCACTTCCAGTCACTTCTATTCGTTTTATGTCTTTCTATAGTTTGGAATTCTCTACAATAAGCACCTATCATTGTCCTAACTGGAAACATTCAGTGAAGTCATATTTATTTGGAAGAAATAAGGGGGTGGGACCATTTCACAGCAGAGCATTGGGAGGAGGCTCACATGCTTGTGGTGGCTCAGCCACCCACGGGGGCCTTTTTCATTTCCAGTCCTTCCTCAGACCCCCTCCCTGCAGCTCTGTGCTCCTTCATCTCCCAGTGGCCACCTCCAGTCCCCAGGGGTCACCCAGCTGCCTTACCTGAGCTTGGATATGCCACCACGGTGGGCAGGTACCGCCTCTTGCTCATGTCCACGGGCACGAAGGCCGTGTACTTGCTGATGATGTTGCAGGCTTTGCTGGTGTGCACGGCATTCACCTGGTAGCGGCGGCTGGAGCCTGTGGAGGGAGAAGCTGGGGTCACTGTGTGGACTCAGTAAGTTCTCTCTGATGTAGAAAGTTCTAGAAGCAAAAAGGAAGGCTAGACCAGTGGTCCCACTCTTTAGGATTAAATAAGTCCTTCAAATCAAGGCTAGTCAACTTGCCAATTAAGGATATAACCCCCTCCCCAAGATTATTATCTCCATTATTTTTTCATAAAGTATGGGCCCTCTAATGGAGAAGAAGCAAGACATCTAAGAACAAAAATGAGTTACTTCCTTGAAATAGTGTTATTAAAAACAAAACCCTCTGTGTTGTCTGTATTTTCTTTCTCCAGTTTGTAGCCATCTGATGAGACTCCTGCTGTAGGACTTCACAGGCCTTCTGGCTGAGTGGGGACCCTGGTCTGGCTCACTGGGACAATTTTGCAGAGAAGATTGAGAACCAGAGAGGGACTGTGGCGAGCACAGGGTCACACAGCGAGTAACTAATGGACCTGAGATCAGGACTTAGGATGGTCTGTTCCCCAAGACCATGCTCTTCATACTCGACAAGTTAGCAGTCCCCATGGTCTGCCACCTCCCTGAGGGCTGTGTGAGGAGCCAAGGACACGAAGAACGGACATAGTTGGTAAACTGTTAAGGGGAAGTGCTCATGGGGAAAAAATAATATATTATACTACATTAAACTAAAAACCAAACAGAGAGCAGCCTTGAAAATTCCCCTGGTAGACAAAACCAGTTTAGTTATACAAACAAAGTTTAATTTAGCTCATTTTGCAAGACTCACTTGACCTGGGTCATTTCTTGCGTCTGCTGCTGGAACTTGAACGACTTCCCAAGGTTAATATAAGGTAACCCCTGAAAATTCCAGTATTACAACCAATCCCCGTGAGGAATGAATTGTCACTGCCTCCTCACTACATAAGTTGCTTTGTAACAAAATGCCCCTGAGCCTCATTCCATGTTTTGGTTTGGGAGCTTTTGATTTGCAAACTGTCTTTCTGCTACATGTGCAACTTTTACTGATGACTCCTTCAGTGATTCGTTGGTTTTACTTCTGTTATTGTTGAAATGTTTGCAACCAAAATACAAATCATGTAAAAACATACGCTGTATTATAACCAGAAAGCATAAACTATAACAAATAATAGAGATTTTCTCTAGGTATACATATATCTAGCTATTCTTCAAGTAAACTCCATCAGGATCCCAGGAGTCACTTTTTAAGAAAAGTTGGCCCCAATTCCTGAACTAAATTACTTCTCCCACCACCCTTGTTATACAGTCTTGATCTTTGTACGCAGTCACTTAATTGTGTGTACACTTATCTAATGTCGGCCTCCTTGCTAGTCTGTGCGAACAGCGCGAAGTAAGGGCAGGGATGCGGTGGTCACCGCGCTCAGCCCCAGACCTGGCCCCCAGCTGGCCCGCACTCAGTAAGGGGCGTTGATGAGTGAATGAGTGGACCGACTAGGTCCAGGGGCTTCTGTGGGGAGGTAGGTGTGGTCCCAGAGGAGCAGGGCAGGTGTGAGAGGGCGTCCCCACTGTTCTGTCTCAGAGGGCCCAGTAGGGAGAAGCCTTGGGGAAGAGAGGCGGGGTGGGGGCCGGTAGCAGAGGGGAAGGAAGGAGAAGAGGACGGATCACTGAGTGGGGTGGGGGCGCTGGAGGAGCCCAGGGCTGGGGCGGCGGGGGGGGGGGGGGAGGGCGGAGCTAGGCCCCTGCAGGCAGGGGGATGGGAGCAGATCCGGGACTTGATGGTGCTGGGGGCTGAGTAGGAGGAAGGCGGTGCTCGGAGCGAAGGAGGCACCTGGAGGCAGCAGGTGTCGGGGAGGTGGAGCCTGGGCGGCGGCTCTGCAGGGCAGAAGGGTGGGGCTGGGCCGGGGGAGGTGCGCCGATCCCGGGGCGGGGCACGGGCGGCCTTGGGCAGGCGGGCTCGGGGGACAGGGCGCGCGGGGCGCTCACCGTGCTCTATCTCGCCCTCCCGCTCCGCCAGCTGCTCAAAGTCGCGGATGATGGCGCGGGCCGCCAGGTGGTGGAAGGTCTGGCTCCAGAGGTCGGCGTCGCGCGCGCTGTCGCGCTCGGGGCTGGGCGGCCCCAGCTCGAAGCTCACTTCCCATTGCATCCGTCGGCTGCCGCGCAGGCCCCTGACCACGGCCTTGCCCAGCACGGGGTCTGGAGTGGCTGGCGGGCCGCCACCGCCCTGCTCCTCGCACTCGGCTGGGGGCTCCCAGTCCGAGGACGTCTCTGTCTCCAAGGCCGAGGGGTGATGGGACGGCTCTGTGGGACAAGCGGGCGGTGCTCTGAGCTGGGCCAGAGGGCCAGCCCCTGGACGTCACCCCTTCCCAAGGCACGGGCACCCCTCAACAAGCGCAGTGCCGGACCCCATCCGCACTCCCAGGGCACACGAAACTCCTCCTCTAGAACGGGCGGGCGGGGTGGCATGGGCCTGTCCCCAGAGCCGGACAGGTCCACCTCCCTGGAGGCCAGTGCTTAAGGGAGTCGGGTAGGATTGGGGGTGGGGGCGCTCCTCAGGGGAGTGCAGCCCAGGGGGGACATCTGGGAGGACATGGGCGGCCCAGGGTCAGGTTGGTTGAGAAAGAGCGGGGCTGGTGGGATCCTCAGGGAGGGAAGGGGCCACAGCAACCTCCCTCCAGCCCCCAACAAGCCCGGCATCTGTCCTCTAACCCCAGTCAGGTCACGAACCCTGAGGACACTTACCCAGGTCCCCAGGGCTGTGGCCGTCTGCGGCAGGCTTCAGGCTGGACCCAAGATCCAGCTCTCGGACGGGGCTCCAGGCCTGGGGCTCCTGGCCAGAGGGCAGGAAGGGCTGGCAGCCTTGGGGCAGCAAAGAGGGCCTGCGGGCCCCTGGGCCCCGAAGCCTGGGGCCCTGGCACAGGTCCGGGCCATGGTTCAGGAAGGACTAGGAGGGTAAGAGGAAGAGGAGGAGGCTGACTCCCTTACCTTCCCCCTCCTCCCCGAGGACTGCCCTTTTGGTATAAGGACAAATGACCTACTGTCCACCACCTACGAGAGGCACCAATGTGAATAATCCCAATCGTGGATTGCATCCAAACCACAGAAAACCATGGAAAATTCACATATATATCATAGACAGTATTCTCAGCTCACTTATTTTTGCTATAAAGTTTAAAACTTTTGGGGGGTGTTTATAAAATTAACCTTTTCCTTGTCTTCTCACATGTCATGCTTAAAAAGTCTTTCCTGCTTAAAAAAAAAAATCCTGTAGAATTTCTGCAATTTTCCTTTGTTTGTTTATGTAAACCTTTGATTCACATGAAGTCTATTTTCATGTAAGGAAATGGAAACCAGCCTTTTCCTTGATTTTTCTGGAAAAGTACAAGTCCCAGCACCATTTATTGGCTCTCTAGGGTTTATCAATTCCCCACCTCTGTGCTGACAGAGCTCTCACGCACATTTTGTTTTATTTCTGGACTTTCTGTTCTGTTTTGTGGGTTTAATCTGTCTATTCTTGTCCTAGTACAAAAAAAAAAAAAAAAAAAAAAAAAAAAAAAAAAAAAAAAAAAAAAAAAAAAAAAAAAAAAAAAAAAAAAAAAAAAAAAAAAAAAAAAAGTCCAAAGGCAAGGGATAAACTAGAAAATATATTTGCAACCTGCATGACAAAGATCATTTTCAAGAAAATGCTCTTATAAATCACTGGTGGAGGGGGAGATCAACTCAATAAAATAATGGGTTGAGGGTATTTATAGGTATTTGACAGAAAAAATATCCCACAAACCCATGAAAAAAATGACCAGCTTTTCAAATGTTGCTCTAAGTTCAAATGAATTACGATTTCCCCCACCTTCAGGACTGGCAAATACATAAACATTTGATGTCACCCAGTGTGTTCAGTGGGGAGGGGGACAGGGTCTCCAATGGACTGCCGGCGGGTCTGGGCACCCATGCACACCTGGGGAAGAACAATGCAGCCATGTGCTATCTGTCAGCATGAAAAAGACATAAGCTCCTTTGACCCAGCAATTCCCCTTTTAGGACCTGATTCCTGAAGAAATACACAAGGATGCAGATATGGACATATACTCTCTATTTATATTTGTTGCAGTATTGTTTATCAAAACCAGATTTTGTGAGTGTATGGAAACTACCTACATGTCATTCAGTAAGGATTGGCAAATAAATTATGGTTCTTCCATGTGCTGGAACACCACAAAACACTGCAGTGAAAGAGGCAGTTAAAAACAAAACAAAACAAAATAACACTAGAGCTCTGGCTGGCGGCACAGTGGATAAGGCACCGTCCTTCGAACCCAAAGGTGACTGGTTCAATTCCTAGCCAGGGCACATAACCAGGTCTCCAGCCAGGTCTCTAGCCATGTCTCCAGCCAGGTGCATAGCTGGAGGCAGGTGAAAGGCAGCTATATATTGATGTCTTTTGATGTCTCTCTCTCCCTCTCTCCCTTCACCTCTCTCTAAAAATAATAAATAAAAAATCTTTAACAAAATCTAATATGGGAAGATAGAACTTATTTTTTAAATTGCAATTGTTCTGTATTTTGGTTGTAGAAATAGCTATATAACTACTTATTTGTCAAAACTCATGGAGCTATTCACCCAAAGGAGTAATTTTACTGCATATAAAAAAAGTGAATTAAGATGTCATTAGAAAAGTGATTTGGAGAAGAGTTTGTACATGTGATTATTTAAAACAGCCACATGTGTTGCAAGTGTGTGTGTGTGTGTGTGTATGCACAAATAGTATTTCTGGAAAGAATCAATCAAAACTAAGCAGGCGTGGACCCTGGAAAGAGGTACTTTTCTTTTTACTTTATACTCAGCTGAACTGTTTGAGTCTTTTTAGTGCAAATTCTGAGTGATTACTGTTTTCATCATTAAAGACTAGGAAATGAATTAGAAATGGATTTTTTGTCTCTGGCAGCATGTGCATCACCTGGTAGGAGATGGGGGCGCGAAGGCCTTACTGGGTGTAACAGAGAGAAAAAGTGTTTCTCAGTCGTTCGGGCCAGCACCTCACTGTGGCTTTATTTGTTTCATCTCTATCGGATATTTTTGGGAGAGCGCTGTACCTCCCCATGAGCTGCGGGCTCCTTCCTGCTCCTCTGGGCCTGAGGTCCTGGGATGGTATAAGGGTGTGGGAGAAGACAGGAACTGGTCACCCTCAAGATGGCCTCAGTGGAAGCTGCTACCCAGCCAGGGCTGCTGGGTCCCAGGGCATCCCTCTCCCCTCCTCCCTCATCAGAGACTGGGATTCCCCCCACCTCTGTCCCACCACCGCTGCCATGTGGAAATAGAAGCTGCTACAGTTTCCATGGTGATAGATTAGTCTCAGGTTTGGCCCTTCATCCAGCCACAGGCTGCAGGGAGTGTGTACCCACACGCATGCATCTGTATGTGCGTGTGTGCATTCCTACACGTGTGCTGGGGAGAATCAGACTGGGGAAGGACCCAAGCAGGGGGTGGAGCAGTGATGAGCAAAGACACGGGCCAGAAGCAAGCAGGGGGGAAAAACATCCAAGCTGCCCAGAGTTCTCACCAAGAGCTGCGTTTAAAGAACACCTACTGTGTGCCCGGTGCAGCACCAGGTCCTTGATCTCTTTTCAGTCCGTGACTGCAAGAATCCTCCGCTTACAGTTGACTCCCAGTAAATATCCGTGGATGGCTGTTAGCGCAGCCTGCACAAGCTACTCTCCCCATTTCACAGAGGAAGACATTGGGGCTCAGGGAGGTTAAGTGAAGGGTTCAAGGAGCAGAGTCTGCCCGGCTCCAAGATCAGCATCTCCCAACTGCATCCCTGGCTAAGGGCAGAGGAGGGCTTTAGGGGCAGCATTCACCACTGAGTGCGCAGAGAAGCAATAAGCACATGGAGGCTTGTGTGTCCATGGAGGGGGAGCCGAAGGCTGCTTCTATATTCTATAGATCCACAGATTCACCATGACAGAGCTACCGAAAGCCCATTCTTAAGAAAATGGGATAAGGCATGCAGATAACCCTGGGCAGATAAACCAATTTGGTTTAGGGCAATGCTTCTCAACCTGGTGATTTTGCCCGCAGCCCCCTGGGACATTTGGTATTATCTGCGGACAATTTTAGTTGTCATGACTTGGGGTGGGGGTGTTACTGGCATTCATCTGATCGAAGACAGGGATGCTGTCAAGTTTTCTACAGTACACAAGATGGCCCCACCACAAAGAATGATCATATCGGTAGTCCTGAGGCTGACGCACTCTGGTCTAGCTTGACAGTGGGTGACTGGCCCTGCTATGGCTCTAACCCTGAGGTGACCTCTATCCTGGGCAAATGCAAAACCCTTGGGATTTGCAGAAAGTGCCGTGGGATGGAGGAGAAAGCAAGGGCTTTGCAGGCAGGGGGTCCTGGGTTGCAGTCTCCTGACTAGCTGCGTGACCCTGGATAAGTCATTTTACCACTCTGGCCCTTAATCTCCACATTTGTACAGAGTCAAGGTGGCCAGCTCCATGCTCTCTCCTTTCCCAGGGGCGCTATAAAATCACGTGAGAGAGTAGATGGGGATGCCCCTCGTCAATTGCGGAGTGTTGTGTAAAAAGAATAAGTGATGGCATTGACCAATGGGTGTCGTTATTAGGAAGGTGTCGTTGGGGGTCAGGCAGATGAAGGTCCGGAAAAAGAAAGGAGAGGTGACTCACTCCTCAGTATAACTTGTGGACAGACTCCATCCTTCCAGATGAAGCAGGAGACACAGCTCATCCCTGCCCATGACCGCCCCAACTCCAACCTGCCCTGCTGGGGTACCTGCATTTCACTCTGCCACTGCAGGGCACTTGGGCTGGGCTGGTTGGTGAGGTCTTGCAGCTTAGCTTTCCGTAGTGGGTATCTCCGGCCAGCCATGGTCGGGTCGCTGGCGGTGGTGGCCCTTGGGGAAGGCTTGTGGTTGGTGATCTGGTTGGTGCTATATGCCCGGCGTCGCTGGGAGAGGTCCAGACCTGGACAGGGGTGGTCAGAGGGGGGCAGCCAGCAGAGTGGAGGAGGAGGACAGTAGGGAAAGAGGGGCTTGCCTACCTTCCCATGCTTGGAAACCTCTTGAGTTTCCCGTGGCTCACCTACTAAAATACATTCCAATGCCTCCTCGCCCGGCCTTCAGAGCCCTGCCTGGCCTGGCCCTAGTCTGTCACCCAGCGACCCCTTTCTGCTCCCAACACAGAAGATGAGTAACCAGCTGTGTATGTATTTTCTAGGTGTCGCACCTCCACACCTTTGCTCAGACAGTTTCTGCTGGCTGGAATCTTCTGTGGCCCCAGTCCTTCTGCCTTCTATCAGAATTCAGGCCAACCGTACCTCTCTCGCTACATGGAGAACTTCTGAAGAGCAGGTGCCATGTTCGGGTCACCTTTGCTCCCCCACTGTGCTCAAGACTTACCCTTGGGGGGTGATCGGTAAATACCCTCTGAATGGAAACACCACCAGAAAGTGTGGAGGCAGACAGGTCTCCACTCTTCACCTGTGCTCTGCCTCTTTCAAGTTCTGGGAGCTGAACCAAGTTCCTTATATTCCCTGCCTCACTTTCCTGCTCTGTAAATAAAGTAGGTAGTACCCGCTTCTGCAGCTGCCAACTATTCAGTGAGATTGTTTGGATAAGGTGCTTAGCACACAGTCAGTGCTCAGGAAAATGAACCAAGCACGGCTTCTGGAG
This sequence comes from Noctilio leporinus, assembly GCA_004026585.1. Classification (NCBI taxonomy): domain Eukaryota; kingdom Metazoa; phylum Chordata; class Mammalia; order Chiroptera; family Noctilionidae; genus Noctilio; species Noctilio leporinus. Next base: position 353,079 of record PVIW01000157.1, read on the forward strand.
AGGGGAGTGAAGGGCAGAAAGCGGCAGACTTACCAGGATTGGTGGTGGAGTCTCGGCTGGGAGGCCGGGCATCTGTGGCCTGCCTCGGGCTGAAGGGCGCCCCCGAGCTCCTGGCACAGTCTCCGCTATCTGAGCCGGGCCCCTCATCCTGTGATTGGTAGAAGACGGAGCTGCCGGACTCCTGAGAGTGCAGCGTGCCATATCGTGTCCTCTTGTCCTGGAGGAAGGGAGAGAAAAAGGGGGCTGGGAGCGAGACTGGACATCCGCAGTGCAGCAAGCAATGTGAGGGGAGGTGATGGAGCGCCCATCTTGGAATCTGGCTTGCCTGGGAAATTTAGGCAGACTTCTGTTTAAGAGATGGCGAATGGAAACGACTTCAGATGGCTTATGCGGTTTATATCTTTAATTCTCTTCTTTATTAAAAACTTTAAAAAATGCAATTCTAAGTGCCACTGCTGTCTCCAAATAGATAGCCAAGATGAATAGGGTGAATCATCTGTTCCTTCCATTCCATTCTCCATAATATAAACACATATAAAACAGAGAAGCTTTGGGGACTCATTTTTGTTTTGCAAAAATTGGACCATACCACTTACATTTAGCAGTATCTTGAGTTTTGCACTTAAAACATTTTGGAAATCCTGCATGTCAACTATCCTTTTATTTTATTTTAAAGATTTTATTTCATTATTTTTAGAGAGAGGGGAAGGGAGAGAGGCAGAGAGGGAGAGAGACATCAATGTATGGTTGCCTTTCACCTGCCTCCAGCCACAGACCTGACTGGAGACCTGGTTTGCAACCTGGTTATGTGCCCTGGCTGGGGAATCGAACCTGCGACCTTTGGGTTTGCAGGCCGGCACCTTACCCACTGTGCTACCAGCCAGGGCTTCAACTCTCCTTTTAAACAGTTGACTGTACAATATTCTACTACCCTTGATTGTTAAGCATTCACTTTCTGGCTATACTGTATAGTATATATTTACAACTAATGTTTTATTAGTCAAAAAGGCAACGTGTCATCCATTGATAAGTAAAGTTGATAACAGAGGATACAAAAGACAGAGAGAAAGTCTGTTCACTTTCATTCCTTTGACAGAAAGCCAGGCCTGATCAGGTAACCAAAGTTTAACTCACCTGGTGTAGGTAAGAGGACAAAGAATAGGAAAAGAAGAGTAGAAAATTACTTCTAAAAAATCAGTTCAATTAAAATAAACATGTGAGACCATAGTGTCTTATGGCCACATTTTTGTTGATTTACTAAAGAATAATTTGGAGGTTCTGGGGAGGATATGAGCTTCTTTGGACTAGAAAAAGAGGTATAGGAAGTGCTGGAATTAACAAAAGAAACTAGAAAACTAACTGAGCAGTTCAGTTGTACAAATTGTTGTTTTCCCTTGCAATAATTAAGTTTGTTTGATGAGAAGTTCACGTTCTGCTATGAAATCATTTGTAATCACACCTTTCACAGTCTTTTCCTGCTTCGTGTAACGTCAAACAACATTTTGAGAGAGAAGGCACATTGATAGGCAGCAAAATATATATTTTTGCTATCATAAAAAATACTATAATACATCACTCTAATTTTTTTGTGTTAGAGCCTTAGAAGGGATTTCTGGGTTGAAAAGTTGTATCTTTCTAATGACATAAGTTATTTCTAGATTGCTTTCCAGGAAGGCAATTCATGTTTACACCAACACTCCATGCTCCACAACAGTTATCATTACTGACCATTGTTCTTAAGAGACTTCAGAACATGCTAACATCTGAAAATGTCACATAAAATTCTAATTTCTCTTGAAAGATCAGAAACACTTTCAACACAGGTGCTGCATTCAATGGCACGAGCGCTCCCATTTGCCATATTCCTCACCACTCCCTATTGCCTCTCTATGAACTCAGCGATAACTGCTATCCCTCATGGCATTTACCCCTTTCAATTTTACAACAAATCCATTCCATTCATTTCATATCTGCCCAATCCCTCTAGGCATTAAGTTTGTGACTTTTGCTTAAAAAACAAAACAAATGGAGCCTTCTTCAAGGGGCAATGGAAAGACTCACCAAAAAGGGAAGATGAATGAAGAACTAGCTTCTCAAGTGACCTTACTCATTTTAGCCTAAATCCAACCCCCTTCTGAGAAGCACCCCCACCCTTGATCTTACTTCTGCCAACACAAAGAAGAAAGTCATCTGTGTAAATAAATAAAACATCAACTCTTTTCAGGAGCTATGACCCAACTTGAATGCCCAGAGAAGGAAACCTGAGTATAGTTCTGAACTGACTTGTTCATCAAGATCATGTTGGGGAGAGTATATGAAATGAGAGTTCCTGAACCTTATCCTCAAGAGATTTTAATTCAGTGGACCTACGTTAGAGGTAGGACTCTGCAATGTAAGTATGTTCCCCATGTTCGTCTGCTGCGGGGCATCTTGAAATCACATGTTCAGATGGCAGCATCACTGTGACCATGGCCTGGCAACTATACCTCACAGCTGTAACCCAGATCCAATTCGTTGCTACCCACCCTGAGCAATCTTTCCACCTAGGATGGCTTTGCAGGCAGGTTGCTGGACCCCCATGGGCCCCCGGCATTCCTAAGATACTTACAGGTGTAGAACTGGAGGTATATAAGGAGGCATCACACACAATGCCATACCCCACCAGCCGTTCTCCAGGGAAGAGGCTGCTGGTGCTGACAGGTGAGACCAGCACTTCGGTGGTCTCAGGAAAGGTCCACTCCACTGTCACATCACTCAGGACTGGGGCCATGGCTTTCTTCAGAGATTTGACCATCTGTTGGGCAGGGTCAGAACACAGGTTGGGGAGATGTGTGGTGTGCAGGGTGTATGTCCAGGTGAGAAGCACAAAGACCAGGTAGAATGACAAGAAGCCTTGGGATGGCTTACCTACCCGTGCACACTTCTTAGGCTCCTAGAATGTCAGAGTTGGAGCAAGTTTTTGTTGCCATCTTTTCTAAGCTTAGCATTTTACAAATGAGAAAACCCAAGACTCAAAATAGAGTTGTGACTAGCCCAGGGCACACAAAATTTGTGTCCAAACCTAGACTATACACAGTAATCTTGATCTAGGCAATTGGCTTTCCTTGGCCTCATTTTCCCCTTTTGTTAAATTGAGTTAGTAATTCTCAACTGGGTATTGCTGGGAGGGTGATCTGAGATATTGGATTTGCAGTATCTGTTATTGATAGGTATTCAATAAATGAGAGCGATCTTTTGGCATCTCATAAGGTGATTTCCTCAGAGCTGGAGCTGGAGAAACATGATTTGAGGGTTGTTGGAGTCGAAAGGTTGCGCTTTCAAATCTCCCTTCAACAGAGACTGTTGGGTGACAGTCTGAAGATGCAATGCCCCAGTTTTGGAGCCAAAACTACTCCTCTTCCAGGAAGCCCCCTGGCCATCAATGAATGAGCGTGGCAGGGGTCCTATTGCCTGGCACTTCAGCCCAACACGGACTATGTGCTGGGTGATCTTTGCTTCCCATTGGGTCGGTGTAGACCTGGCCAGACTTGTACGGTAGCCTGAGGTTCTCCTTGCCCTACAGCTTCCTTCCTATCCTTTCACCGGTGTTGCATCTGCATCATAAATGGTGAATTTTCCTTCCTGTTTCCTCGTCTTTTCTCTTTCGCAGCTGTGACCCTCCAATAAACTTCTTGCTCTCTTCACTCTAGCTTTGTCTCTGGTTCTTGGACTGATGCACGGCTTTTTTTTAGGGGTTGGATTACTTGGGCCAATTGTGCAGGGAACGGGGAGGAGGCTATACTCCCCTTGATTTCCGGGCCCTTTAGATCCTTCTGAGCTACCATTTGTCACCATCAGGAACATGGCCAGAAATGACCCCAAACACAACCCCCTTAAAATGCAGTGACCTTCAGGAACCCTGGCCCTGCCCAGTTGATGGATGAAGCATGTGGCATGGTGGCTGGAGACCAGGGAACCTACAGTCCTATATTCATCTCCTTGAGTTGCCTGCTTTGTGGCTTCCACCTCTGTGATTGTCCCCGGGGTGCAGTGTGGCCTAGTAGAGAGCTCAGAGTTGGGGTGAACTCTTAGCTCCACCACTGAGTTGTGTGTGACCAGCCCGGGCCTCTGAGGTCTCAGCACCAGGGAGATCAGGGTCCTTCCATGTACCTTAGGTTGCAGCCGCTCCCCCTCCACCAGCAGCTCAGCCCTGCCCTTGGACACAGTTGCCAGCCCCTTCACCAGCCGGTGGCAGACGTTGGGTCCAATTCCAAAGCTATAGCACCTGGGGGAAGGGGAGGAGAGAGGTTGCTTCTTCCCATCCTCTCCGCCATCTTTGTCTCCCAATGGGGATAGGAGCAGAGCAGGTCCCTAGCTTCAGGTAGAGGGCAGGGGCAGAGGGCCAGCAGCGGGCAGTTATGTTTGCACATACACACATACAGCCCGTGACGTGCACCCCAGCTCAGTCAAAGAGGCAGGAAGGACTTTTCTTGCCGAGGCTGCTCCTCGGGAGCGAAGTGCAGAAGTGTGGGCAACTGAACTTGTAAAGGGAAAAGGCGAAACTTTGAAGTCAGCCACACCACCCCAGAAGCAAAGCACTATGGGTTCTCTCCTCTCCTTCAGGCGTTTTCCAAGTTGCCCGGGGTGCTGGAGAGCCCAGCCCAGGGAAGCCCAAGTCCCAGACCTCCCGCCCGTGCCTACCTGGTGGAGAAGGCGTGGTTTCGCAGCAGCTCCAGCACCTTCCCGGTGTTGTTGACCGCCCCATCTGTGATCACAAAGAGAAGCCGCGGGTGGCCCTGATGCACGGGCTGCCGGATGACCCACTTGATCGGGGAGAGGATGTTGGTGCCACCCATGTCAGCCCGCATTCTCTGAATGTTATCACAGGCCATGGTCAAGGTCTCCTGCAGCAAAGGCACAGGGCAGGGCACACAGTTCCCAGGGTCACCTTAGGGGGCGGAGACTCTAAGCCCCTTGGGGGTCCAGTCCTTCGTTTCCCTAGATCAGTGAGATTTTCAACCATTTTCATCTCCTGGCACACAGAAACTAATGACTAAAATTCTGCGCACACCACAAAGTATAGTTTTTGCCAGTCTGACAAAAAATTAGATATAATTTTGATCCATTCACATGGGATGGCTATTGTGTTGGGTGTTGTTATTATTATTTTTTACTTGACAATTGAAGGGAACGAGGTCAGTGATCCCGGCTAAATAGTCAGGTGGTGTGTGTTTTAAGAATCTTGTGGCACAAGGGGTTGAAAATCACTGTCCTAGATACTAGTTCAGCCTCACTAGGGTTGATTCTTGTTCCCAAGTTCATCTCTACCCCATGTAAAAGAGGACTAGCTGGCCACTTACTTGCCATGGTTCTGCCCAGTTACATCCCACCAATGCCTGATATGCTGCCCTAGCGGTGTATTAACCCCATCCTTCCTGGCTAAGTTAGGGAAGGGTGGTTGGCACCGGACGGACGTCACTGCAGCAGGACAGATTCTCACTGCACATCACGTGTCTTTCTGTTCCTGACTCAGGAAGATGCTCTTCCCACCTCCATGCTCGGAGACGTCAAAAGTCTTAAAATGTGTATGTTCCTTTGAATCAGCAAGACTAGAAATTTATCCCAAGGCAATCGTGAAGGGTGTGTGTGAAATCTTTGATACGAAGATTAAAGGTAGCAAAAACAAAAACAAAGCAGAAAGGAAACAACCTTGGTTCCCAACTGTAGGGGTTTGGTTAAACAAGCCACCATTTAGCTGTAGTGAAATACTAAGCAGCCATTACAATTGTGTTGCAGATTTATACTTAACGGCTGGAAATATGCTTAGGAAAGGCTATCATGTTAGAAAAGTAGTTTCTGGAAGACCTAATTTTGTCTTCATTGAGTATGCATAAATGTATAAAACGGGGCCTGGAGAGATTTATTCAAAGCTCTTAACATTGTTTTTCCTTTTTTTCCTGACTGAAGGGATCGTGCCAGATTTATGGTTTTTTTGATGATCTAGCTTTAAAAATTGTGAGATAATCAACATATTATTTCTGTACTTTAAACACCTATAAGCTAAGCCTTGGCTGGTAGCACAATGGATAAGGTGCCGGCCTGCAAACCCAAAGGTCAATGGTTCAATTCCCAGCCAGGGCACATAATCAGATTGCAAGCCAGGTCTCCAGCCAGGTTCGTAGCTGGAGGCAGGTGAAAGGCCACCATACATTGATGTCTCTCTCCCTCTCTGTCTGTCTCCCTTTCTCTCGCTCTAGAAATAATAAATAAAATCTTAAAAAAAAAAACAAAACAAAAACCCTATAAGCTAATTTTTCTTTAAATAGTTACTCATTTCTTCTTCTTTTTAAAAAAGATTTTATTTATTATTTTTAGAGAGAGGGGAAGGGACAGAGGCAGAGAGGGAGAGAGACATCAATGTGAGGTTGCCTTTCACCTGTCTCCAGCTACGGACCTGACTGGAGACCTGGCTGGCAACCTGGTTATGTGCCCTGGCTGGGGATCGAACCAGCAACCTTTGGGTTCGCAGGTTAGAGTCTTATCCACTGTGCCACCAGCCAGGGCCAGCTATTTTTAATGGAAAAGTGGGCCCTAAGTCCTCCTTCCCTCTTTCCTTCCTTTCTTCCTTCTCCCAGACCTGGATAAGATGCTGCAATTTTGAACATGCTGGGGGAGCCACAGTCTTGTTTAAAACTGTAGCTTGAGCCTTGCGAACCCCATTCCTACCCCACTTAGCTGCCTGTTCACTTTGCTACCCTTACTGTTCACTGCTTTAGTTCAACTTTGCATGAATCTACAGACCTCATGAGACAGAGGCTTCAGTCAGTGGCAGGCTTAGGATATGTATCCTCTTTCTACCTCTCTGTGCCCCATGCTTCACCCAACACGTTCTTTATTTTAAAGAGGAGGATGTCAGAAGGCTGACATGTCAGAAGACTGCCCAAACAGAGTTAGCCTCTCTTTAGTTCTTTGCTCCTGAATATCATGCAGGTTCTTTGTGGGTGGACAGCTTTTGAGCAGGCAGCCTTTTTTCCCTTCCTTCCTTTCCTCTGCTGCCTCTCACCACCCACCCCTTCCTGGTCCCAGCCTTGACCTTCCTTACCTCATTGTAGGTCTGACTGGAAGGGAAGAGGGTCTTAAACGTGGATCCGAACCCAATGACATTGAAGAGGCAGGCTGGCATGAGGCTTTTAAGAGCCACCAGCATGGCATCCTGGTGGACAAGAAAGGGATTTTCAGGATTTGGGAAGGAGTTATGACTTCTGCCACCACGTACCAGAACTGTGATCCCAGCACAGAATCTGTCTCTAAAGAGGCCTTTCACCCTGCTGTCTGCATGTGACGCTGCTCCAGCGCCCCTCGCCCGCCACCCCCACCCCACCCCCATCAGGAAATCTGCTGACGCTGAGCTGAGCCTGGACCAAAGCCATCCCCATAAAACTTCTCATCCGTGCAGCCAGTCTGACTTTTCAAAGCCATTCCATTATGGCCTGCCAGCCCTCTCTCACCTTCTGTTGACCCTGAGAGGTGTCGAGAGCAAGGAGCACTCACTCTTTTCCGCCCAAACAAAACTGGTGGCTAAAGGAGGAACGTGGCCCGGTCCAGGTCACACTGGTGATGGGACAGGCTTTCAGCTCTTGTCCAGGGCCTTTTGCAGCAGAATCACCCCAATTATCATTGACGAAGGACAAATCCATTTAGGACAGTCTCCTTCGGTCATATTTGCTGAATGCCCAGGATGTGCTTTTCCTGCACATCACCTTCACGCTAACCCTCGAAGCAGGCCCGATATCACCCCCATGTTGCACAAGAGAACATTGACTCACAGGGGCGAGGGACTGGCTGGTGAGCATTCAGATAGAAACTAGTGTAGCCAGGACTCGGACATGTGTCACTGCCTCCAAAGTCCATGAGTATTAGAGTCTTAACTTACTTAACTATGCAACACCAGGACACCTTGATAAAGGCTATTTTGGAAAAAAATCATGACAAAGAAGAAAAGTGGAGATGATAGGAGGGAAAATGATGAGATTGGTGATGATACAATACAATGATAAATATCAAGCAATTACTATGGGGCAACCCTGTGGTAAACACTTTATATTAATTGCCTCATTTAATCCCTGTACTAGTAGTTAAGAACGTTCACTTTGACATTAAACATATCCAGGTTTCAATCTCACCTTTACTATTATTAACTTGACCTTGGGCTGATTATTCCGCTTCTCTGAGCCTTAGCCTGGCCCATAGTAAACATTCAGTCAATGTTTTCTTTTTTTTTTAAATATTTTGTTTATTATTTTTCAGAGAGAGGGGAAGGGAGAGAGGCAGAGAGGGAGAGAAACATCAATGTATGGTTGCCTTTCACCTGCCTCCAGCCACGGATCTGGCAGGAGGCCTGGTTTGCAACCTGGTTTATGTTGCCCTGGCTGGGAACTGAACCAGCAACATTTGGGTTTGCAAGCCTGTGCTTTATCCACTGTGCCACCAGCCAGGGCTCAGTCAATGTTTTACAGATAAGGAAACTTATCTGTAAAGTTAAGTTTACAGATTAATCCTCTTAATCTGTAACTTCAACTTAATGGGCCACAGTTAATGATGCAAGGTAAGGCCTCTGAGGCTCAGAGGATTAAGAAATTGGGCTGGATCACAAAATCTTATAATAATACGTCTGAGGCTTTCAAAACAGCTCCGAGATCTTTATTCATGTTGGCGCTGCGTTGGCACAGAACTCAGGCACCCCAAAACTAGAAGTAAATAGCTGTAAGCGGATTCTAGAAACACCCACAATGTAAGGACCTGCAGCCTCTCTCCCACCCCCTCCATAAACATTAATGTCAACGTTCTCTTCATCTCTCTTTGTTGCTTGTGTCAATACACTTCGCTTCTCTCGGAACTAAGTCGGTATCTGCTTATTTTGCCATTAGCCACGAATGCAGATTCCTGCTGGCAGGAGAGCCTGCTGATCCATACAGATTGCCTCCACTCACACCTATTAGAATTTTCAGAGCCATGTTTTTGGCAGCAAGTGGTGGCTGAAGCATGAGACCAGCTGCAGGAATTTAAAAGGGTTGAACTTTCCCCATCGGCATGGCTGTTTGGATTTCTATTCTCTCCTACCTCCTTAAGGCTAGTTTTCCTAAAACTTCAACTTAATGGGCCACAGTTAATGATGCAAGCAATCCCCCAATGGCCTCATTGTCAGCGGGAAATGGGATGTGTGGCCTGAATAATGTCTGTGCCTTTTCCTAAAAGGGCCATGTATGGCAGAATGGATGGTGCCAGGGTAAGGCCATGTGTGAGAGGATAACCTTGAGGTCAGCGAGGTGAACTGGAAAAGGAAGCAAGAGAGACTCCAAGGGGGAAAGGGACAGAGAGGAGCCCTGGAGGAAGCTGTTGTCAGAGAATTCTGGAATATCAAGCTTGAAGAGGTCTTGAGCTCAGGAAATGCATTTCCACTCATAAACCAACTCCATTCAAAGGGTAGTAATGGCTTCGACCACCAAGATGAGAAGAATACAGAGACGGAGTCCAGACTCACCATGACAAAAAATGGCATGGTCCATTACTGACGTCTGCCTGGGCTTGGGGGAGGGGAACAGAGGGATGTACGGCCTATGTTTGCCCTTTCTATATTAATCCTTCCCTCTTACTTTACAAAAAGTAGCAATGAGGCCCAGAGGGGAGAATCAACTTGTCCAAAGCCACCAAGCAAGTCCGTGGCAGAATTGCCTGGGGACCCAGGCATTTCTCTTTTACCAAGCCAGGCAGCAGAAAGGACATAATCAGAAAAGAGAGCTTTCCTTAGAGGAAAACTATGTGTAATTCCCTACCAGCAGTATGAGAAGAATTGGCACTGAACCAGGACATGGAAGGCATAGACTCCCTCACTGGGACTACAATGTTGGGAAAAGCAGCCTTGAGGGCACTCAGTTTCCTTACCTGGAAAATGGCAGGGAAATGGACTGAATGCTCTCTAAGGGATGTTTAATGATCCCATGGTACTTAGAGTAACTGTGGAGTTGCCTAACAAATTGGTGCAGCTGTGGAACAGAATGGACGGCACATGGGCACGGGACCGTGCTTCAGCCCTCCAGCACTGTGGACAGCTCCCCATTCCAATGTTTGTTTTCACGGTGGGCAGGGAAGGGGAGAAGGTACCAACCAGTCCTACATCCCAGTATTAGGAGGCCTCAGACAGGAACTTGGGTCCCCTATATGATTGCTCTCTCATGCTTCAGGACAAAACCCAGTCGTAGCAAGACAGAGGAGTTAGGTGGTATCACAGAGCCCACAGAAACTGTCCCCCTCCCTGCCGATCCAGTTGCCCTGGAAACAGGGTTTGCTCCAGGCACAGAGGAAGGGGTAATATTTCAGGTGACAATAGACCCTTCTCCCTTCTTGCTCCCTCATCCCTTGTTCTTTTGAACTATAAGTCTTTACCCAGTTCAATAGACCACGACTGGGTTTAGGCTTTTCTTTTCTTTTCTTTTTTAAAGATTTTTTATTTATTATTTTCAGACAGAGGGGAAGCGAGAGAGGCAGAGAGGGAGAGAGACATCAATGCATGGTTGCCTTTCACCTGCCTCCAGCTATGAACCTGGCTGGAGACCTGGCTTTGCAACCTGGTTATGTGCCCTGGCTGGGGAATCGAACTTGCGACCTTTGGGTTTGCAGGCCGGCGCCTTATCTACTGTGCCACTAGCCAGCGTTGGGTTTAGGCTTTTTATGCCTAAACCCAGAACTAAGCCCCATGGGGAGAGATAGATGAAAAAGATCCAGTCCTTTCCCTTAATGGGTTTGTCACTCCAGAGAAGGGGACAGATATCTGCACAACTAAAAGTACACGGGAGAGTTGGATAATGCTGAAATGGAGGTGCATAATCTTCCAAGGGAGATGAAATGCCTCTGAAAGTCTGGGGGAAGGTCTCTGGCTCTGTCTTCTGTGCTCATCAGAACTCCCCCGGTAGCAAGACCATGCTCCAGGTGTGGCTGGGTAGCACGGCTGTGCCCCTCGCTTGACTGAGTTCCTTGAGGGCAGGAACTGAGTTTACAACCTGCTGTCTTTCCAGATGGCCAAGCATAGAATTTTGCATAGTAGACATTTTGAAGGGGAAAAAAAAATGAACCAATTCTTTTTCTACTGGATCCTACATATTCGTCAATGGGAGGGGCCATGCCCAGTGAACCTCTGAGGTCAGACCATAGGGGCAGATGGACATGGGTTTAGTCTTAGGCTACAGTAGCTGTGCGACCTTGGGTAGGTTACTGAAAACTCTCATGATGGGTTTCACCCTTTGGAAATGGTGATCATGGGACCAACTTCATAGGATTATTGTCTGGACTCAACCCCCAGCGGTACCCCTCTCCACAGTCCCACTGAGCTTTTAGCCCAAGGAGGCACTCAACAAATGTGACAGAATACCAAGGAAAGATATTGATGATGTCATCTATTGCAAATGGACAATAGTTCTACCTCTGCTCCCACCACTTCAGGGTTTTATTTCAGGAGCACGTTGAAATTGAGCGTCTCTGTTCAAACTGATCTTAAAAAGTTTTTCTTTCCAGTCATGGATAGCCATCTAGGAAAGCGGTACCTTGACTTGTTGGATATTGGTTCCACTCATGCTGCCGCTCCGGTCGATGAGGAAGATAAACTCGCCATGCGTCTTTCTCAGGTTCGACTGGGCTGACTGGAGGTCAGGACAGAAGTTGAGCATGATGACGGAATGGTGGGGAATGTCCTTGTGGAGGCGTTTCCGGATGATTTCTGTCTGGAGGAGAAGGGAAAACTCTCACCTGGGTATTCATGGGGTCTACCGCTGCACACTTGGTCTCCCATGACTCACCAGGTACTGTTATGCTCTGCACCAGAGACTCCAGGGTGGCTGTACCTGGCTTCTGTTTGCTACACTTTCACAGGTTGGACTTTGGTGGCAGAAGACTTGGATTTGTATCCCAGCTTTGTCACCATCCCACTGTGTCTTTTTTAACAAGTCCCTCCTCTGGGTCTGTTTCTTCCTTTGTAAAATGAGGTCAGTAATTTTCCTTCTCAGGATGGTTACGAGGGTGAACTGGGCTGGCATGTATATGGGCGGCCCCAGTACACATGCAGGCCCTCAGTTGAATAGCGGGTTCTTTCTTTTCCATACTCAGTGTAGGAGCTACTCCTGGCTCATGGGGCTGTGACCTTGGTGTCCCTTGGTTTACTGATTCTCTCCCACTGATAACTTCCTATTCATTCTTCAAATTTTACCTCTTTGGGAAACCTGCCCCAAACTTTCAGGTGAACCCAACTACTTAGTGTTCTCATCTATGAAACAAGGACCAGAGTAAATGCCTCACTGAGTTGTACAGAATAAATTAAATGCTTGTGAAGCCTGCTGCCCGGCAATCATTGTCTAAAGGGTAACCCTCGTCACTGTTGCTGTTTGTCACAGGGCCCAGGCCTCTCCCACAATGCAACCTTCTGCTCATACCTCCGCCTCCTCCTAGCTTGTGTGTTGCTTCCAGTTAAGTCACACCTGAGTCTCTTTTGCATCTCTAGGGATTAACATAGATCCTGGTGCAGAGATGGGCTCCGTGAACAAAGGAAGACCAGCACCGTAGTTCTTTACCCTTTAATGTGTTCTCTTGGCTGATGAGATACTGAACCCTCCTTGACCCTCCCGCTCACGCCCTAATTCTCGCTTATTCCCTCTCTCTCCATCCAGACTTGCTCTGTCTATGTCTCTATCTGTCTGTGTCTGGGTGGGCATGTCTCTCTGTGTCTGTTTTTCAGTTTCTGTGTATTTAGGTCCCTTTTCCAGCTCAACAGAGGACACTGTCACCCACCCAGTTATTCAAAGGCTTTGCCTTCTCCCTTTTCCTCACCCCCCACCTAATCTTTCAGCAAAGGACCAACAGTTCTGCAGCTAAAATACACCCTAAACTTGTCCTCTTCCCTGTTGCCACTGCTACCACCCAAGTTCAGGACACTATCCTCTCTCTCAATAGCTTCTTACTGGCCTCTTGCCTCGCTCTGTTCCTCCCCATGCGTGGTCCATTCTATGCAGAGGAGGCAGCGAGATCATTCTTGTCATTCTCTTGCCAAAGCAATAGCTACCCTCATACCCTGAACCATGGCGTACGAAGGCCCCTCGGGCCTGACCCCTGCCTGCCTGTCTACCTCATCTCTGCCCACTCTGCTCTCTGTTTCAACCACACGGGCTGCCTTTTTTTCAGACTTCCAGTTCTTCACCATCCACCAGGCTCCATTCTCAGATGGCCTTTTTCTAGACACCTGGCTAAACAGCACCCAGCGCTTGCCACGTGTTACCACATCATCCTGTTTTATTTCTCTTACGATCCCCGGACCTCTCCAAACCGACCTTACTCATTTGTTTACTTCTTGTCTGCCTCCCTGTGCTAGAACGTTAGCTCCGGGAGAAGAAGCAGGTGCCATTTTTAGTGTGGCCTCTCCAGTGCCTAGAACAGAGCCTGACATCTACTGGGCACGCCGTGTTTGTTGAATGAATGAATGACTAAATGAGTGAACGAGAGAATGCATCTGTGTGTGTCTGTCTGCCTTTGACCTGCATCTGCCTGTCTTTTATTTTTTTTAGTCCGTCTCTGTTGGTCTCTGCTTCTCACTGAATCTTCATCTCTTCTACATGGTGTCTTTCCCTGTGTCATTTGCTTCTTCTTTGCTAAACCACAGCTTGTGACAGCTTGTCCCTCCTCCTCTTCCTGATTGATGTGCATCCTTTGGATGTCTGCCTCCCAGCCTGACAAAGGATCACACTCTCCCTCCTGCCTGGAGCTCCTTTGCAGAAAGCGGGTGCCCAGCTTGGCTCACTGGATGACAGAGCCCAAGGCAGTAACAGCCACCTCTCCAGGGTGGGGGCCCTGGCTCCTCAAGCTGCTATTATCCAATTACAGTAAACTCATCACTGCAGGTTGATCACTGTCATTCCTGGAGTCTGTGAGAATACAGGGCATTTGCATAACCAGGCCAAAGCGGCAAATGAATTCTCATTCGCTTCAGTGGTCCTGAAGCTAATTGATTTAAGGCTTGGTAGGCAGGGGACCCGGGCCCAGGCCTGGCAGGCCCAGGGCTGCCGCCTCCCCATTGTCTGCAGGCTGCAGCTCTCAGTGGCACACCTGGCATTGCCACCCCCACTCTGAGAACCTGGCTGGGCCTTTCTCCCAACTGACCCATCTGGGTCAGGGGGCACCTTTTTAGCAGAGCAGCTTTTCCAGTGGGGTCACTAACGTAGTAACGACATGACGGCACTGAGCCATCTGCACCTTCCCTTTGCCACTCTTCCCATCCTCCACCCGGCAGGTGTTTCCAGTGGGGTCCCTAACACTCGGGGTTAGCAGTGAGCTGTCTACAAGTCACTGTACTCTCCTCAGCTGCCAGTCCGGCCAGGAGTGGGAGGAGCTCTTAAATCCAACGCAGCTGTCCCCCGCAATCCAGCCTAAGTCCTCAGCTTCATTGTCACCAAAGCCAGCTCCCAAGAGGACAGTCTTCCCCTTTCCCCAGCTCACCAGTTATTTGAGGGAGTGCTAAACCTCAGTTTTCTCATCCAAAAGGAGCAGTCAATAAAAAGCAGTGGGCTGTCAATCTTAAACCTATCTTGGCATTCAGGACCCTGCTTGGCATGGAGGGTCATGAGTAAGACAGTGACTGCTGGTATAATTTGTGGCTGTCGGCTTGGCCTCCTACCCTTGCCTTCCCCACCAGGCCCCTCTGTGAGGGCCGCTCATCCTTCAGCTTCACGGGGGAGAGGGTGAGCAGAGAGAAGGGATCTTCGTCTGGCTTTCCCCATTCTGCCTTTACTGCTTATTTAATAGCCCGCAAGGTCCCAGAGGAAGGAAGAGCAGGAGACCCATTCAACAGGTGGGAAAACAAAGGCCCAGGAGTAAGGAAAAAGATGGGAATGCAGGTGCTACAGGTTCCTGGTTGCCAGCTGGGGGTTCAGTAGCCTGGAGAACACCAAGGCTGTTTTTGCCACTGGCCTAGAATTTTGCCTGGCTCAGGTACCTGGCTTGGGCATTAGCAGATGACCTGGCAGGAAGTGAGACTCACCATGGTGACTGCTGCCTTTGGAAGTCCATTTACCTCTGCCCCAGTGCCCCACAGTGCCCCAGGCCCACCAAGGTCAACAGCCTGCTGTGTGACCTCAGGCAAGTTCCCCCACCCCTGCCCAGGCCGACTCCTCTTCGGTCTAGTGAAGGCCATATACCTAATGCCACCCCAGTTACGCCACCCTGACTCTGCCCTTCGGTTACCCTCACCTTTCGCTCGGCACTGCTGTCCTTCTTCATCCCTTTAATGAAATCTGTTCTTCCCTTCAAGTGCTGCTCAAATTCTCCCACGGTCATGTCCCCTTTCTCCATCAGGACATGTGGCATGTGGGGCTCTGCAGAGATGAGATCAACTCTTGGCACTTGTTTGAGTGTGAGAGTGAGGCCAGAGGCCTTGGTTCAGGGGTGGGATCTTCATAGTGGAGGGGACTTCTAGTAGGAAGAGGGGTACAGAAGCCCTGGCTGCCTGAAGCAGTGTGGGGTCATGGACAGACCCTTTAGCTGGGAGGCAGAAGTGCCTGGTGGCCGTGGCTGACCCACTGCCCTCCCTGGGCCTCAGTGTATCCATCTGTAAAGTGGGAGTGGGACTGGGGGCTCTGATCTTTTCAGGTCCTGACATTCTATGAATCCTTAAAGAGACAGAGCTGCTGGAGTTTCACTGAGCTTGGGTATCAAAGATTCTCTGATCAGCTGGCCTGGCAGCAAAGGGTCCCAGTGGGTGGACAAGACCCTGGAGCATCTGCAGCTAAAATCAGGTCAGGGAACACTCATTTCCACCAGCTTGAACCAAGTTTCCTAGGAGGTTGGTCTCCTCTCCTCTGCCACCCACCCACACCCTTTCCCTGGCTGACCATCGGGCGAGGGGCCACCTGTCTGTGTCCCACAGAGTCAGCACCTCTCCCTCCCACAGGCAGGCCAGGGGTCCCTCCTGGTGCACAGTACCGCTGGGGTGGATGAGGATCTCCACGGGCCGGTCAAAGGTGTGCCTGTTGGCCAAGGTGATGATGATGCTCTTGGCTGAGCATGCGGACGGGGCGGCATCGGCCCGGATCTCGTGGGTGGGACTCTCTACCCCTGAGTGGCACAGAAAGGGGGGATAGGCTCAGGAGCCCTGAGAAAGACAGGGGCTTGATGGGGGACACCGAGATGCCAGCCAGAGATGACGTGCCAGACCCATCAGGTGGTCCTGACCTGCTTGTCCTTTAACTATGGAGAGGTCTCAATCTCTCCATCTGCAAAATGGGGCTCCAGTGGTGGGTGGTCAGAGGAATTGCCTCCCCACAGCGGCTCACAAAGGTAGAAAGAGCTCAGTGCCCAATCTGTGGGCACGCCATAAACGCCTCTTAGGCTGGAAGGTATTGCTGTTCTGATAAAACACTCGTTGATAAGAAACATTTTTTTAAAGCCTTGAGTGGGTTGGGGGAGGGGCGCCATCGAAAAATGAGTCCCAACCCTGGCTGCACGTTAGAGTCACCTGGGACCTTTTAAATATCCAACACCCAAGACGTATTCCAGGCCCAAGGTACAAGAAGCTCTGAGAGGAGCTATATGGCATGGTTCTGGAAGATCCCCTGGTGCTTCCACTGAGCAAGGTGAGAACCAGGAGGCAGCTCTGTGGTCAAAACCTCCAGAAGAGAACCAAGAACCCCCAGGATTCCATGCCCACCTCCCCAGGGAAGCCACTGAAGTGGGCATGGGGAAGCCTGGAAACCTGTCCTTTCGGGGGCTCATGGTTGGGCTGTATGTTGGGGAGCAGGAATTGGGGACCCATGAAACTCCATGTATTTCAGAATGTCCTCCATCTGGGCCTGTCACCTTTCCCACAGTCCCCCTCCTCTCCATCCTTGGCAGCTTTGGGCCTAAAGCCCTGTCCACCGCGGGGATGCAGGCGTCTCTCTGAATCTGGGCCACCCCCTCTCACCTGCGAGCAGGCATGGTCCCCGGATCTCCAGCTGGAAGTTGAACTCATATTCCATGGGATTGGACACATTGGTGTCCAGGAGAGTCGCCAGGCACAACTTGTTCCAGGAATCCAGGGCCCGGGTGCCGAAGCAATGCCTGTCTTTGCTGGAAGTCGGGGCGGGTGGAAGAGGAGGAGGTGGGCAGCCAGGGACAAGGTGGTGGCGGGAGATGGGTGACGTGTGAGAGGACAGTGAGTCCCGGGCAGTCCTGGCATCCCTGCAGTCCAGCCTAAAGGGGGCTCAGGGGCTTCCCTCCACCCTAAACCCCTTTCCCTCCCATTTAATCTGTCCCCAGGAGGGGCCTGGATTCAGAAGTAGGCACAGCTACCTACGAGGGCTGGGCCACTGGCCAGGCTCCATGCTCCACTGTGTCAGTGCCCCCATCCCCTGGCCCCATCTCCTTCATCTCCCACAGGGGAAACTGAGGCTCAGCAAGATGAGACAACTGGGCTTAAATTCCCACAGTCGGTATTCAGCATCCTTGTCCAGTCTGTCTGGCTCCTGCTTACCCAG
This sequence comes from Noctilio leporinus, assembly GCA_004026585.1. Taxonomy (NCBI): domain Eukaryota; kingdom Metazoa; phylum Chordata; class Mammalia; order Chiroptera; family Noctilionidae; genus Noctilio; species Noctilio leporinus. The sequence goes on from PVIW01000157.1 coordinate 370,604, forward strand.
AGCACACCATTTCTCTAATCCCTGCTCTGTCTCTGGGAGCTAGGAGCCCTCACGCAAGTCTTGACTTTCTCATCCATGACATGGGGATAATAATGACACAGTCGTTCCGAGTGAGTGCTTAGGAAAGTGTCTGTCCCCCACAGGTTGCTCAAGTTTCTGGCTCTCTTTTTCTATGTCCTCGCCCACCCTGTCTGTGATCCTATTCCCCTCCCCCAAGATCTTTGATGTACATTGTTCATACATATACAGGGTCTGTCCTGAAAGCATCAGCCATGCAAGCTTTTAATTACATTGACATTGCCTTGATACTTTTGGGACAGACTGTAATGGCATTTGGTTGTGAATGCCTGCTGCCGCAGGGCCTTTGCATCTGCTCGTCTCACCTATAGCAAAACTCCTTTCATCACTCAGCTCTCAGCTAGGATATCACTCGGCCCCAGGAACCCTGGGTCGGATCCCTCTTTTATACTCTTAGCCCAGTGACTGTCTTGTTCATTGGGCTTTTCAGATAATTTATTAGGCATGCAAGTACACAGATGGTTCCACATTACTAATTGGGTAATTATCTCTCCTACTAAAGTTCTAAAAAGGCAGGAACCATGATGATTTTTGACCCCTCACCTTTGATTCTCCATAGCCACTGTCCTGCACACTTGGACCTCACCTGGGACTGTCTCTGGCCCTTGTCCCCTTGTCCAGGCAGGCGCTCCTTACCTTTGGGCCCGCTGGTTGGAGGGACCAGTGCTCTCTGTGCAGAACTGGGGCACAGTTGGGGCGCAGATGGCAGGCAGCAGGACCCGCACAGCCCCACTGGGCAGTGTCGGGAGCTCTGAGGAGGTGCTGATGAAGACTGTGACATTCTCCATAGGGGCGATGGTCCCCAGGTTGACCACAAACAGGATCCGCTCCAGATCCTCATCCAAAGCCACCTTCCCCAGCGTGCAGGAATGAGGGATGACGGAGACTCCATCTTGCAGAACGTTTCCTAAGTGCCAGGCCTGGAGTCAGCCACTGTGCGCGCATTCTCTCCAATCCCCTCTGAGCTTGCTGAGAAGCCCGCTTTGCTGATGGGTAAACAGGCTCAGCGTAGGGGTAGGACTTGGCCAAGTTCCTCAGCAAATAACCAGGATCTGAACTTGCACGGGTCTGATGCCAGGCCTGTGTACTTGGACCTGCTGGGATTGGGAGACTTGGACCCACAAAACCCTCACAGAGGGCTGAATCTCCATCCACAGGCTCTACATCACTGCAAGAATCATGTTCAAGCATCCCTCACCTTTGGGATCTGTGCTTTTGCTCTGTTCTTTTATCTGGAATGCCCATTCCCCCATGCTTACTTTGCCTGCCTTATCCACCCATCTAGCCTCTCCATGACTACCTCCCTGGCCCCCAACCTGTGTCCCCTCTTCCCTCCTCTGACATTATCCAGGCCTCTTTTGAACAGCCTTTTCCCACCTGCTCTCGTGGTTGCTCTAGGCACTTCCCTGCTATTCTTCTAGGTTGCGAGTGGCCAAAACAACTTGAGGGCAACTTTGCATCTTACATATGGTGAGCTCTCATTAAAATATGCTTGGATATCTTAACGATCAGGTGAACACATGTCACTTCGATCATAGATCCAATGGTAAGAATCTCTTACATCATATGATATTTGGTCTGGATTCAACCCCTGGCTCTGCCACTAACATGCTGTGTGACCTTGGGCCAGTCACTCACCCCCTCTGAGTCTCAACATCCTCAAAGCAGGCATTAGTAGCCACACTTTGAGTGCTTAGTCTGTACCAGGGACTGTGATGAGTGCTCTGCATACATGCTCTGTTGAGCACTTGGTGTGTATACTAATTAGCTTCATTTAATGGATAACTTAAATTTCTTATCTAAGCTCACACCACTTGCAAGCACCAGAATAGGGAGTCAAACCCTTGTGTGACTCATTCTACAACCTTTGAGTTTACATGACATGCTCTTCTATTCTGTAGCGATATCTTAAAAACCCTTTTCTTGACTTCTTTGATCTTCACCACGCTTTTGAGATGAGAACAGGATAGGAAAGGTTACCTCTATTTTACAGACAGTTAGGTGAGGTTCAGAGAGGTTGAGCATTGGCCTAAAGGCACACAGAGTTTCGGACTCCTAGTTTAGTGCCCTCTCTGCCCTATCCCATCGCTGCCCTTTCAGTCTACCTGAGACTTCGGCTGGGCTCAGGCCCTGCCACAGCCCTTCTGGCCTCCTTACCTGTGATAGTTGCGGCCCGGCTGCGGCTGACATTCAAGTGGCCGCTCTCCATCTTGGCTTTGTCCTTGATCTGTACCGTTACAACCCGGTCAGCAATGACTGCCTCAAAGCCGATCACAGTGGTGTATTCGTCCAGTGGGTACACAAAGAGACCTGCCGGAGCAGGGCCCAGTGTCACGGGGTGCCCCCCGCACCCCTTTGCGTATCCTTCCCTTGGGAAGGAGCCCAAGCCTTTGGTCTGCCAGATGGAAAGATGGTATTCACTGCCACTGCGAGGATGCCAAAGGGGACTCAGACCAGGGACTCAGACCAGGGCCTCCCGGCTCTGAGACTAGGCACTCTGTGCATAGTGGGGCTACTGGAGAAGGGACAGCTGGATAGCTGTCCCCTGCCCCAGACAACCCTCCCTCTGCAGGCAAGCAAGGCCATTGTGGCCAGGGCTTCTGACTTTTTCAGAGAGAGTAGAAATCTGGATTCTATGAGCCCTGTTCTGGGGGCCGAATAAAACGAATCTGTGTGGCCCATCTGCTACCTGTTTTCCCAGGGGCTGGAGCATTGCAGGAAGTAAACTAGGGTTCAACCCTGGGCCCTGCTGCCCTTTTCTGGTGACTTCGGTATGATATTTAGCTTCTCTAAGCCTCACAGCCCCATCTGTAAAATGGGGATAATAAAGTCTGACTCATAGGGTCATCATGAAAATTGGGGGAAAAAATAGCCATCATTTATTAAGCTATGTGCTCTCTATTTTTATACCTTAGTACTTCTCAGACTTTAGGAGCAAAAATCACTTGGGCTGGCAGGGGGGTCTTGTTAAAATGCAGATTCTGATTCAGTGGTCTGGGGCGGGGCCAGGATCTGCATTTGTAACCAGCTCTGGAGAGTTGCTGATGGCTCAGGACCACACTTGATTGGAGGATCAAGGCTATATCTCATTTTATCTGCCCACCAACACTGGGACAACTCAGTGCTGGGCCCATAGTGAGCCTTCCACAAACTCCTGCTTCAGATCCCAGAGCCTCAGTTTTCTCATCCGTAAAATGGGGGTGGGGGTGGGACTGATTCTTCCTGCATGTAGAAAGCCAAGGGACTGTCCCAAAGTTGTTCAGTAACTTAGTCTCCTGGGTCCCCAATGGGTCCCATTTTTAAGCCAACCTCTCTAGGTTTTCTAGAACAGGAACAGGGTCATTTGCCCTGCCCAGGAGATTTCGCAGGGAAAGAAAGTTTTCCTGCAGTCTCCTTTTGGGAGGGGAAATGACTCCAGAGCCTCAGGTCAGGTTGGAGGGTGGTGCCCAGGGTATGAGGGTGGGGGTTTGAAGGCCCCATCAACTATGGGTGAGAGGGAACCCTAACCCTAACCATCCTAACCCCAACAACCACGATAGTGGCTTCCCCAAAGTCACAGCGTCCTCCTGGCCAGCCTCCCAGTAAAAGCAGAAAGAGAGGAGTCTGATTTACAAACAGCTTTCACAGGCCAAACGCCCATCCAGTCCCCAGTCCTGTCTGCCCCACCCACTGATTCATATTCGCAGACTGTTTTTATTCTACACAGCTCTTCCTCGCACATTACCTCATCTGCCCCTCCTGCAAACCCTGGCGCCCAGACAGGCCAGGGAACATCCTGATTTTGAGAAGGATAGTGGCTTCCCCAAAGTCAAAGGGACAAGAGCCGTGCACCCGGACAGGAAACTGCTGGCTCCCACTGAGTCTTGAGGCCTCCCCGATCGATCGTGAGGCTCCTGGGAGGAAGTGGAGCCCCGACCATTTGACATAGGTGGGTGGGCCCTGCAGAACCTAAATAGCCTGGGCTCGAATCCTGACCAGACTTGCTACCGCTTTGAGGCCTGCTGGGCAGAAATGGTACGCCCGTTTTACAGGGAGGAAACTCAGAACCAGAGAGGTTACAGGGCTGGCCCAACGTCACTTAGTCCTGTCAGAGTGAGATTCAATGTGGAGGAGGCGTGATGCTGGGGAAACCCCAACGGGGTCCTTACCCTGGAAAGGCTGGGCCTCCAGGTTGCCGTAGGTGAGGGAGGCCGTCAGACCGAGCGCGTAACCACTGACAAAGGAGGTGACATCAGAAACGGTGAGGGGCAGGGCTGCCCCCGTGAGCTGGTTCAGCAGACCAGGCATCCTGCTGGCTACTCAGCCTTCAGGGTCTGCAAGAGGGGGGCAGAGCAGAAGGTGAGGAGATGCGCCCCTGGCCCTCCCCAACCCAGCCTTCTCACTTGAATCCTCACCTGCAGTCCAAGCGTTTTCTATTCCTTTCCCCCCAAGCACTTCCCAGTAAGGGACTCAAGACAATGCGGAACTAGAAGCGGAGAAGTGCTAATTCCATTTCAGTCCATTTCCCACGGAGAAACTATGGCCTGAGGACAGCTGAGCCACCCGGACTCCCTCATGTCCAGCCGGGCACCCTCCCCAACAGACAATGCACCCCTCTGCCAGCCCCCCAATCCCTGAGCTGCGAAGGCTCCCTGTGCTTTGGATCGGAACAGGTCCTCGAGTCCCTCCTCTGATTTCAGTGACTCTACCCACTAGAGTCAACAGTTGGGTTCCTAGGAGAATGGGTACCCCTCAAGGTTGCTATGGTGAAGGAAGCTACGATCCCACCGAGTGAGCGGGCTAAAAGCCTGGGAGTCATTCCTGGACCTCTTCTTCTCTACCCCCTCCCTGATCTATCCCCAGGTTTGCGATTTATCTTTGGCATCCATCCATGTCTCTCCTTTTCTGCCATCAGCACCCTTGTCCAAGGCTCCGCCACCTCCACCTGGACTGCAAGCTCCTAATTGGCTTCTTGAATCTACCCTCCCCTCTCCCCACATGAATAATCCATTTCTTACTGAGAGGCCAGAACGAACACGTAACACATACATGGCACAGGTCTCCACCACTCCCATCACCCTCTTTCACCCACCAGTGGTTTCCTGCTACTTCCAGAATAGATACCAAAATCCCTAAGGTGGCCTGGGGCCCTCTGTGGTCTGACCCTGCTGCTCCCCCTCCAGCTCACCTGACACCACATTCCTAGACACATTCTGTGGGTCTCCCCGGCTTCCATTGGGTCCCTCAACTGTGTCCTGCTCTCCTTCCTTTGCGTGTGTCCTTTGTTACCTGAAAGATCCATCCCCGACTCACTTTAAACTAGTAACCTCCTACTCCTCTTTTAGAGCCAACTATGGGTGCCTCTGGGCAGGGGAGCCCAGCGTTGAGCCAAGTTTCTCTCCATCAAGGCATTGGCATCGGGGTGCTGGGGTACCGTTGTTTCCGTGGGATTGTTTTGGTATTGTCCACCGCCCCTGTTAGAATGCACACCGGGGGGCCCGGCCATGCCTGCGTTTGTTTGCTCCACGCTGCATCCTCAGTGCTGGTTAGGTGAATAAAAGAATGGATGGCCACCATCGTGCCAACATGAAAGACCAGAGCACTTCTTAGGGCAAGTGACGCTGCCTCTGAGAGGTGGGCTGGGCGTGGGAAGTGGGGTCAGACATCGCGTGTGGAATACACACTTGAAGTCAGCTTCTCTCCATTCCGCCTCTGAGCCGGGCCAAGCTGCCACCGGCTGCTGGCCTGCTGCTATTTATTTGCAGGGCTGTTCCACGAGTGCGGGTACCCTGCCTCTTCTCGAAGAAGGGGGCTCTTCCCCCCAGGTCTCCCCCACCCCTTCCCACGTCCCAGCTGGCTGGGGCCCTCTCCGCCAGCCCAGCAGTGCCTTTTTCATTACTTCTCCTTTGTGCCTCTGGCCCAGACAGCTGCAGAGTGTGGCTTATCTGCCGCAGGCTGATTGACGGGAGGAGGCAGATAAGGAGCAGGGGTTGGGGGGCTGCTGCATCCCCAGCTGCTTCGGTCTTGGTGGCCCCAGCAAAGCCTGGCTACTTGCAGGGGTCAGAACAAGATGGTGGAGTTCATTTCCTGAGCCGCCTCCAGTCTCCCGCCGCCCACACCCTCTCCCTCCTCCTCGCATCCTGGTTCACTCGGGGCCAGAATACTGATGGGAAGCACAGCTTTGGGCAATGCGTACCCAGATGTGGGGCGAACTTGGCTTTAAGGCTCAGTCCATCTTGAGAGAGAGTCAGGCCAAGGGCATCTCATCCAACCGGGTCTTCTCCCCCTGCCCTCTGCCCGTGGTGCCCACCCCAGGCTTCCTGGGGATGCTGCTCACCTGGGGCGTGGGGCTTGGCTGGGCGATGTGGGTGACACCGGGCAAACTCACTCAGAACACACACTCTGACAACAATGTCAGCCCTCTCAGGAAGAGCACACTTGAATGTCTTTGGGGCTTAGTGAATGTGTAGTATTTCCCTCCAGCATTGATGAGCCCTGCCAGGCTCTAAAACTGCCACTGGGGACGCAGAGATAAAACCCAGCTCGGTCCTCAAGGAGCTTAGAGTCTAGCCTCGGAGGACACTGGGAGTCGGGGGAGGACTGTGAGAGCCGCTCAAATCTCACGCACACTGAGACGGTGCCGGACACATATATGATCTCCTTTAATCCCCACAATAATCTTACCAGGTGCATTATTTTGCAGATGAGCAGACCGAGACCCCCCAGAGAGATGCGCTTGTTTTGTGCGTGAGTTTGGGGTAGCTGTGGACAGGGGGTACAACAGGGCTGTGTAAGGCTTTCTCCTGGGAGGAGCCCAGAGCCATTCCTGGGACTGATGGGGACCAGAGCAAGTAATGGTGAGCATCCGCCCTCCAACCTTCCCAACCTGGGCTCTGAGTGGACACCAGACCACAGGAAACATCCGGCAGACACATGACAGAGAAGAAGCCACAAACGTGTGTCCAGGACTGTGAAAAGCCAGGGCTCAGCCTCAGGAGTGGTGTGAGCGGGTCCGAGGTAGGGACATGGCCTCAAGGCCAACAGATTCCCTTCCCCAGCTCCTTCCCCTAATCTGCCAGACACTCATCTTTGCCCAGGTTTTTTACTTCCCTGATTCTGAATCTGGAAAATGGGAGACAGGGGTGAGACAGAATAGGAAAGTGACTGAATGGGTTAGGAGAAAGGATGGGTAGAGGCATGGGGATGGAGGGGCCACTAGAGACCTTATAGCAACCACAGGAGAATTGGGGAGAAAAGAGGATTTTTAAGGAGTGCCCTGAGCTAAACTGAGCCCCATTTAATATTCTTGAAGGGTCGCAAAGAAAGTTTTGAGTGATGGGGGGTGTTGGACTGTGTTTCTCTGAATGAAATGTGCTGAACCTGAGCTCTGAGGCTGCTACCCAGGTTCTAGTGCCACTCCTGTTAAAAACCAAGGCTGCTCCTTCAGACAGGCCTCTCTGGAGCCAGACAAACTGAGATTTGAACCCTGGTGGACAACTTACTGTCCCACTCGCCCGGATGAGTCAGTTAGTCCCTGAATGCTGGTCCCTTCAACTATAAAACTGGGAGAGTGCAGAGGCCTGTGGCTTCCACCTCACAGGTACTGTGAAGACTAGACTGAATAAAATGTATAAAGTACCCAGTCGAGTGCCTGGCACACAGTAGGTATTTAATAAACATTTAAGCGTGAACTAAACGATGAAATGAGTGTCAGCAACCTCCCGGAGCAGATCAGGTTCTTTCCCACCCTTGAGCCTTCCTCTGGGGTGATGGTTGCCTTCCTCTCTGCTGTGCAAAGTCTTATGCACCATGCAAGATCCAGGTCCAAAGTCACCTCCTCCATGAAGCCTCCCCTGACATCTCGGTCCATCACACATGCCTCTCCTTGGGCTTCCACAGCCTCTGAGCACTTGTCTGTCATGTCCCACCTCACAAAGCACTTTAATTGCCCGTCTGCAATGACTTGTTTCCCCGCTCCCCAGGGCTGGGAGCTCTGTAAGACCAGCAGGTCCATCTCCTTGTAGCCAGTGTCCCAGCTTCCAGAACAGGGCTCAGCTCAGGGAAAGGACTCTTGAAGGGGTCTAATGGATTACAATCATTGCCAATGCTAATGCCCACTTTCACTTCATAGGGCGTGGGAAACTGAGATGCAGAAAAGTCTGGAATTCAGTATCCCACCCCCGATGAGTAGTCAGGCTAGAAGCTGTCTTCCTCCAAATCTTGTCCTTTCCCTTCCCACCCGCTTCCCAGTCCATGCTGAGGGCAGGAGACAGTGACAGAGGGGAGGCGGAGGGAGAACCGGGACCCTGGGGGGCTGGGGCTGTGGGTCTTGGGGACATGGGGCTTCCCCTTGCTCTGATGCCTCTCAAGCTGCTGCTATTGCACCCTGAGCTCAGCCTGCCCCTGCCCGTTCCCCAGCTCCCCAAGATGCCACTGCAGGGAAGGCCTCTGGTCTGGGGCCCAGTGTGGGCCCTGCCACTGTGTGGAGTGCAGTGTGCTAGGCTAAGAACAGAGACTGGACCAGCAGGTACCTGTAGCAGGTACGCTGTGACTTGATTTACATGCAACCAAGGACATGCAATGGGGGAGCAGGGAAAAGCGCCAGGCCCTACTTGTCTTTAGTCACCCTCATGGGGGTGGGGGCTGCATCAGGGCTCCTGGGGTCAGGGCACTCCTCCTCCCACCTTGCCAGGGTATATTTGCTTCAGGCAGAGATTGGAAAGAGATTGCTTATGGGTAGTGGCTTGGGCCCTGTGTTTCTTAGCCTCTTTGTGTCTGGGCTTCTGCATCTGTAAAATGGGACCATGATGGTGCTCACCTCCCCTACTCAGAAACCCATTCTGGAGGCCTCTCCCCTCACCCTGTTCATACCCCCAACCCCAGACTGTGTCCACAGAGTTGGGGGGCTGAGTGAGCTCAGCCAGGCCCTGGCCAGGTACAGACTGAGCCTACTAAGCAATTCTGGCTCCCTTATTCTGCAACTCTGCCCACTTACCTTAGGCTGGGGGTCCTCATCTTCAACCCTGTCACAGACCCTGCTAGAAGTCCATGCTGTCATGCCTTCACTGGGAACCTGGCCTCAGAGGACCATTCACTCACAGACCTGCATCTACACCCCTGTCAAAATGGGGGTGGGATCCGGTCTGATGGGCTGATTGTTCTAAGCTTCTAGAATTCTGGGGTTCTCACATTCTGGTCTCCTTCTAAACCTCTTCCTCTCGGGCCCTTACCCAGTTGATACAGGTAGCATATCCATGCTCCTGACCCCACACTCCAGCCAGTCAAGACTGCTTGCTCATTCTCCAGACTGTTCCTGCTTCCATGTTTCTTTTGATGGCTCCCAAAACCCCTCTTACTCATCATTTAAGGCCCAACTCAAATGCCACCACCTCCACAAAGCCTTCTTGGTGTCTTGTGCTGGATAGGATTGCCCCTGGCTATAGCGTAGTTGACACCTCTCAGGTCGACTATCTCATTATCTATGTTTGGTATGTCCATTCAGCAGACATGAAGCACCTACTATGTGCCAGACACGGTGCTAGGCCTGGGCCACAGAGGTGAACAAGATGGAATCGGCCCATATGAAGCTGATCATCTTCACTTTACCACTGAGGAAACTGAGGCCCAGAGAGGTTAAGTAAATGTCAAGGTCACACAGTGAGTCCACCATAGGGTTAGAATTTGAACCCAAGCAGTCTGGCTCCAGAACTGTATCCTTTTGTGGCCTGCTAGCAGGTCCAGGTGCCAAGGCCTGTCAGTGCACCTGTTTGCTCCTGCTCAGAGGCTGTGATTGCTGGGCACAGACAGGGACAAGACCCTAGGTTCTATTCCCCATGGGCACCTGCCTTTCTGCTGTTCCTTCGAAGAGTGGGGAGGCGTAGCATCCTTCCCCATGCTTGAAGCAGAGATGATGGCTCAATGCCATTGCTATGCTACAGAATCAGCACACACTAGGAGACTCCCACAGGGGCCACAGTGGACACATGGAGAGGCCTCCAGATGGATCCTATGGGGCTCTGGCTTATATCTCTGAGTAACAGGGGCAACGGAAGCCTCAGTTTCCTAGCCTGTAAAATGGGTGTAGCAGCCGGCCTACTTCCTAGCATCGTAGGAAGAAATGAAGCCACGTGTGTAACAAGCTAAGCACAGTTCATGGCACTATGCAAGGGCTCCTTCCCTCTGGACAGGAGTGTGTGACTCAGCTGAGGAGGGCAAGGGCCAAGCTAAGGTGGTGTGAACACAACAGGGCTGACTTTTAAAGGGAAGTGGGCAGCTTTGGCCTGTGGGAGGAAGACGGGTTGAGGGGCAAAGCTGGTTAAGGCCAGGTGTCTCAATGGCCTTGTGAGAAATCTCTTAGGAAAGGCTTCAAGGTTCCAAGAATTGAAAATGAGGGAACGTATAGTAATGTGGGAGGATTCTGTCCCTGACCAAGTTAGCCTCTCGGATCCACCACTGAGCCCTAAAGGAATAGAAACAAGCACTCATGCTTGGTTGAAGTGATTTATAATCAAAGCCCTTTCACGCCCATGAATTAATTGGAGCTTTATGAGCAGAAGCAAAAAAAAAAGATCATTATCCCCCCCATTTGAAGGATCAGCGGACTGGGGCTCAGGGGGGAAGTGACACCGGCTACTTGGAGCGCCTGTGACAGAGCTCTCTCTGCTATGGGCTGGCTGAATTCCTATGATCCCTCTGATCCCCCACAATAAATTCATATGTGGAAGCCTTAGTCCCCAGTGTGATGATGGTGTTTGGCTGGGTGGGGGGGGGGGTGATTGGAGGAGGTGATGAGGGTTAGATGAGGTCATGAGGGTGGAGCCTCACAATGGGATTATATAAGAAGAGGAAGAAGCCAGCGCTCTCCTTCTCTACCTTCTGACGACAGAGCCAGAAGGTGCCCAGCTGTCTACAAACCAGGAAGAGGCCCTCGCCCATCCACGCTGGTACCCTGATCTGGTTTCCAGTCTCCAGTACTGTGAGAAATGAATTGCTGTTTAAGCCACCCAGTCTGTAGTGTTTTTGTTATAGCAACTCTCACCAACCAAGACAAACCTGTTGCTTTGCTAAGCCGGGGCTTGAGGGGCAGTCACTGTCACTGGCCACGAGGCATTCAGATTTGCTGGTAAGACTTGAGTGTTAGTGGACATGGCTAGGGGATAAGATGCTCCCTCTCCTCTTCTCCCATTTCCTGTTAGTTAGCATTTTCATAAAGGTTATGGAACCCTTCCCTTGAAGAAGCCAGACCCTAATTACCAAGCTCTTCGGCCGACCTTTCTGTTCCTCTTCCTCCGGGCACATAGCAGGCTGCACCTCCCTGCGCCCCTTGAGGGCATGGCTGTGTGTCCTGCTTCAACCAATGAACAGAGTGGAGGTGAAGCTGTAAATGCGGGGGTGCAAATGCCTGTGTCTTGTTCCCTGCTATGGTGATTATGGACACATGTGTCCATGAGGGCCTCCTGTTTACCTTGACCTAGGAGTGCCTGTGTCACGTGACAACATGTGGAACCCACTTTGGATGTGTGACATGAGCAAGAATGAAAATGTCACTGCTTTTCCCCGTAACATAACCTAATCTAACTAACCTGGCTAGGAAAACTGATAGTTTGCAACTCTGAGCAGAGATGATGGTTCCTGGAATAGAAACCACAATATTGGGAAGGGAGTAGGAGATGGGAGTTGGGGAGATCAGCCAGTGGGTGCACTTGAATGTAAGCTCCATGGAGGCAGATATTTCTGTGCATTTTTTAGATAGCTGTGTTCCCAATGCCCATAGGAGTGCCTGGCAATCAGCAGGTGCTCATTACATGTTAAATAAATAAAGGAAGGAAGGAAGCAAGAGACTTGAAAAGCAAAAGTGCATGGTTTTGGAAGGAGTCCCATAGTCATTCACTCATTCATTCACACATTTATTCTTTTATAATCTCTACAAATATTAAGCACTGGCCACATGAGCTCTCCATTTTGCACCCCCAGAAAAACTGAACCAGAAAAAGTCCATTCTAAGTGAATCCACTTAAGCTAGGGACCAATACTTCATAGGGAATAGGGAGTGATAAAAGTTTACAACTGGGAAACTTATTTTGAAAAATGAAACAGAAAATATGAAACTAGAACCTTACATTGGGCCAAAATAAGATTCTAATCACAACCATGTGTTACAAGTTTCAATGAACAAAGAACAAATCAAGTATTGGTTGGGTTGGGGAGGAGGAAAATTGTCTGAACAAACTTCTATGCTGCCAGGATATGACATTTTTAAATTTTGTATTTCGGTGCCATAGCACAGTGATTAAAGTTTCCTATTATGAACTAATTGTTGCTGATTTTCTCTTCTTCAGTTGTGAATCAGCCTACCTCTGCCAGGTTCTCATTTGTCTATGACTTCCTGGGGCATGAGCTACATTAAATATCACAATTTTCACAAGATTCTGGTTTTGCCACTCAACCATTTGGCATGGAATAGTCCCCACCCAACAACCAAAGCGAGCCTGTTCCGCACAGATGTTAAGTGAGGGGCAGGGACTGATGGTGGCATGGAGCAAAGAGAGATGTTCGCAGTAGGGACTACTTCTAAGTGGTCAATTCATTAACGCTTTTCTATTATGGTGACTTTTTTTTTTTTTTTTTAACTTACAGCCTCACGTCTGTGGGGTCTCAGATAATGATTACTCAGACTCCATGGGGGCTCCATGGTAAAGCAGGAAGACCCCTCCTCTGTCCTGTAGCCACTCTCACCCATGGCTCCATTCTAGGCTGCGCTGCAAGCATCTCCAGCTGCCTGTCCTGACTCTGTGTCACCCATGGAAGGAACCACTTAGCAGTGTCCTAGGCCCAGCAGTTTTATCCCCGGTGTGGTTACAGGAAGAGAAAGAAGAGTTTTGTATTGAGGTCACCTGAGACCCTTGTCTCAGCAGTGTCCACAGCACATCACCTAGCAAAAGGGTCTCAGATTGGGGGCTGGGATCCCTCCAGATCCCAGGGAGTATCCAAGAGGTGAAATTTCAACTCAGGTTCATCAATTTGCCTTCCTGAGGCTCTGATCTGGTCCCAGAGCTTCCGTGCTCCAGGGCTGATGATGGCCTCAACTGAAGCCCAACTGCTTCATGTCAACCCAGCCTCCCTGGTGGCCGCTGCAAACCCGTCTGCAGGCCGGTCCCATGTTGCTCCTCCATTCTTACCCCGAGCTCCTGACACACCTGAACCATTACTCCCAGACCTGCTATGAGAACCAGCTCCATGCTCTTACTGCTCTCTTCCCTCAACCCAGAGCAATGATGTCCCATCTCTGCTTCTGAACCTCCTCATCCAACCTCTGGGTCCTTTCAAGTCCCACCTCCTTCATGAAGCCTTTCTTGATTCTTCCATCTGGGTGGGACTGCTCCCTCCTCCGAGCCCTTAGGATTCAGCCTCACTCAGCCATATCCTACTGTAATAATCGCCCCCCACGGAACCGCCTGACACCTCTTCTAAAGGATGGTGTTCTCACTTCGGTCACTCTCGGGGCACCCAGGGCATAGCACATACTCAGGCGCTGTTTGACAAACCTGCCAGCCCCTCTCGCGTCGCCTCTCGTGAAATGGCTCTGTCATTTGCTACACGACTTTACACCTACACCTAGCTCTTTGGCCTCTCCAAGGCTCAGCTTCATCATCTATAGAATGGGAAGCAAACATAAGACTATGGGTAAGGGGATGTCACAAGGCAAGGATGACAATGATCTCCTCGCTCTAGCGGCCTCTTCTCCGTTTCTTTTGTAGGCTTACCCCGCAGGGCCAGGACTCAAGGTCCTTTATAGGCAAAAGGCCCTTATGGTCCAATATCAGGCCTTCCCCTCTTTTTCAAAGCGGTTGACCCCTGCCCTGCTCTAGTGTTTGAGCAGACAACTCACAAAGCCCTACTTCCTGGCTGGTGCTGGCCTGGTGCCTCTCACTCCTATAACCCTCCTGGCATTCTCCTTGGCTGGCTTGAGGTGACCCAAACCCAGGCGCTCTTCTCATGGGTGCTAGTTTACATAATCTTGGGTAACTGATGAATGTTCGTGTCCCCGCTGGAGACTGCAAGTTCCTTGAGGACAGAGACCCAGGGCCTAGCACAGGGCCTAGCATAACGTGGGCAGCACCCAGTGACCAAACAATTTTCATTCCTTCCCCCTTTTCCACCCTAACTTGTCTGTTCATGCAAGCTGACTGAGTTGAGGCCAGCTGACCGACCAATACCTGCTTTGCCTCCCAACCCTGCCTGTGCTCACACCTCCGGCCACGTATACCCCTTCCTGCTCCTCTTTCTCCATCCATGTTTCCACATTCCGCCATTGCTTCCTCCAAAAATCCATTCTAACACCACCTCCTTCAAAAAGCCTTCTTAGCCCTGGACTAACCAATGCTGATCCCAGCCCCCTCTCCAAGCGGACTGCATGGGTCAGCAGCACTGCTGGGAATACAAGCTAGGGAAAGGTTCCAATGGGGAACACCCAGTGGGTACATTCTCTTAAGGGTGATTAATGAGTCCCTGGTGACCTGGAGCTATCCTTTGTCCCTGATCCCACTGGGCCATTCCCGATACCCCGATGGAGGTCTTTTGACTTCTTGTGTATGGCAACCCTCTGCTTGGCATGGCTCAAGCCCCTTCCTGGCCTGGCTGCTCTGGGGATGCCCAGGAGACCACAAGAAGCTGTCAGCTTGGCCACTGGTTGCCCAGGTCACATAGCTGGAAGGAAGCAGTCAGGAGGGGCTCATAGGGACCCATTCACCCAGCAGACAAGACAACTGGAACCTGAGCAGGAGCCCAAAGCCAAGGTTCTAGAGGAGCCCATGGCCTGGAGCCCCTGCCTGTCTGACGACAGAAAAGCCGCGGAGCCTGCAGACCACTCACCAAGGCGCAGCGCCCACCTCATCTTGGGCCCTGGATCCTCACCTGGGTGGGTCTGGGCTGGAAACAGCCAAAGCGCTGTCCCCAGAGAGAGATGCTAACCAAGGCTGGGTGACAAGAAGACTACATGCCACGACCAGCATCGCACCTTGGGAATCCTGCCCAGCCACGTGTGGGCCAAGCTTCATTCACAATTACTTGCCTGGGTGCGTTGGCCCAACCCACACACACATGTGCACGACCCCCTACTCTTAAATCTCTGCGCACCAGCAGACACGGGCCATCCCACACATGCACCCCTAAACACTAAGTAATTTACACACGCCCCTCCCCCTCACCAACTCGTGGAGCTCGGCCCACACCCTGCGGTACCCTCCGGGGGCTCACCCCTACACATGCTGGCCCCCACACTTTGCGAGCACACACCCCACATTCAGCGCAAGGGCTCAGGGCGCCTGTCCCCCAGCCCCGCCACACAACGCAGGCTCCGCGCCTCCCTGCCCTGCGCAGAGGGACTGGGCTCTCTCGCATCCTTGGAGCCTCCGTCCTGCGGCCAGGGCCTGGCTGGGTGCAGCCTGCCGGGGCCAGAGAACCGGACCCCATGCCAGCAAAGGAGGGGAGGAAGAGCGCTCTGCCTCCTAAGTCTTCCAGAAAGGAGAGAACAAGGCGAATAGAACAGAGGCAGGAAGGTGCCTGTTGCTCTCGGGTGGGGGTGGGGGTGGGGGCCGGCGGACGGGGGGTAGGTCTGCCCGCCAGCCTCGGGCCTCTGTCCGCTGTGCGCAGGGGGCCGGGACGGAACCGTGGCGACAGCTGCAGGACGCGTTCTGACGGGATTCCAGCCCCCGCCTGACGTGCGGGCAGACGCCACTGCTGCACTTCGCCGCGAAGTCCTCCTGCGCCCGCCCGCCCGCCGACCCCTTCTCCCTCCTGGAGTCCCGCTTACCTGGCGGGAGCCGAGGGACGCGGGGCTCTGAGAAGGGCGCACGCTTAGCAGGCGGCTTTGGGGACAGTCACACGCTGGTCACTGGAGGGCAGCGGGCACGAGCCGTCAGCCAGGGGTGAATAGTCGGCAGAGCTCCCGACCGCCCCGCAGCCCTGGAGGACAGACCAGAGAAGACGGGGGTGGGGGGCGCTGAGAAAGGGTGGAAACAGGTGGCGGGGGTGGGGGGATCGAGAGAGGGGGAGGAGGGAGGCAGAGACAGAGAGGAGAGACACAAGGAGAAGCGGAGAGACACGAGGGGAAGGAACAGAGAGAATCACAAACAGAAAAGAGAGACGGACAGAGAGAGAGAGAGAGGGAATAAGAATTAGAGCAACATGTGGTCGCATGATCTTACTTCTAGTGCTGGAACATCCGGAGCCTGTCTTCTGCTCATCCATCTCTCTGTGAGTGCAAGCACATGATCTGCACACCCGTGCGCGCACACACCCCCACTGACAGAGGCACGCAAATTCATCCTATACTTTCACGCTCACACGCACACTTGGGACAGCCCAGCTGCTGGCCAGCCGCTCGTCCTCACACCAGCTGGACCAGCCCTTACCTTGCCCCAGAAGCAACAGCTGTCTGGGCAAACGCTCCGTCTGTCCACAGTGCCAGCATCTGCCTCCCTTACCCAGAGCTGCTGCAGGGGGCACCTAGGGGGTGCAGAAGCCCAGCATCCACAGCCGGCTTGATCAATGCCCACATTGCGATGGCTGTTTAGGTGGCCTGCAGGAAGCAGAGCCATTTGTTTTGTCAGAGCGTAACCATGACAATCACCCCATGCGCACACCGCTGGTGCTGCTCCCCCCTCACCCTTCCCCTCCCCCTTCCTTTGGAGCGGGGAGAAAGCAGGAGGCCACTTAGCAGCCTCTGCTAATTCCTGCTGGGGCTGCTGAAAAGGACCAGGCCAGAGATCACAGGTCTGCAGGCAGGTCCTCCTTGGGGGATGGAGCTTCCTCTAGGCGATTCAGCACAGTGCAGGGCCTGCCTGGGCCCTGGGGCCCCTCTGCGTGGGACTAGAGCCAAGCAGGCCTCTTTCACATCTCCTTATCCCCCGGCAAGTCCATTTTAGGGCCAAATGACACAAGCTGTCAATCCACTTCTCTCCACATCGCCATGATGCAGCCAGTGAGGCTCTGGTTACCATGGTGGGCATGGATAGGCTATCTGCTGAGGCTTTTGGTCATGCCGGTCCAGACTTAACATCCCTGGGCCATCGCCTCCTGCCCTGGTCAAGCCAAAGCCACAAGGGAAATGTCTAGGCTTTTGGGTGCAGCTCTGGGAAGCATGGGACTAAAGGTCTGGCCTCAAGGTACAGAGCTGGACAGCCCACAGAGCCAGAAGGTTATGGTGATCAAGGCCAAGTACATCTAGAAGCCAAGTGGTCTGCCAGGTGGGACTGTGAAACCTCACTTTGGAGTCTGGAGTTAAAGGGTCAACAATGGGATAATTCCCCAAAGTATAGGGCAGAGCCAATGATCAGACATCTACACATTTCATTTAATCTTATGAAGACCCCAAGAAGACGGGCTTTATCCCAATTTTATAGAGAAACGGTAGATTTGAGAGGTGGGGTAGCTTGCCCAAGGTCACATGGCAAGGAAGCAACAGAACAGGGACTCAAACTCATATCTGTCAGATTCCCACACCTGGGAAGGTTCCGTTCCACCTCGTTGGCTTTTTATGTCTGTCGCTGTGTGCCAAGCACTGCATGCAAGGTCCGGAAAAGGCATGTGCTCGTTCCATACCAAATACTGGAAGGTGGATGCTATGCTCCTCATTTTAAAAATGAGCTCAGAGAAATGAAGTAACTTAAACCGAGGCCACGCAGCATGTGGAAGAGCTAAAATTTTAGTCCAGGTCTGTCTGACCCCATCTTTCCACACTGCCAGGGTAACAGGTGACATGTGATCTTAGCCAGAAATCTGAGAATCAATGATTCTACCATTAGAAACCCTGAGAGCTTTAAGTACCCCCCCATACCCTCACTAAATGTCAACCTGAAACTCCTGTTCCGTCATTGCACATGTCAGCCAGCTGAGAGGGGAAGCCTAGCAAGAGAGTTTGGAGAACAGCCTGGAGGGAGGGGGATGGAGGGTGGAGAGAAAGAGGAGCTAGCCTGTGGGCAAACCAACTTCGGCTTGCCTGTTTTCCCTGGATTGCCTCTGAATGCTTGTTGGGGTGTGGGATCCTTCATAAATAGAAAATAGTGGGCCCTGGCTGGTGTGGTTCGGTGGATTCAGCACTGGTCTGCACACCGAAAGGTCGCTGGTTCGATTCCCAGTCAGGGCACACACCTGGGTTGCAGGCCAGGTCCCTAGCTGGGAGCATAAGAGAAGCAACCAATTGATATCTCTTTTGAACATTGTGTCTCTTCTTCTCTTTCACCCTCCTTTCCCCTCTCTTTAAAAATAAATGAACAAAATCTTAAAAAAATAATAATAATGGTTTTGTCTTAACAAGGACTAACCAGGATACAAGGTAAAATTCACTTTAGGTAATACGGTCACTTGCACTGAGCCAGGCACTGGGGTGCAGGATTTAGAGAAGGTGAGGATGGTAAGACTCAGATTCCAGGTGGTCAAGAGGCACAAGGATTCCCAGCCAGCTTTTGTTCCAGTCGATAGTCTCCTGCAGCCTTTCCATGTTCAGTCTTATTTAATCCTCGTGATCACCCTGTGCATGAGGCAGAATCAGCCCTGCTCTAGGCGGGTGGGAGCTGAGCTGAGAGGTGATGTGATGTGCGTCTGAAATGGCTTTGAGCTGCTTTGAAGCTCAGAGGGTCCCCGGTTTCCTGCAGGGGCTTCAGAGCATGGCCACTTAGAGTTCCAAACCTTCCCCCAGGCTCCCAGGGCCCCATTCTCAGCCCCAGAAAGCTCAAGATCTCTGTCCCTCAATTAGTTCCCTCTCCAGGTCATCCTTTCAACTCAGCCACTCCACGCCTGGAACTTGCACTTCAGGACCCAAGTTCTCTCGGAATCAAGGTCAACCTGGTTGGGTGGCTGCAAGGCCATGAAGAGGAAATGAGAGGTGGCAGGAGACTGGATCTGAGACGTGAATTGGGGGGTAGAAAAGGCTGCCTGCTTGGAAGCCATTTCCAGAACTGTCTCTGCTTAAGCCTTCAAGGTTTCCTTATCTATTGCATTAGTGTCCCAGGGCTGTCAGGCTAATGATCACAAACTGGGTGGCTTAAAAGCACAGACATTTATTCTCTCACCATTCTGAAGGCTAGAAGTCTGGAAGCAGGGCTGGGATTCCTGTGGAGGATCTAGGGAAAAACCCTGCCTCGCCTCTTTCAGCTTTGGGGGCTGCCTGCACTTTGTGGCCTTCCTAAGCTCCTAGATGCCTCACTCCAACCGCTGCCTGTTTTCTCACGGCCATCTTCCCTGTGCATCTTTGTGTCTTGATGTGCCTGTCACCAAATATCGTTTTTCCTTTCTTTTATGGAAATACCACTCGTGATTGATTAAAGCTCACCCAAATCCAGCAAACCTCATCTTAATTCAATTCCATTAGCAAAGATCCTATTCTGAAGGTCACATCCACATATCAGGGGTTAGGACTTACTTGAACATTCCCTTATTGGGGACACAATTCAACCTATTTACAGGACATAAAGAAGGATGTGGGACAGGCATGACTCCAAGAGGCCAGTTCTTTGGATTTCAAGAAATTTGGAGAAGGAAGAATGACATAGTGGTTTAAAGTGGACTTCAGCGCTGGACTGCCTGTGTTCAAGCTCTGACTCTGTCATTGCCTGGCTGTGTGGCCTTGGGGAAGTTACTTAACCTCTCTGTGCCTCAGCCTCCAAGCTGTAAAGTGAGGATGAACTGAAGTGCTTTCACTAAGCAAATGAGTTAAAATTTGCAAAGCACTTAAGATAGCATGGCACTTAGTAAACATCATTTGAGTGTTAAACAGGCAATGATTCCTAGACCATGTTACTGTTTTATAGGTGTGAATACTGAGGCCAAGAAAGGGGAGGTGACAGCCCCCTCCCCAGGTCACATAGTTGGACCATCAGTTCACTGGCCACTTCTGCTTCCTTCCCCCAAGGTTACCCTCTGGGGAGATTGAACCTCCTCCCTGATTGTTGCAGTGGTTGGAGGAAGCTGGTCTACTGTCTAGAGAGGCAGCAGAAGAGGAGAGGTGTGTGCAAAGGGAAGTAATGGGTTCCTCCCACCCCCAAACTTTTCCCACCCACCCCTCTGTTTGCAGGATTAGAAGCAGTTGTGCAACTGTGTCTGCCCACATGGAGGAAAACAAGTCTCAGAGGTGTGTAATCAATAGTCTGAATGAGAAGGGAAAGCTAGGCTTCCAGGGATGAAAGCTGGGGTGCCCAGAACAGGGCTGCGGGTGTCCAGGGCAGGGCTGGCGGAGAGATCAGGGAAGGCGTAGGTGGGGTTCACAGCTGGAGGGTGTGGGCTCCCTCCCCAGAACATCCTGAGCAGGGTGGCCAGGGCGCACAGACATCGCATCTGAGATGACTCCTGTCTCAGATGTAATTCCTGGTGGGGCTGGCCCCAGTGGAGGATGGCCGTGGGGTACAAAGGGGAACAGGTACAAGCTTTGGAGACAGTTGGGCTGATACGGGCCACATTTCTCGGCACAAAAACGCATAACCTCTTCCCTCTCTTTACCTTTCCCTTCCAAGCCCTCATCTGGTGCCGGAAACGGCATGAATGAACTTAGTTCTTCACCCCTCCATGTACCTGTGCCCTGAGCCACATGACAAGAAGGTTCTTCCTCTAAAAAGGTGGGACCCACCTGTTCACATTGGGTTCAGCCCCATGACGTAACCAAAGAGCGGTTGGTGGGCAGGACATGCTGAAGACTTGTAAATTGTCTGTCTGATCGGGTCTGTTCTCTTGTGCCCCTGCCCTCATTGCCATGAGAAGAACATGGCCCCTCTGGTGCCGGGAAGATTTGAGGGATCCGCAGAGCAGGACCAAACCTCCCCAGCGAAGCCCAGCTCAAATCAACCAACTGCAGATACATGAGCGAGTTCCAGGCACGTTCGGCCAAGCCCAGCCTCGATCAACCAGCTCTTAGCTGATCCAAGTCTAGTCCCTGAGCCTGGCATGGTTTGGGTTGCAGCATTTTCCTAGCAACAGCTCACTGGTAAGCCACCCCTTGTAGATTTCACTTTGATGCCTTTTGAGTACATCCAACATCTTCATCCCTCTGCCTCAGTTCCAGCCTCAGAATTGCTTCCCACCTGGGGACCCGTCTTCAGTCTCACGTATACCCATCCGCTCTATCTTTGTAATGTCTGCTGACGGTTACCCCTACCTGAAACCCGATTTCTCAACCCAGCCTACCAACCTTCAATGGCACTGCCATGGCTTTCAGTAAAAAGACCACCTTCTGAGCTTAGTGTTCAAGGCTCTGTATGATCTATCTGTCCCTGACCGACCCCTCTCTGGCCATGTGGACCCTTCAGCCACATAGGACTACACGTGGTTCCCTGAAAACCTCAGGTTGCTTTATTCCTCTGGGGTTTTGCCCATGTCGATGCCTAGAAGCCACCCTTCCCTTTCTCCATCTAGTTATCATTTCCCTGTCTGCAACGGAGAGCTGAGGCAGCGCCTCCATGAGAAAGACGAGCACTCCCACTTAGATAACCTGACTGAGGGCCCACACTGCCCATGAGCAGCCCGGGGCTTGGCATACAGTAGGTGCTCAACTAATATCGTATTGGGTGAGTTCGTGAACAAACGAATGAGCCTCTCCCAGGGGCAGTATCACGTTTAACTGTACTTGTATTCACAGCATCTCATGCTGATCCTGATACACACCAACGCTTCATAAAGATATGTTGAATAAGTGAATAAATGAATACCTGACTCTATCACCTCAGCGTTCCAAAGACTCAGATCCGGCCACCCCTCCCCCTGCTCCCCAGAGGAGGTGGCAGTGGGAGATGGCACCTGCAAAGCCAGGAAGAAGGTGGGAGGGAAGCAGTGACACAGGAGGGCTCAGGGGCTGTGGGGCTCAGCTGCTCCAAGTCCAAACAACCAGAGCTGTGTCGTCTACGGAGAGTTTAGAAACAATAAAATGAACCAAAACCAGTGAGTGTTTTCATTTCCCTTGGGCTGGTACGTTAAAATAATGTCAGTGATGAAACAGTCCTCCCCACGAGCAGACCACTGCCACTGCCTCAGCCTGGCTGTCCTGCTGCAGACGCTGGTCACCCCCACAAGGATCTGTCCCACCAGACAAGGCCAGGGGGAAACAGGGCAGCGATTCTCAGGAGAAAGAGATGTTAGTGACCTCAGTGAACCCAGCCTGGGTTACAAAGGCTTATAGCTTTGGTGTCACGGTCCCAAGTGTGGGTCAGACTCCAGGACACCCCTGGCAGGGTCATGAGGCACATGGTAGAAGGTGGCAAGGTCAGGATTTGCACCCAGGTCTGTTTGCCTCCACCATAGTCATCTTTTCCAGCTCCCGCCTCCAGCTGGCTTAGGAGATTTGTCTCCTCCAGTCCAGTGCTGCCATCCTTAGACTTGGACGGAACCGGTCAGCCTGGAGGCTGCCTTCCTCACCTTTGGCAGCTCGAGCCTTGAGAAAGAAGGAAGCCCTGGCCTCAGGGCCCAGTCTTCGCTTAGCCACTTAGCCCTTGCCTAAATAATGATACTGACACTTGCCCTTCCTTCCTTCCCCCTCCCCCCCGTATTGAACCTGAGTCAGGAGACTGGCCCTGAGCCTGCTCTCATCACTTTCTGCTTGTGGGGACCACTTCTTCTCCCTGAGGCATGATTCTCCCATCTGTTAGGTGATCATTCCTGTCACCCACCCTCCCCGCCCACCAGTGAACGCCAGCCTTGTCCGTCCATGGTGCAGCCTGGACACTCTCCCCGCCTCACTTTCCCCAGGTCTGCTCCAGCCTGCTCTCCATGCAGCGGACAGAGAACCTGGCGAAGCATCGGCCGGCTCTCGTGACACTCTGATTAAGCTGCAAACGCTTCCCATCACTCTCAGGATAAGGGCACAGCCCCCCTGTACTTCATCCTACAATGACCACCTGTAGGTCTGGTCCTTGCCACCTTCCCCCACTTCTTTCCCAGCCTGCACCCTCCAGAGACACTGGGGTCCTGGCAAGCCCTCATGGCCTCTGGGCTACCTCCCGACCCAGGGTTTTGTCCTCGTTGTTCCATCTCGGGAGACCATTCTTCCCTCCTCTCATTGTTAACATCTCTACTTCTTCAGGTGTCAGTTCCAGCATCACTGCCTCAGGGGACCCTTGAGGTCAGACACCCCAGTTTTGGGCTCTTAGTGCTCCAGTACCAAAAATTTGGTGGTCTACTGTGGGATCAGTTGATGAATGTCTCTCTCCCCTACTGCACAGCGAGCTGGAGGAAGAGCAGCACCTCGTCTCTTTGGGCAGCTGTACCATCCCACAAAGCATGGTGCCTGGCTGAACCGAATAAGTGAAATGAAATGAGATCATTGATAAAAAAGATCTTTTTCTGTGCCACGCTCTTTCACACTCACTCACATACACATACACGCATGCATACACACAGTTTCATGGGCTCCTCAGAGCAGCCCAGCAAAGCTTTTGCTATTGTTGTTCATTTTTAGTTCAACCGATATTTGAGTGTCTCCCCTATTCATCAAAACTATAAACCCCTAGCTACCTACTTGGAATTATTATTATTATACCCACTTTACAGATGAGGAACACTGATGATCAGAAAAGCTAAGGGACTTACCCAAGTCTCCTGGCTTAGAAGTGGAGCAAGGCTACCTGGCTGGTGGCACAGTGGATAAGGCGCCGGCCTGCGAATCCAAAGGTCGCTGGTTCAATTCCCAGCCAGGGCACATAACCAGGTTGCAAGCCAGGTCTCCAACCAGTTCCATGGCCGGAGGCAGGTGAAAGGCAACCATACATTGATGTTTCTCTCCCTCTTTCCCTTCCCCTCTCTCCAAAAATAATAAATAAATAATAATAAAAAAGAAGTGGAGCAAGGGTAGGAACCCAGTCATAGCTCCCAGCACACGAAGCGCCTGGGCCCTGCTTGCTGAGCTCAGGTGGGTTCTGCCTTCACCTTCAGTGCATGTCCCCTGTGACCTGCTGCCTCTCCAGGAGGTGGACTGCCTGGAGTTTGCAGATGGCGCTGGCAGGGGCCAATGTTGACGGGAGATGGTGGCTTTGACGTCAGGTGGCTGTTTCTCATTCATAATCTGTCACCTTGTGTGGGGCCTTGGTACAAACAGGCGGAGGCAGCTCTGGCCTCAAAGCCTCCCTGGGGTCAGGAGCACAGCCGGGACTGGCCAGGGCCCCGAGCAGTTCAGTGAGGTGGGGAGAGGAGGTTGGGACAGAAGCGGGTATCTCGGAAAGCGACTACTGAGGAAGGCTGCTCAGGGGACCACGAAGGGCTGACTCTCTGAAGCTGTTAACCCATACCTCACTCTTCCAGCCCTTTAAAAATGGATGCACTTGCAAAGAGGGAAAGGCAGAAAACAAAGACAGTAAGTTCTTTCAAGTGCAAGTGGAGCACTTTCATACGCTTCTTGCCCTCTAGCCTCGCAGGCTTTCTTTCCAGAAGAAGAGGATAATGCATTTCTAGTTCCTGAAATCTATACTTTGTGAGTGTTCCCACGCACACACTGTTTCATGTCATCCTGAAAACGGTGCTGGGAAGCTTTTGCTGTTGTCTTGTTTCAATGCAACAAATACTTGAGTGAAGATGGCCACTAAGCCTACCATCATGAGTCCAACATTCTACATCTCATTAAGACCATTAAATATTTGGTCTCATGACTGCTGCAAAGGGGAGCATTTGAGTGAGCCAACACAGGGTCACTAGGGTGGAGGTTGGTACATTGGATTGGAAAGTCAGGGGAGGCTTCTTGGAGGAGGTGACACTGGAGTGGAAGCATGAAGGAGGAATCCAGCTGTTTAAAGAATAGGACAGAGGAGGAGAAGTCAGAGACAGCAGCAGGTGCAAAGTATGGGTGATTTGGAGTAAGTCTCTTAACGTCTCTCTTCTAAACATAGCCTAGAATTGGCCTGCAATGCCTGATTTCCTGCTTTCTGTAGCATGTAGAAATTTATAGGTGCTCATTGGGAGGCATGGTGCCCCTGGCTGAGCTGAAGCTTATGCAGGGCACACAGATAGCTGCAACCTCTGCTTGGGGAAGGAAAGTTGTGTACAGAAAGCTCTGGGTGCCAATGCCCAGGGCCAGAGGGGAAATTTTTGTTAAGTTAAGAAAGGTACTTGACACAGAGTATGTGCTAGTTTTATAATAAAAAATAATCAAAATAGTCATGTTCAGTTCATCAGCAAGCATGGATGGTTCTCTCTTCAAAGTGTCTCTCAAATCTGCCCACCTCTCACCATCTATCCCTGACCCCCTGGCAACCCCTCTTGCTTTGCCCCATAAAGTGACATTTTAGAAACATGAGTTAAATCACATCTCTGCCTTGCTTAAAACTCAACACACTCAAAATAATATCCAAAGTCCTCACCTTGGTCTCCAATGACCTGTCCCAACCTCCCTATCCAACCTCCCCTCTTACCTTTCTCTCTCCAACCTGTGTTCCAGCTATTTATCCTCCTCTCAGTTCCTTCCACCTGGAATGCTCTGTCCCTCACATTTGGCAAGATGACTCTTAGGCTTCAGTCTAAATGTCACCTCCTCAGAGAAGTCCTCTCTGACTACTTGACCTCAAGTCACATCCTCCTATTAGTTTACATGCATAATTGAACAGATCCTGTTTATTTCCTTTGTGGCTTTTCTCACAATGTTGAATTTCTCTGTTCACTTATTGATCATCTCTTTTACCCCCAAGACCACAAATTCCACAAAGAACAAATAGCATGTCATATTTATTCCCTAGTGTACCTCCAGAACTTAGTACATAGTAGATGCTCAATAAATAGCTGTTGCATGAACAAAATCCCCCGTTTCTGCACAGTCTCTTGCATGGCTCTGACACAGTGAAGTCAGAGGTGGGGGGAAGAAGCTATTCTGGTATTTTGAGGCTCTAACTTGGGGAGCACTGAACTTTGCAGCAGCTCCCTAGTACAGGAATCAGTTTGAGCACCTACAAAAATTACACCTAGTCCTCGGGAGCAACCACAAGGCTGTCCAGTATGGACTTGTGTGAAGGAAAGCTCCTTCCTCCAGAACTTCCAGGAAAACTTCCAGGAGAAGGTTTGGGGTGGGGTGGGGGGTCTAAGGTCCTACCCAGTTAGTGGAGACAAAGCCTTCAGGTTAGTGTATTCATGCAATGACACTTGCTGATAGTTGCTCACCTTCATTTTGGCCCTTTGCTCTTAGCAATAAATACATTTGCATTTGGATTTAGTAAAGCGGTCTGCGTTCCTGCCAGTCTTGGATCCTCCAGCAGGGAATCCGGCTAAACCATTCTTTTAACGTTGGCTGTAATAGAGGCAGAAAGTCTTCGTAAAACAAATATGACCTAGTTATGGGGAAACCGCCTTGGCCTCAGTCATTGACAGATCACTCTCAACAGGTTGCCAATCGCATGTACTCAGTATCCATATAACATAACACACTGCTCAGAAGCCATATTTATACTCTCCGCAGTAATGCTAACTACGGACCCTGAGAAAGAAGATACCTACTAAGAAGGGCTTCTTCTGGTGGCTAACTGGGCTCAAACTAACAAACAAACAACCCCGACAAAGATAAACAAAAACTAACTAACCAAAAAAAACCCCCAGAGCTTAGCAGTTATTTCCACACAGGGGCCTCTCACAGAAACTGCACTTCCGGGAGAAGCCTGACCCGCACCACCGTACTCTACACGGAACTGCCTGCGCACCGAGCTCGGGCCAACTGGGCCAGACCTTAGAAACGAGCTTCTGGGATCCTATTTCAACTAATAGGACTGAGCCCCATTCCATTGGAGCTGCGCACATCCGCATCAACCAATCAGAGCAGCTAATTTCTGACCAATTAGGTCAGTGCCTTTTGGACCGGTCAAACTACAAGGATTTGGAGTCCTCATTTGCATGAGGATGGACCAATCAGGGACTAGGGACGGGGACCTGTGTGTCTTTGAGCCAATTCCCGGGTGGTTCTGGGAGTGTACTTGCCCTTTTCCACTGAACCCTGGGACTGTGTGTGTGTTCATGGCTGAGCTGGAACACGAAGCCGTCTTGCCAGACCGGAGTAGAGCAGACCAGCGAGGAGGAGAGCAGAGCTGTCTAGCCAGAGAGGAGCCTGGCCTCAGGGCTATCTAGCTCCAGGAGTGACCCACAGCCACGCTGTTTTCACAGCCGCACAATTAAGCTGTTTTGCGCTGAATAAAGTTTTCTCCTTCACTGCAACTCTTGTTGCTGTTGAATTGGTGCCAACGACCATCAGTTGACATAATGACAACAGCTATGATTTGGCTTGTATTCTCTGTGTTGCAGGGAATTTTCTCCTAGCTAAGGACTGATCCTCACCACAGCCCTGCAAGATACGTCTTTATTATGATCCCATTTTGTGAATGAGATCACTGGGACCAGTGAGGTGAAGGGAATTAGAGAGCAGAGCCAGGATTTGAACCCAGGTACCTGCGTATCTCCTTAGCACCTCATTCCTCTCCCCCACTTGCATGGCAGCTTTCCATGACCTGCTTAAATTGCAGTCCTTCTCCATCTAGGAGCCTTCCCCCCCCCCCCCCCCCCCCCCACCCCCGCCCCTAGTGACTGTCAACACAGACATGCAAACAAGCCTATTAATAGGATAAATTGATCTGTGGCTCCCCTGGGCTCTCAGGCAATTCATTGCAATGACGCATTCCCAGCGAGTTTAAAGATGTTTTCTCTCAAAGGCTTTGCCCCTCTGAGGTTGGGTCTCAGGCTCAGTCCCTGTGAATGGAGAAGCCGGATCCTCAGGTGCTAGGCTGTTGCCATGGCATCTGCTTTAGCGCCTCTGAGGCTGGGCCCAGCCCGCATGGTCCAGATAAGCATCAGATTAAGCCAGGCTGGTGGCAATGTTGCCAAGGGGATGCCAGCCTTCAAGATGCTCTGATGTGAATATACCGCAGGGAGGCAGGGACAGGGCTACAAAAATACCTCTTCCACCTAGGGGCTGGTCCTCCACTTCTTAAAATTCCTTGCCTGTTGATGTCTCCCCAAAGTGCCTAGCACTCTGCCTGGCATGCAGGGTACATGAATTCATTCAACGGATGCTCCTGAACACATTTTTGTATGCTGGGGGTGCAAGGAGAGAGCAAAAATACAAACAACGCTGACACTCATGGAGCTTACATTTTAGTGGAAGAGGGAACTGCTAAGTGATGTAAAGGAGCAACTATGACAAATTCCACCAAGAGAGCTACTTGGTGCTTGCCTGACATCAGGGAATTAAGCTCAGGATGTCCACTTGAGTTGAGATGTGAATAAGTATGTGTTTGTTAACTAGAGGAAGAGGAGGAACAGAGGTGGATGGAACAGCATGTGCAAAAGCTGTGTGGTAGGGACGCAGGGGACAGGATGAGGACCAGACCCTGCAGGGCCTTGCAGACTGTGCTAGGGAATCTGGCTTTAATCTGGAGGACAATAGGAAGCCATCAGAAAGCTTTAAAGCAGGGCTGACATGATCAGATCTGTTTTGAAATGATCACGTAGCTGCCAGGTGAAGATTTGGATAAAGTCTCCAAGAGGGTACTGAGGGATTGGAGGTGGTGGGAAAAGTACCCAACAAATAGTTTGAAACTTTCCCAAGTCTGTCTCCCTTCCCTACTGCCAGCACCATGGTTCAGGCCTCTTTATTTCCTTCACATACTTCTAACCAGCCCCTAACTGGACTCCTGGCCTCAGCTCTTTCCCAACTGTCATCTGCCTCACAACACTTAGCAACGTTCTCAGTCAAAACTCCCAGTCTGACCACATTCTCCATGGATCGCATGTCTTCCTTCATTGAGCCTGAAGGCTCTCTCATTGCGGTTACATAGCCCCGCTTCTCCCCTGCTCAGGCTCCCCTCCAGCTTCTGGAACATAGGGTGACTTATTTCCAGGCACGCTGTCTGCCTAGAATGCTACCTCTTTCCAGCCCCAGCAGCTGTGCCTCCAGCCTTCAAGGGCCCACCAGGCAGGTCCTCCTTGATGACCCCAGCCTGGTATCTTTCCTGTACAGTGGTCCAGATCCTGATTTATTTCCAGGCTGCCTCTTGAGGTAAGAGGAAGAATTGATGTCTTATGGAGTATCAGCCCAGACCAGGCTCTTAAAAATAGACATACATTTATTTAACCCTGGTAACAATGGTCATATAAAGAAAATATTATTTACATTTTATTTATTTTTTAGAAGACTTTATTCATTATTTTTAGAGAGAGGGGAAGGGAGAGAGGCAGAGAGGGAGAGAGACAGCAATGTATGGTTGCCTTTCACCTGCTCCAGCTGGGAACCTGGCTTGCAACCTGGATATGTACCTCACCCGGGAATTGAACCAGCAACCCTTGGGTTCACAGGCCGGTGCTCAATCCACTGAGCTACACCAGCCAGGGCCTGTTATTTTCATTTTAAAGATGAGAAAGTCAAGGCTTAGAGAGAGAAAAAAGAGCTTGCCCAAGGTTATACCGAAAGTGAGTGGCAGAATTGGGGTCTGTCTCCCCTGAAAGTCCACTCTCTCAACACCATGGCAGCTGCCTCTCCCTGACCAGAGCTGGGATGAAGGGGTGTCATTTGGCCTCCAGGGGTTCATTGCACCTGGGAAAGAAAGGACTCAGGAAACAAGGCAACTAAATAAAGACAAATCTCCTTGTATCTACTTCTGGCTTGTGGTCCCTCTGTTTCAGTGATGTGTATACGGGGTGCTTATAGGCCATAAGCATTTATATGGTGCATATCATTTATAGGTTATAAATAACATATATATTTATGGTACATGCATAAGTGTCAGGCTCTGTGCAAACTGCTTAGCTAGCATTATCTCAATAAAAACTTTACAAGACTCCACCAAGGGAGGTGCCATGACTGTGCCCATCCTGTGAAGAGGACACTGAGACTTAAGTCCTCACCTATAACAAGAGAGGCTGGCCTGGGCTGGCCTCTGAGCCCCCAGTCCCTACCTCTGGGAAATGTGCTCACACATGTGCAAGAAATAGTTTACCCTGGCTCGCAAGGTCATCAGGGACTCAACTATTTTTGTAGTCCTCACAAGTTTTCCCAGAGGCCACTGCTTCCCCAACTGAGAGTCTTCTATGCTTAGGGGATTCCCCGGGTAGGAAGGAGGTAGTTTTCACTTCAGTTCACTGTACTTCACATATTCATCCATCCATCCCTCCAACAAACATTGATTAGTACCTCGTGTGTGCTATGCCCTACTATGTGCTGGGCCTATGGCAGATCATAGAGGCATGGCCCTCAAGGAACCCACAGGCCAGTGTTATTCCCTGCCCCCAGAGACAATTCAGGGGCCAGTTAGAAAATCTGATTTCTGGAAGGGCCTGGTAACTTGTCGGAAGTGGGCAGCCTGTGGCCATGCCTACAAAGTCCTTAGTTTTTTCCACCCCCAGCCAGGGCTGGGGCAGATGTGGAAATAGACAGGAAAAGGAATCAATTCAGCTGCTGCTTGCCCTTCATGAATGTCAACGACTAGGAAACATCCAGGCCATGTCGTTATGGTTGGATTTCCCCTGGCCCAGGCAGCTTGCTGAAAGCTGTCAAGAGGCAGATTGTCACAGTTCCTTAGTCAGTGTCAGCTCTCAACAGCTCTCTCTTGCTGTTGACAGGTCTGCCAGCAGGGTGGCTGTAAGGCCAGCTCTGTCTCCCAAAGAACTTAAGGGGACAGCTGGCATTTCTTCCATGGCTTCTGCGAACCAGGCTCTGTATCTGTGAGGTTGTCATTCCCCATGATGATCCTGGAATGTGGGGGGAGTGTTATCCCCATTTTACTGATGGAAACACTGAGGCTATTGAAGGAGAGCAACTTGCCCAAGATCAGGCAGCCAGGCAGGGGAGTGCAGGGGCAGGCAACCCTACTTGCACAGCAAGCACTATACAAAACCGTGATGTCTTCGGCCCTGGCTGGGTAGTTCAGTTGGTTAGAGCATCGTCTGGCTAAGCAAAGATTGCAGGGTTGAGCCCCAGTCAGGACATACAAGAAGCAACTATGAATGCATACCTAAGTGGGACAACAAGTCCATGTTTCCCTCTCTCCACTCAATAAAAAAAGAAAACATTTTTAAAAAATCTTGTGATACCTTCTAAGTGGCTGGTCCCTTTGATTATGGGGTTAAAGCAGTCTGAGTGCCTCCAAGAGGCACAGAGAAGGGAAGGAATTGAAGACCACGGGGTATAGCTCTCAGCTTATATGAAAATAATGTCAAAATAAGGTTTGGAATCTGGCATCCATTTGCCCAGGTCAGATGGCGCTTGGATTTCCACAAAAATCCTATTGGACCCTTAAATACTTGGAGGATTATTAGTAATATATTTTTTTCATCTCTACCCACCTGCCACTTATAACCCTGTTGCCGCAGGAAACGCATTCCAAGGTGTCATTCATGATGCCAGCAGGACGGTGTCTCATCTTAAGTGTCCTCTAGCCCCAAGCCACAGCCTCAGAGGTCCTCCCAGAGGGCCAGGAGGGGGGCTTACTTCTTTATCCGTCACAGAGAGACCCAGCTATGCACCAGGAGTTCCACTCTTGCGTTTAAGACAGTGCCTGACACACAGCATGTCCTCAGTAGATGTTGACAAGACAAGAGAGATCTGAGGGACAAGGGAACAGTCGACAGGAAGGGAAGTAAGAAATAAGGAAAGGAAAGAGAAATGGACAAATAGTTAGGAAAGCAATAGCTTTGATCACTGAT
This sequence comes from Noctilio leporinus, assembly GCA_004026585.1. Classification (NCBI taxonomy): domain Eukaryota; kingdom Metazoa; phylum Chordata; class Mammalia; order Chiroptera; family Noctilionidae; genus Noctilio; species Noctilio leporinus. The sequence goes on from PVIW01000157.1 coordinate 402,299, forward strand.
CAGGTGTTTTGAGAGGCAAATGCCAGCAGGCAAGCCAGCCAGACGGGCCTGTGCTATACTTGGTCTCTGCCCACGTAATTTTGCTTCCGGCTGGCTGGCTTGTCTCAAAGATAAAGAGTTCTGCAATAAGCAGGGAGGGCAGTCTATCCAGCCTCCGTCAGGCTACACAGCCGCAGCCCCTGGAGGCCCCGGGCTCCCAATGCGGAGCTGTGAGGGCTGACGCTTATGACTCGTGAATGACTCCTTCCTATCCTGGGTGTCCATTTGCCCTTTCCTAATGGAAAGGAGAAACATTATCTGGCAGACAGGCATTGCTGGGTGTTGCCATGGTGATGGCTATGACGTCACTGGGAAGTAAATCAAATTGTGAGTCTCCAAGTGTAACTGCTCCGTGTTGGGAGGGTTGTTAGGAGCAAGGGAAGAGTAAATGTGGCAGGGAAGCTGCAAGGTGGATCTGCACCAAGTCTGACTCCTACTTCTCTGTTTGCTTTACTGCCTGAGATGCGGCTCATTCACACAGGTCATTTTTTGGAGCACCTACTATGTGCCACGCACCATGTTAGGTGTTGGAGCTGGCGCTGCAGAGGTCATATGTTGCCTGTCTGCATAAATGCATATTAAGTCAGCGTTTTCTTGAATTTGATAATGCATACCATTGGCGTCATGTTAGATCATTTGAATTGTTACACAAATAAGCAGATTTTATTCCGATGGTTGTGTGTTTATCTCTATGGATAGCAACATGAGTGATGAGCACCCTGCAGCTGTAATTTTGTGGATATTATTCTTCAGGATGAGCTCAAGTTAAGAGTTAGTCTGAAAAATATTCAGTAAAAATAGGGCAGCTGGTCAAAGAATGTGGCGATCATCAAACAAACACAGCTTTGGGCATGGTGCTTACAGGGAGGGGTAGCAAAAAGATGGGTGTGGCTGGTGAGTGGGGGCAGGGCACAGGGGCTCAGGCCCCCATGGGGTCAGAGATCAGAGGACCCCATGGAATATTGAGCCTTGGACAATGGTGAGAAGGTATCTGAAGCTCCCTCTGAGCAGGGCCTTCTGGACTGGACTTTTGTCCACTTCCTGTTGCCATAAGGGTGGTCCCTGTTATGTCTTGGGAAGAGGAACTCTTGTCTCCTTCCCCTGGGGACAAGCCACGCTGTGGCCACAGGAGCAGAGGAGGGTGGCCTCCATCTGTTGTCCCTCCATCTCCAAATTGATTCCTTCTAGGCGCCCTCTGTTAGGTGGGGGCATTGGCAGGAATCATGGGCTTTGGGACCAGGCAGACCTGGGTTGAAACCCTGGCCCTGCCATTTGCTGGCTCTGAGACCTTAGGTAAGTCCCCTTCTGCTCTGAGCCTCAGTTTCCTTATCTGTCAGATGGGAGTGAGGAACATTTTTGAAAATTGTGTCCTTAGTTAATTCCTGAAAAACTTGGAATGGCAACAGATAGGGATCATAATGGCCTGGTGACTCAGCCAGCTGCCGGGGGACAAATGAGATAGGATGTGACAGTGCCAACCCAGGGTTCCCTAACTACGCATGTCCGTATAGTGTTCAAGACGCCACCAAAGCCCAGGCCTCAGCCTATCTGTCTGTGGGAGGGAGTTTCCGAGGAGGGCAGGGTAGGGCCTCTCCGTACACTCCTTCCAGCTGGAACGCACCCCCTTCCCTGTGCTGGGCTTCCTCTCCGAACAAAGTTGGGAGGCAGGATGGGTTTCTGTCTCCTCCCATTCCCCCCTTTTTTCTGTCTGCCTCAGGGTAGTGGGTTAAGAACCAGAGAGCCCTGTATTGAAATCTCAGCCCTGTTACTAACCAGCCTGGTGGCTTCACATCAGTTCTTTAATATCTTTGTGCCCCAATTTCCTCGTCTATAAAATTGGAATAAAAAGAACAGCTTCCTATGGGTTCGCATGGGGAGTAAATGAGATGAGGAATATAAAAGGGTCCAAGAGGGTTCTCAGCACAGGGCAACATAGGAGGTGGCCTGACACTCTTGTCCCTGAGCTTCTTAGCTGGAACTTAGTATCTTATGTGCCAAAATGACATCCTACAACTTCCCTCAATAGCAATTTGAGCCCCGACCTCTTTTTGCGTCCTGGCTGAAGCCAGAAAACTACTGCATGTGTTGAGTCCAGAACTCTTGGCTGGGAGTGGAACTGGAGCAAGGGACTGCTGGCTGAGTGACAGCAGCCTGGAAGGAGGGCCTTGGCATTGGTGAGTGAACACAATTAGTTCTGACGAGGCCCAGGGTTCCCTCTCCACAGGGGCCTGTTAACTCAGCCATTGCACTGATGGGCAATATGTGCTTAGGGTCCTGGCCCAAGGTGGGCGGGTCATTAAGACAAGCAGCAATAATGATAACCATCATTAACTGAGTTCTCAGCATGGTTAGTCCAAGTGTTTTATGTGTATTGCTTTATTGAATACTGACCTTTGTCCCTTAAGAGTTTATACTACTAATAATGATTGTAATGACTATTTTTAAAAAAATACTTTATTTATTATTTTTAGAGAGAGGGGAAGGGAGAGAGACATTAATGTATGGTTGCCTTTCACCTGCCTCCAGCTACGGACATGGCTGGAGACCTGGCTTGCAACCTGGTCATGTGCCCTGGCTGGGAATCGAACCAGCGACCTTTAGGTTTGCAGGAAGTGCCTTATCCACTGTGCTACCAGCCAGGGCGCTGACTATTATTTTTATACTTACTCTGCTCCAGGCATTGTGTTGAGCACATTATGCACAACAATTTTCGCAATTATTTCCCCAACAACCCCTTGAGGCAGACAGCTATTACTATCCCTATTTTACATGAGGAAACTGAGGCTCAAGTAAGTTACTTGTGCGAGGTAAGCACTTCTCACCCCTTAGTGTGCAGATGAAATAGCTGAGATCTTGTTTCACTCCAGATTCTTCAGACCCCACAGATCTGGGTGGGGTGTGAGGTTCTGCATTTCTCACCAGTGATGCGGATGCTGCTGGCCCAAGGACCACAGCAGAGCAGGGAGGTCCTACGGGAGAGTGGCCCACCTGGGATCTGAACCCACTGTCACACAGCTAACTCAAGCGTGCGGCCAACTTTGAAAAGCACCATAATGACAGAGAATGCTTGAGAGGCAGAGGAAGGAGGGACTATTTCTGACCAGAGGGTAGAAGGCAGACGGTATGGAGGAGGTGGTTGGAGAAGGGCCTTCAAGGAGGGGTAAGAGTTTGACAGGAAGGGAAGGGAAAGGACATCGCAGGTCATGGGCAAGAGCACAGAGAAAGAAGAGTGTGGTATGTTTGGGGGATACCATTGTTGAGGCACAGGGTATATTTGGGGCGGCAGTGTGTCCCCCTCCCCATTCCTATGTTGAAGTCCTAACCCGCGAACTTCAGAAGGTAACTGTGTGTGCAAGTGGGATTGTTGCAAATGTAACTGGCTAAATCAGGTCACACTGGGGCAGGGTGGGCCTCTAACCCAACATCACCAGCATCCTTATAAAAGGGACAATTTGGACACCGAGACACAAGCACAGAAAGAATGCCATGTGAAGGCTGGAGTTCTGCTTCCACAAGCCAAGGACCCCCAATGCTGGGAGAAGGGCCTGGAAACCTTCAGAGGGACCATGGCTCCACTGGCGCCTGGACCTTGAGCTCCTCACTTCCAGAACTGTGACATGAGGAACTTTTGTCATCAGAACCACTCAAAACATGGTGCTTTGTTACAGCAACCCCAGCAAATGAACACCGTGCATCTGTTGCTGCCTGTTACGGGTGTGTTGGCAAATTGGCCTCTAGGGTAAAAAAATGCTCTCTTGAGGCTAGGAAGCATTTCTGAGTACCTATTGAAGTTCCTCATACCTGAGAAGGTCATAGTGGGGGACGTGGGGCAAGAACTACCAGGGATTTAGTCCTGCTCTGTGTCAAATACTGTGCTCAGCATTCTCCATGCCTCAATGTTGTCCCCACTGCACGCCAAGAAGATCTTGTCATGTTCATTGCATAGAGGATGAAACGGAGGACCAGGGGGCTGCGGTCTCTTGCAGAAGGAACCATAGGCAGGAAATAACACATCGGACATTGGGACCCAGTGGTCTAACATCTCCCAATCCTTCCACCACTACAGAATGCATCCTGACGAGAAACGTGGCCCAGGGCCTACCGCACCTTGAGGAAGGGAAGGAGTCCAGATCAGGAGGTTGTGGAAGAGCTCTGCCTGCAGAATTCTTACCATGCGAGGTAACAACCCCCTTATTCCTGAGGCTACGTTTAGTTGGGCCATCTGTTGTTTGCAAAAGCATCCGACCAGAAGCAGCCGTTTAAAATGAGCTGGGTCTTTAGGTCTAAGATTTATACAAGTCAATAGGAGCCGGTAAACAATACCCTTGTTTCCCCCTCCCACGTGCTGAACCAATTGAGAAATAAGACCTAGAGAAGGGCAGATGGAGCCCCCAAACATCACTTTTGCTAAAGATAAATTTGCTATTAGAGAACATGGCTCTATCTGCGGGGACATGGCCTGCCTTATGTCACACCCAGAATAGGCAGACTCGCCCACCCAGGTGTAGGCAGCTTCAGGCCGTCGCAGGGGCTGGAGGGGCTGAGCAGAACCTGGTCCCCTGTGGGCAGCTCAATCCCAAGAGAGTAGGGAAAGCCCATGAGTGGTCGGTCTAGATAGGGTTGCTTCTGGGGGACTTCGTGGGAGTCGGGAAGAATTTTCTTCCAGAAGGGTAGAATCGAAAACAAGAAAAAGAGGGGGTGGGGTTGAGGTGTGTGGGGAGAATGAGAGAGAGCATGCAAGTAGAGTAATTGTATAGTACAACTTATTTTCATTTAAAAAAATGGGAAAAAATAAACCCCTACATCTGCATGAGCACAGACTAGCATGGGAGAGTACGAGGTCTGTCCTGAAAGTTACCAGCCATGCAAACCATTTTAATTATATTGACATTGACTTGATACTTTCTGCACAAACCTCATACACCCCAAGGTCTCCCCCAAGGGGTGAGGGTAGACCAGGGAGGGAAAGATGACAAATGGTGTTTAAGGGAGTCAAGGCAATGAGGTACAAGGGTCTCGCCCACTAGGAGCTGAAGGTCCTATGGGGAAGCTCAGGTGACCTTGTAGGATCCCATCTGGCAAATGAGACAGGGTTACAGGTCTGGGCTGGAGCTCAATCATGCAGACTCTCTCATGTTCACGAGAGTCTGAAGACACCAGAGCGGGGCTCGTGGAGGAGATGGACCCTGGCTGGGAGGCCAAGAGTCCAGATCTCAGAATGGTCCCTAGACCAGGGGCATCCATGTTAGTTGGAAACTTATTAGAAAGAGAGATGTGTGGGTTCCGCCCAGATCTATTGAATAAAACTTGGGGGACCTTTTACCATACCCTCCAGCTGTCCCTGATGTTTGCTAACAATGTAGAAACACGGATGTCGAAGATACAGCTTTGGAGTCAGATCACGTGGGTTTAATCCTGGATCTGGTTCTTAATAACTCTGGAGCCTCGAGCAACGCAGATAACTTCTGGGGAAAAGGGGAATATTGTCCTGTCTCCTATGGTGATAGTCATTATGTGTACGCTGGGCACCATTCTTGATAGTGAAGTCTACAGTTGAACAGTCATGACCTCTGACCTCAAGGAGCTAGCAGTTAGTGGGGTGTAATAAGAGCCCGTGTTTATTGAGCACCTGCTATGTGCCAATGACTATGATGGATGATTTATGTGTATCACCTCATTTAGTCCTCAAAACACCCCTATAAAATAGGAGCATTTATTATGCCTTCTTCCCCCCACCCCCCTCCCAGAAGAGACTGAGCAGCCAGGCAAACTACACATGGCCGCTGAGTGTGGCAGCCAAGAGCCAGCGCAGGTTGCCCAACTCGGGAGCCCCAGAGAGGGAAACGTCCACGTTGCTGACCCATCTGGAGGCACGTCCGGACGTGCAGCACCCCTTCCGCAGAGAAGAGATCCGAGCTGTGAGGCAGGCCCCAGGTAAACACGAGGGGAGTGTTTCCAGGACCCCCTTCCTGGCTGCTTAGATGCGAGGGTAAATTTTTCCACAATTCCACACCTCCTTCCTATTTCAAAACATCTACATTTTCAAATCTTTAAGGCTGTTGGCTCAGGATCGTTGCCAGAATTCTACCAAAAAGTCAAAGCGAGCAAGAGAGAAGTGAGCTGTGGGGAATATCTGAGTGTAACCGCGAGAGTTCAGGGCTGATGGCACGAAGGCATCCCCGTGCCAGAGCGTTGCTCCTGTGTTGAGTTATTGGGGATGTTACTTGGATCCCACTCCTTGCTGGGTTGGTCATCTGCTGTTCTCTCATTGGCTCTGTGTCCCCAGAGGCTGACCACCGAACACACACCCCCACCAGTCAGCTGCCCTTGGCCTCTGGTTTCCAGCTGGTGGTACTAAGAGAAAAAGGCAGGAAGACAGAGAGATGGGGGAGGGGGGGGTGTCTCCCTTCTCCCCATGCCCTCCTGCATGGCCACAGTGGGCCTCGCAGTGGCCACTTTTCTCTGTGACCACTGTCTTCACAGAGCTCCCTCTTCCTTGGGCCCAGCCCTCACGGGCAGCCAGCCCCTTCCCTTGCCCCTTGAGGTCTGGAATGGTAATGGCTTTCGGCCATGGCTGGCCTCTGCGGTACTTCACCACCCTTCATAGCTTTCCTTACCCCACCCTCACCTCATAAAACATCTCACTACACTCTCTTCCTAGTAAACCTTTGGAGCATTTCATCTGCTTCATAGTGGGACCTCTGCTGACGCAGACACGGACGCCAGCAATGGCTGGCACTGATGGAGCGCTGACCACCCGTGTGGCCTGGCTCTAAAACCTCTACAGGCTCAAACTCATCCGACCCCCTCTGTGCAGTCAGTGCTACCTGGCATCATTCTTGCATGAACGATAGTTACCGTTGGCCTTGAGCTTTAGGCACGGCTCCAGAGGAAGGGAACGGAAGGGTAGATTAAAAAGGAAGCTCCTATAATGGGATCGGACTTTTATTACCAGGCCTTGGAGATGGATGTGGCAGAGGCCTCCATCAATGACAGGCTCTTGCTGGGGCTAGTTTTCCCTCCCCGGGCTCTCAGGTGCCGGAACCGTTTCCTGGGCTGCGGGGCCCCTCCAAGTACCCAGCTCCACGAGCTCCTGCCGGCTGATGGATTGGCTGACACCATGCGGCTGAGCAAGTAGATGCTTTCACAGCAGCTGCTGCCAGGGGAAAATTCCAAATGCAAAATATTAGTATTAATTATGACGATTGCTCTTTCGGCTGCAAGTACTGTGTTGGCTTACAAGAAAGAGATAAGGCATCTCTGCCAGAGTTAAAAGACTGATTAATGCTGGTGGATTTTGTCCTCTGAGAGGAGGCGGCAGTGTGTTTTCTTTTTAATGACTCCTAGCCTGGAGTGGAAGAAAAGGAAAACCAACTTGGATTTGAGACCGGGCTAGGCCCAAGGCTGCGTGACCTTGGGTGAATTACTTAACCTCTCTGTGCCTCAGAGTCTTCGTTGATCAAGTAAGAAGTTAGGACTAAGTAATGTCTATGATCCCTTCTAACAGTTCTCCCAAGATGCTAGGCCCCAGCTGACTGGCTACTTGTCTGTATTCATCCATCCTTTCTCCTACCCATGCCAGTGCCTCCTGTGTCCTGGGTTCTTTAGGATGTGAGAGTTGAAAGTATTTTCCTCCTACTGCCATGAGAGACATGTGCATGGTGGGGAGAAGGGACAAAGGTAAGGGCCTCATACAGAGTTTCTTCTTCCTCCTCCCTCTTCCCCCTCTCAAGAACTTAATTATAGAAATTAATCCTTTTAATCCTCCTAAAACCTTATTAAGGAACATGATGTTATTACCCTTGCTTTACAGATGAGGACAGGGAGGCGTGGGACTTTGAACTCATGTTTTTGAGGTCACACAGCTGGAAGGAGCAGCTGATTGATTGTCCAAGCTAAACGCAGCCCCTTAGAGCCCATCCTGCCTGATGGACCTCAGCCCTGCCTGCGCATTGGAGTCACCGGGGCAGCCTGAAATCTGCTGCCACCTGGGTCCCACCCAGAAGTTCCGACTTGGTTTGAGACGTAGCCGGGTGTCTGGGTTTTTGAAGTATCCCCCGGATGATTTTAACATGCGGCAAAGTTTGAGAACCACACATTTCACGTAATTACCTATTTTGCCCTGAGTCTCAAGGAAGGGCAGTGGATTTGCCTGAGTTTCTCCATCAAGTCTGGCTCTGCCCCTGCAACCCTCTGGGTAGGAGAAGAGGAAGTGGTGCTGAAACCTGGAGAAGCTAGTCCTGCTCTATGCAGCCCCCTCACCACCCTGTGTCTCTGAATCTTCCCAAGGGCATCACCAGAATGGTCTCCACTGTCCCCCAAGCCTTGAGGCAATGTGGGCCCCCAAGGAGGGGGCTCAAATAGAGGAAATGGGTGCTGGAGGCCTTGCTGGGATCAGGCCTGGGGACTTAATTATCCTTCATCCTGAGCCTTTGTTCTCATCCTCTTCCTGCAAGTGACTTCTTGAGCTGATTCCTCACTGGTTTCATCCAGTGGAGTCAACAGCATCTGATCTACCGTGTGTACTGATGCTGATGCTCACTGACCCTAGGCAGGAACAGACTAGGGGCTTGGGCTGAAACCAAATCGTAAGAGCAACTACCTAAGACATGCTTCCCATAGGCAAGATGCTGTGAGCATTATTTCATTCATGCCTCACAAATGTAAGTGGGAAGTATTATAAATCCTATGTTTCAGTTATGGAAACAGAAGCATAGAAGGGTTTGATTTGCCCAGGGTACATCAGCTAGTGACAGAATGGAGTGCCACCTCCTCCAGGAAGCCTCCCTTGAATACCAGATAGGTCAGAACAGATCCTTTGATATGTTTCAGCATTCTTTATGTGTTAATTATCTCCCTTTATAATTAAGTGTTCAGCTGTTATTTAACAAGGTTCTATCTCTCCCATTAAACTGTAAGCTCCTTGAGGGGGCTGTTTTCACTCAGTCCTCCCATATCACCAGTTCTCAGCTGAATGCCTACCATGTGGCAGATCAGCCACTCAGTAAGTGTTGAAAGAAAGAAAAGACAAATAGCCCAACTGATTCCAAAATCAGTGTTTACTCACCTATCCATGTACAGTCTGACAGATTTCCCCAAAATTCACATCAACTAGTTGGGAATGATTTACAAAATTAGCTTCTTCTAAGAGAGGAGGGTGGCCCAGGAAGAGAAAGCCCTGGGGTCCTTGCTACATTAAGGATTTGGGAAATCCTTGAGAATTTTTAACTTAAGAAGAAAACATCTTAGACTCCATCACAGCTGTGCATCCTTTATGCATCTTCATGGGCTCAGCAGAGGCCAAGGGCCTGCCCTGCGCAGGCAGAGATCTGGCTGTTCAATTGAATCACAGATTCATCGAGCATTACTTGTGTGACAAGCGGTGGCAGTTAGGATTGTATTTAGCTGCATGCAGTGGAAACCCATCCAGCAGATTAACCAAATTGGGATGTGGCTTTTCTACCTGAGTCTTCCCGGACATTGACAAATCAGCATTTTTTGAAGCATCTTACACCAAACTGGCAGAAGATCATTTCTGTCTGAGGAAGGGCAGTTCTAATATTGGGGGAACCAGAGAGCCCATAGAATAAATGTTTTGGGGTTCACCTTCATGTGATGCGGTGGCAAGGACTGTGTACCCTTCTCAGAACATAGTCTCATGAACTCATTTGGGGATCTGCGATGGAATTCAATACTGACAGCGTGGGTAAGAAATAACACTCCCAGGGGCAAAAGATGAGCATGGCTTTGCCTCATTTCCCTGCAGGAGTTAGCAAACAGAAAAGAAACACATCCACAATAGCACTGAGAAGACACCCTTCAGACCCCCACCTCTCCACCCTGCTCTCTACCCCAGGAGGCTGACCACATGGACCACATCTGTGAGTTCTGCCATTTTTGGGTCTTGGCTGGTGAAGAAGGAAAGAGAGTGGGTGGGAGTCTTTATTTCCCTGCCAGCTGGCTAGTCTTCAGAGGTCACTGCTTTTCAGGCGACTGTCTCTCCACTGAAAGTTCTTTCTTTGGGCTCCTGCTAACGGCCCCTGCTTTCCCCTGGCCACCCAGGGGGGTAATGGCTGCCCACGGTGGCTACCTCCAGCTTAGTGCCTTTTCCCCATGGCCCCACTCCCTGCCCCAGGCAGATGGGTCAGGAGCAGCCTCTCTGAGGAGGTGACTTGAAAGCCAGTACCTGAAAGGAACGGAGGAATCTGTCAGCCAACCACCTGGTTTGGGGTGGAGGATCCCTGGCGGACCAAATGTGGGCAAACAATAAACAATCAGGTGTTTTCTTCCAGAGAGAGCAACTTCCGCTATGCAGAGAGGGAGAGAGAGTTTGGGAGATGTGTTTGTTTTCATTGCAGAGAGATTAAAAAAAAACAAAACAAAACGTTAAACAAGCCTTACTGGGGTGGCCCATGTCCCAGGACAGCCTGTCCCATGGTCCCTATACTTGGACTTTATTTCTCCCCTCCTTTGCTGGCCTGCCTAGGAGCAAGGTTCAGCCTGGCTCTGTCCTGTCTTAACCAGCCTCAGGCAGGCCAGGCCACCATGTGCCTCCTCTGGGCACAGAGAAGACTAGGCAATGCCACCCATCACAGCCTCCCCATGGTCTGCTCCGTGTCACGGAGGATTCTTGTGCTAGAACCGGGCTCATATGAAAATGCTGATCTACATTTTAAATGTTTCCATTGTGTCCATGGGGATCTCCATGCCATATGTTTGCGAGAGCTCTGGGGCCTCCGTATTCTTGATTTTGCACGTTTAAAATGAGGCTAAAGGTGACTTGGAATAAAGCGAGTAAGAGGTCAGTGGTAAGATGTCCCCGTAGTAAAGACTGACTTCCAAGGCTTTCTTTCCCACGAAGAGCACCAGAGGCTGTTAGGCTGACACAGACCCTAGAGATCATCTCCTTGAACTGGTTCAGCCTCTCTCTCAGTTCAAGCTCTCCTCTTCTCTCCTCCCTTCCTCTCTCCTTCCTTGCCTTTCTTCCCCAAATGTAAGTCGACCCCCTGGCTGCTGTAACAAATGAGCACAAACCCAGTGGCTTAAAACGACACAAGTTTATCCTGCAGTTCTGGAGGTCAGAAGTGCAAAACGGGTCTCACTGCGGAGAAATCAAGCTGTCAGCAGGACTGTGTTCCGGCCGGAGGCTCCAGGGAAGAGTCCATTTCTTTGCCTTTTCCAGCTTCTAGAGGCCACCTGCCTTCCTTAACTCCCAGCCCCTTCCTCCATCTGCAAAGCTGGCAATAAACAGTGAGGTCTTCCTCATGCTGTATCACTCCCCCTCTGGCTCTCCTCCTTCCCTCCTTCACTTTATAAGGGTTCTTGGGATTCCGCTGGGCCTGCCTGGATAACCCAGGACGATCTCTCCATCTCAAAACCCTGAACTTAGTCACACCGCAAAGTCGCTTTTGTCACGTAATGTCACGTATTCACAGGCTCTGGGGATTAAAATGTGGACATCTCTGGGAGTCCCTTATTCTGCCTGTCACACCACCCCTCCTGCAGTTTTATTTTTAGTGTTCATAGAATTTCTTTTATAAACTTAAAAATAGCCTTTTACTGACTAATATCACTTAGTCATATCAATCACTCCAAATATAGAAAGTAAAACATTTTCTCTTCTTTGCCCCTCCCCGATCTGTCCCACAGACTTTTCTGTGTATCTTTCTGTACATTTTGTATGAATATATGAGTACGTATGTGTGCTTAAAAATTATATAAATCAATCCCTACCATATGTCGAGTCCTACCACCCTCATGCAGTTTACTTTTTCCAAGATATATGCTTTCCCAGCACCTACACTCCTTGTTCCCACTGCCTATTAACATTGTGGTCCACTGCTTAGTTGCGACATTATTACACAGCAGTTACATATGTACATTTATGTCTGTCTCCCTTACTGAACAGAAAGCCTATGGTCATGCCTAGTGCAACTCATGCTTCTTGATCACCTGCCATGTGCCAAGCACAGTGTGAGATACAGAGATAAGCAATCATGACTTATTCTTTGCGCCTGTTAATTGTCTAGTGGAAGAATCAAACGTCACACAAACAGATGCATGTATGATAGCATTGTTTTCCGTGCAGTGAACCCAGGAAGTTGAGGGGAGTTGAAAAGGACATGCTGGGGAAACTGACCTTGGCAGAGTGCATCATTGCTTCCAGTCCCTTACCTCTCCTTCTAGTTTCAACCTTGTGTGACTCTGAAGTTTTTTTCATAACAGCAGAGTACATTTCCACACCCCACTGACTTTTGGCTTGGCCCTGTGACCTGCTTCGGCAAATAAGATGAAGTGAAGGCGACGCTGACCCAATGCCAAGTGGAGGCCTTGACAGTTCCTGGCGTGTTTCCACTTGTTCTCTTGTGCCTCTGCCATGCCTTGAGAATATGACTCAATTAGCCCGCTGGTCCCATGAAGAGGCTGAGGAACAAGTGGGGCAGGGTAGCCCCGGATTACTGACCTCTGGTCCCTGACTATGAGTGACAGGGCCCAGCTGAGATCAGCAGAGCTGTCAGGTCCATCCTGACCCAGGTCAGCTAAATTCTAGATCATTTGCACTCTTGTGAGTTCATGAAATGCTATGGATGCAAACTGCTAAGATTTTGAAAGTATTTTTAATGCAGAATTATTGTTTGTAGTTAACTGACACACTGACTTAGGCTGAGCAGGCTATGTCAGGATGCTGTAAAGTAATGGCATCTCAGTGAAAACTAAGTGGGTGAATGAGGAGGAAAGGTGCATTCCAGGCTGAGGGATAAGCAAAGGTCCTGAGGCAGGAAGGACCCAAATATTTGATAAGGTGAAAGAACTTAGGATTTTCTAGGGGTGCAAAGGTGACCAGGGGTGGTGGAAGAGTGTTGGCAAGGAAACAGACATCTGGATGCTTCCCTTCTCTGTCATGGCACTGAGCAAAATTTGATGTGCTGCTGTATTGTGCATTTTTGTGATGTTTCCAGTTGCAAATCCCGTGGTGAAAGAGTCCATGATGTATTTACCTTTATCTCCTCTTACTCTTTCAGGGCAGTATCTCCTATCACAGTAAATGCCCACTATCTCAGGTGAATGAAAGTTCAGCTAATGTGGGAGGTGCTGAAAGAACAGCTCCCCAGCGTCTCCCTATTTTGGTGATTAGGTCTTTGGTGAAGACCCCTCTCCTTTACCCATAGTTCCCTATTTTCATGTTGAGCCTTCTGTTTTCTCATGGAATTTATTGCTTTATGATGTTATAGTTATAGAATTATTGCTTTGGTATGTCTCTTCCATGAGGGACTTTTGTCTTCTTCATCACTGCATTCTCAGTGCCTAGGACTGTGCCTGACATAGGTGTAGATGCACAAAACATATTTGTTGACATGTATGTGACGAGATGCTGAAATAGTGCTGAAGAACCCTCCACGAAGCACAACCCAGATGTTAGTGAACTCCTTGTTTATTGGTTCAGTGAGAAAGTGGGACAAAGCTTTCTTACATGAGATGGGAAGAATTCGTGGGCAGAGCAAACAAAAGAAGTGGTTAAGTCATGCATGATTCTCACTGGGATAGGTAGGGCCTTAGGGTTTTAACATACAACCCTATACAACCCAGGGCTCACAGTATTGTATCAGTTATCTGTTTCTGTGAACAAACCAAAACTAGGTGACTTAAATGCTTGTGAGCATTTGCTCACAATTCTGTAAGACGGAAATATGGGATAAGTTCCACTGGGTGGTTCTATTGGTCTTACATGAATTAACTCATATGGCAACTAGACTAGGATTGGAAGAGTCAAATGCTAGTGGTGGTGAATATTGACTAGGCTACTCACTCTATAGAATTTCTCATCTTCAAGGATGATGGTAGCTTCAGGACAGCAAAGAGAGTGACCAGCCCTACTGCTTTCCCTAGGACTATCTTGGTTTTTAGCAATGAAAGTCCCATATCATAGGAGACTCTTCAGGCCTGGAAAAATCAGGTTGCTCTGTCGCTCTAGCAATAGAAAGGTAGAGAGTAGAAGTTACAAAGCCTCTGAAGTCTAGGTTTACAACTTGCACAGTGGGAATTATGTAGCATTCTATTTATCAAAGCATGTCACAACACCAGCCCAGATTCAAAGGGGTAGAGAAATAGACTTCATATCTTGATGATAAATGCAGCAAACACATATTGCAAAAGGGAGTGCATACAGGGATAGGAGGATTTTTGCAGTCTACTGTGACCATTGTGGAAAGGAAGACCACAGATTCATAACTCAAAGTAGGCTTTTTTGGTTATTGAAAAACCTATAGAGGAAAGAAATATTGAGAGAGCCTCCACTAGCCAAATGTTGAGTGATGATGGCACTTCAGTGTCTTAATACATCAAAAATGATAGGCTTTCTTTTATATGTAAACACAACCTAAGATGCCTCCCCTTGGGAACAAGGCCTTACAGTCAGCAAGTTAGAGGAGATGATAAAAAAAATGCAGGCAAAGAAGAGAAGACTTCTTGGTAATTAAGAGAGGGCAGGGCAAATTTTGTAATCAAATGTTAACAATATCAAAAAGGCTACCTCAAGAGTGGTATTGATAACTTGCTTATCCAGTAATTATTTGAGAGAATTAACTTTATACTTATATAATAACGCTGTGCCCCAGACACTGTTCTAGTATAGGTGATTTACATCGATTAGCACATTTAAAAGTCATATTTACCGATGAGGAAACTGAGGTTCCTGATCACCTAGGTAGTAAGTGGTAGAATCAGAATTTACACCCAGGCAGCCTGGCTCTTAACCTGCCTTTCCAGGGGCTACTATTTGGCTGAGAGATTAACTTTCTTTTTCTAATTAGTGGTTGGGACTAGTAATCTAAAGGTCTATCTGTTATGGAGGTTGCTCCTTCTCTTTAGAGTTAGAGAAAGAGAGAAAGACGGCGCCCCGGAGAATTTGGCCCATGAGCTGAAGTTCAAGATTTTGGTTTCCACCCAGGGGGGAATGGAGCAGCCTCTTACGCAAGTGCGATGGTTTAGTTTCCACTACAGCAGGGGTCTGCACCAGCCTGGAGTAGCCAGGAAGCCCTGCAGGCCAAGGGGGATCTCCCCACCCATGGACATGGTTGTGGAAGGGAGGCAGCTACCATGAGGGTCCGCAGGGCCAGTTGGCCTGGAAAATGCACTACCCAGAAGGACTCTAGGTACAGCTATGGCTGATGCTCTGGGGCCAGCATGTGGCTATGTAGGATTTTCCAGTCGCTGTGGAGCGACCCAGGCCTTAGAGAGAATCATCTTTCGCACGTGCACACCTGGCGAATGGAGCACTGCCCCCTCTGGGAGCCCTGGGAGAGAAATTAGCTTTATGACTTCTTTATTTCTTTCTGAGCCTGTCTTTCACATCTGTGAAGTGGGACAAACAAGTTTCTGCCTGGCCTCTGCCTGTTCACTGACTGCTGATTACATGCCTACCAGGCACTATGCTAAGTGCCACTTATGCACAAGATTATTATGGGGGAAATAAATAAGATGAAAATGAAAGCATGTAGCATGCTTTTAAGCTTGTCCCTTTTTTTTTGGTTTGTTTTTTTTTTGTTTCTTTTCCATTAGAAAACAGGTCAAGCATTGCTGTTTCCTGGCCTCGGGTCACCCCGCTCTCCCTGGCTGGATTTCTTGTAAATGGATCCAATTAGTCACCAAAAGAGCTGAGAATAATGATCAGCTCAGTGCAAATAGGTGACTTACTGGTTCTGGCCTGGCTCTGCAGTTATCCTTACTACCCCTTCCACAGGATTAAAGCAGGTTGGTAATTTGTAACTACCAAGTGTAATTTTCTGGCAAATTGGGAATACATTTCAATCTCCTAATTAATTTGGGAGGTCGAAAATTGTTGATGTTGACATGGACCGTTTGGCTTCTGCTTCCCTTCCTTCTTCCTCTCTGGTGGATAAAAGCCCAGGAGTAGGAAAAACATCACTGGTGTTTCTCATTGCTTCCTCTTTTCATTCCCAAGGCTCAGTGTTTCGTTTGAATCATATAGTATACATAGTAATATTCACTTCAGTAGATTGAAACCTGTTTGTGCAATAACTAATATAGATAGCATAGTGTGCTAACTTCTAAGCCGTGAGAAGATGACAATGTCCGGTCCCTGCTCTCAGGGAGTTTGCAGTGTTGAGGGGAAAGAATGCAGTGGCGCAGGGTCTAATGCAAATAGAGTTAAATTCGGACTGCATAGGGACTCCACAGACAGTCTTCATTGTTTTAGTAAAGCCACAGGTGGTTTTCTTTTACTCATGATTGGCATTATGTCTTTCAGCGAATGCTGTTCAAAGCCAAAGTTACATGTTCCCCTAGCATCTGATTGGTCGTGAAAATGAAATTAAGTTCTTCACCTGCTCCTGGTTCACTATACATAAATCCCAGACATGCTCCTGTCCCTGGGAACATATTCCCAAAGAACCTGTGTGAGGCCCATGAAAGAAGAATTGCTGAGACTTCATTTTGCTTCTCTTGGAAGTGCTGTGGCCTTGAGATTTGCTGTCCTGTCCCACAAACATGCATTCTTGACTCATAATCCCTCTTATCCTTATTTCAAGGTCCAGCTGGTCTGCCACACTTCCCCGACCATCTGTATCAACATTGATCTTTCCTTTCTTTACACTATATGTAGCATTCACAGTCCAATGCTCTTATCTTGACATTTCATCATACACCACATTGAATTGTTAGTTAACTTTCATTCTACATTGTGTCGTTGAACAGGGATTTGGGGATAAGGCACAGCAGATGAAAAAGTGCAGGTTTGGGAGGTAAAACAATTTGAGTTTATATTCTTATCCCTCTGCTTATTTTTTTTTAGGTGTCACATATTCTGCAGGATCATTACTCAATTGTGAGAATTAAAATGGGAAGCATCTTTCTTTAATTATCTCCTTCCCTTAAATTTCAACTCCCAGCCTTATACAGTGTGTCTATGGGTTCTACTTAATACTAGTTGTATGAATGAGGGCCAGTTACATGCAGTTAAATTATGGGTGGATTAAAGCTTTTCTTTCACCCACAATCATAAAATATTAGAATATACATCTTCTGATTCTCAGCCCAATATTCTGTCCACTATATAGTAGAATCCATAATGAGTATTTTTTTTTAGTGCACATTAAGCGTATTAAGTCCAAAGCACCATCTCTTCAAGGAAATAGACATAAAAGGATTCCTATTCTCAAGATGTTTCAGTCTATCTGGGAAGCTAAAGATATTTAGCTCTTACCCATGTCACCTCTATTCCAACAACTAAACCTCTAAAACTTGGAGTTCTATGGGCCATGGTCCAGGTCACCCTTTAGCTTCACACTCTCCTTGGATGAACTCACCCACTTCCATGGCTACTTGCCATATGCCAGAAACCCCCAAGTTTATATCTAAAGCCTCGACTTTTCAACTTCAGACACACATATGCAGCTATACAGCTGTCTACTTAACGCATGCATTTACATTCCACAGCTACTTCAAATTAAGTTGGTCTGAAACAAGCCTCCCTCTCCTCCAAATCTTCACCACCTCTTCACTAACTGGCTAAAGCCAGAGACCCAGGGGTCATCTTGTAGTTCCCTCTGTCTCATATCCCCCAGCCCACATCCCAATCACTAAGTCATACAGCTTCTACCTTCAAACTGTAATGGAATCCGCCGTTTCTCTCCACCTCCATTAACATCGCCAAAGTTTGAGCCAGCATCATCTGTCCCTTATGACACTGTAGCAGCTGCCTCCCAACTCTCCTCTAATCCATTTTCCGCATGGCAACAACAGTGACCTTTTTCAGTACAGAGCAGATCAGGCTACTTCCCTGCTGAAAATCCCCCTATGCCTTTGCTGGTAGATGAAGATTTAGAGTCATTTTAAATGTCAAGCTTTTGGAGAGCCCTCAGAAGCTGCCCCTGCTGACTTCTGAAACGCCAGCTCCTACAACTCCCCACCCGGTTACCTCCTTCCAGTCACACTGATCTTTTCACACTTTTCTGGGGGAGTCTTCTCTGGCCCCCACTATTTAGATTGGTTCCCTTATTATGCCTTCTTATGACACCTTGACCTTTTTTGGTACTATTTATCATAATTGTAATTCTATGGTACGTTGCATAAATATTCAGTTGTTGATTTGTTTGTTAGTCTCCAAGCTCCTTAAGAATAGATATCATGTCTTCGCAGCACCCAGCCCTCTGCGTAGCGTATACAGACACCCCTTAAATAACGGTGGAAAGAGTGAGAGCTGTAGGATAGCTTATGTCAGGTACCAAAGAAAACTCAAAATAGTGAATGTGGTAAGAATTCAGAGAAAGGAAAGGTGACTAGGGCCATGGGTGGGTGAGATGGGTTACCTTTTAGAGAGAAACAAGACTTTTCAAAGGTGGCCATGGGTGACTAACATTCAGGGGACAAAGAGTGTACCAGTTTGCTATTAAAAATTAAGTTGGGGAAGTAAGTTGAGGCCATCTTGTAGAAGGCCTCGAGTGTCAGGCTAAGGAAGTTAAACTTTATTCTGTAGATAATGGGAAGCCAGTGATATTTTCTGAGCATGCATGGTAACATTTGCAAGCCAGTGCCATGAGAAACACTTCTTCTGGCACTCTCAGCTGCCTGCAAGAGAAACCCATTCCAAATAGGCTTAAGCAAAAGAGAATTTATTGGCCACCACAACTGGAAAATCTAGGGATAGACCTTGCTTGATGCATCGTTTAATCCAACAGCTCAAATGATATAACAGGTTTCTTCCTCAATCTTTCTACTCTGCATGCTTTGAGTAGGCACCTTTCCCTGATAGGCTTTCCCTCTTGGTGGTAGGATTGTTGCAACAGCTCCAGGATCACACCCTTCAGGGCTAAAGTCTAGGAAAAAGAGATAACTTTCCTGGTGATGCCAAAACAAACATAGAACTGAGTCTAAACAGCTGGGACAGGCTAGTTTGGTTCATGTGCACCTCTCAGGACCAGCATTTGTGATGACAGAAATGCAGTGTGTCAATTGGCTGAGGACTAGTTCAAGTTCCTAGCCCTCCTTCTTCAGCTCGGGGTGGGTCAGCCTTGACCAATCCATACTGAATGAGAGCAGGGACATAGTGAATTTCCAGCTGGAAGCAGGGCTGTCACTGTTCCTTAGAAGCCAGGCCCCAAACCCCCAAATATCTGGAACAGGAAAGAGGGTCAGCCTGGCAGTGTTAGAGAACAGACCGAAACAAAGAGAAACCACTGCTGAGGTTGCTCATTCTTCTGTTTCCTGCAGTATCAGGGCAGCATTGAACTCTGCCACTCAGTTCTTTGCCAATATCTAAGCACCTCTTACGATGCTCCACTTGCCAAGGTCCCCATAGATCTACTGCTTTGCCTCCAGAGAGATAAATCAGAAGGGGAAGAAGGAATTAGGATGCCTACAGGTGCCTTGCAGGCCATCCCTATTCCACTGTCATAAATTGGTCACAATCTGCCATTTAAGAAGACCCTTACGGTTTCATTTTAGTAGCTGCTGTAGCAGTGTGTTTGGGAAAGGCTCCTAAGCTGGCAGGATTGTTAATCTGTCTAGAGTTATGGTGATATCATTCTTCCAGAATTTGTTGTGATAAAAATGGGTTGAGAAAGATCAGATCCTTTTTTAGATTTCTCATGGCTTGTATTTATTGCACAAATAACATCACAACCACCATAAAGGAAGAAAAAAAGGTGAGGTAAGAGTAGGCTTCTGTAAATGTTGTCTGAAAGAGACAGACAGCCCTTAGCAGATGTGTAAATATTGTCTTCAATTTATCTTGTATCCTCTAAATGTGAACTTGTCAAAAAATAACCTCGTTCTGTAATAGCACCATGAGGCACATTAATACAAAGTGCAACAGTTCTATTGACTATTTTAATAAGTATTAGCTAGACAAGATAAGTTATTGTCCTTAGTCATCTCATTTTAGATGGAGAAGCTTGAGAAAAGTGGGACTAAAGAAAGAAATACGATACCATTTATCTACCTTTTGTCTGTGGTCATTTCTTCTACTGCATAGTCTTAAATGTGACGAGTGTAACTTCTAAATGATTTCCTGTCTTATAGTTTAATCTCCCGAGAGGTGGATGGGTCATTGAGTTCTCAACCTTCTGAAAATTCCATGGAACCAAAAAGGCATTAAGTACATATTTGTGAACAAGGGTGATGGATCACTTTGTTGTGACCTTGGCTGCTTGGGGAATTGGCTGGTGTGGGGCGATATTGTGGTAAGATTGTCATCTGATGACTTGACCTACTTTGATGCAGAATTCCCCCACACCTGCACTTTTTAAGTCTTTTTAACAATTCATGGTTCATCTGTTCATTTAATGTGCTTGAGACAAACATTGATTGCTACCATTTTAAGACTGTCATTGAAAGAGCATAGCTTTTTCCAATGTGTGGGGAAGATGAGTATCTGCAGAGCCTCTGGCCATCAGTAACATTTGACTGGTGTGCAGGTGGTAAATTGAATAAATAGGGTCTCTCATGTGTTAGAAAGTGGTTTCTGTAGATAGATAGGAAATTAAAGTTGCTCACAATGAGTCAGATCTGAAATAATGGTGTTCAAAACTGTTGACTCCCACTCAGGTATTTTAAGGACCCAGTCAGCTATTCTTAATCTTCTTCAAAATGCAAGGTACGAGAATATAACCACAGGTAACTGGAAGCATTACTTCTCCCCTTTGGGTTCATTTGCATAATACAGAAGCTAGTACAATCAACATTTAGGAGCTCATGGCCCTCAACATTAATGGAGCCACTTCACCAATGCTTCCATGGGCTTTTCTTTTTCCCGACCCCGGACCCAGAACCTCCAGTCATCCGGTTGTCTCTCCCCCCATGACGGTGCTCTTCCCTCCCCAGCTAAGTGGAGGGAACCGCTACACTGGCTGTCCCAGACCTCCGGGCCTCCCCACTCCCATTCCCGTGTCCTGTTTGCTTCAAACAAGGGCCCGTCCAATGGACCATGTTCATTCTGCCTTTCGGAGCTTGGGTTTTTGGGGACATTAAAGAATCATCACCAGCGTGTGGAAGTTTTAAGGCACTCCTTTTTATGATGATTTTTTTCTTTAACCGCATAATAGAGGTTGTGATGGATTGCACAAGGCAAGCACCTGACGCGTGGGGACCAGTGGTCTGAACCTGCCTGTCGTGTGCAGACAGCGGTGAGTGGCGCCTCTCCGCTCTCCCTCATCACACTGTGTTTATGTTTGTTGCTGCTCCTTGGGGACTCGGACTGCCTCCCTCTCCTGGCTTCTGTCATGCCTTGCAGCCTCTTCTGTCATGCCTCCCAGCACCCTGCAGCACTCCACACGACTCCTGTTCTGGGTTGGATGTGGGTACTTCTTCCGCACCACGCTCTTTGTCAGCCCTGAGCATTTCAAGAGCAAACAGGGTTGGCAGGAGCAGATGCGCTGCTATTCCACCCTCGCTTGTCCTGATTAGCCGTCTTTTTCCGAGGCAAATCACCAAGGGAGTGCGCGTCCTAGTCCTACTGCAAATGCCGGTGCTTGCTGACTTGACTCCTACCAGTGGCTCCCCTCTCAGCTCCTGTGCGTCTCTCAGACCCAGTGGGAGAAAAGAACATTCCTTTGGTGCCTTGACCAGGAACGTTCCTCATGTATCAAGGTGCAGCCATTTATGCCTGTTATGCGGAAGGCGTATCCCCTCTGCCATAGCTTGTAATCCTCAGATCAATGATGGAGCTGAGAGGTGAACTCCGGCCCTGGCCAAGTCCCTCTAGTGCCTTGTTAGGACACCATGCCTTCCTTCTTAGATTCTGTGGGGTCATCCCCTGCCCCCTCAGGCTGAATGAAGTCTCATTTCTCCAGCTGCTGGGAGTGCTGGTGGCTGACAGCTCTCAGCTGAGTCCCCTCTGTTGGCCAGCTGGCCTCAGCGCAGCACAACCCTGCAGGGCCAGATGGTGGCATCTGGTGGCATCGGCTGTGGCTTACCTGTGACTACATCCCAGTTCTGTTCCTCCCTCTGCCCCTTCCTATGGCCTTCATCTACCCCTCGGGTGACCTGAGCAGACCCTCCAATCGGCTTCCTGGTTTACCTACTTTGGTCACCGGTTGTCCTGTTTGCTTTGCTGGCTCTTCTACCTTCTGCCATCTTCTAATTTGGGTTTTATCCAGGTTGTGCCCCTTTCCCGTCTCTGTTTTCTGTCTTTTTCCTCATCCTCCCTCTCTTCATGGTCACCCACCCTGCCAGAAAGTGGCCCGCAAGCCCTCACATGCAGTGAGTAGCTCCTGAGCAGGGCTGCACGTTGTCTTAAAGGGACGCAGCTTTCGAGAGAATGGGCAGATCTGTCATTTGCATGCGTAACCAGAACATTTCCCCTTTGGCTGCTCCCAAAGTCAGTCTGTTAGAGCTTTTGAATTGTGTTTGCCTATGCTCTTGAGTAAGGGCACTGCCTGTCTTGTACTAAGGGCTATTGTCAAAGCTGATAATAGGCGGAGGAGGCAAGAGGAGGTGGAGAGAAAGGCGACTGTCATCTGAAGTTCTCTGACAGGAGACCAGGTAAAGGGATTCTTCGGAAGTCCTGGAATCGGGAGGACAATGAGCTATTATTGTCAGGGCTTCGTTTCTAGATGGTTTTGATAAGTCCCTTAATCTCAATTGTTTGAATATGGATTACAAGACTTCTAAGAATGCATGAAACCCATGCTGACCTGTGTTTTGGATTCAGTTGAGCTACAGGTAAATCAATGGAAAAGTATTTCTGACTTCAAATATGTTGTTCTAGGGGGAGGAGAGGCAGAGGCAGCCTGACAGAGGAAAATATAACAGCAAAAAGATATGGGGAGAGGAGAGGGAGAAGGGAGCTAATATTTATTAGTTATTACCATGCGCTGAGCATTTAATGCATGTTTTCTCATTTAATATTCATGAAATCTCTGCCCTATTTTACAGGTAAAATACCAGGGACTTGGGACAGATAAAAATCCTTCCTAAGGCCACACTCAGGCTAACCTGACCCCAAAGTTCCTGTCCTGAGCGCCCCACCCTGAGGGAAGGGCTAACTGGTGTAGGATAGGGCACTTCAATGTCCTAACTTTAAGATGATCTTTAGTCAAGTTCACTTTTTATCATCACCCTTCTGATGTGTAGGGACAATGCTACAAGGTCATGACTAAACAAGACATTCCTGAGAAGTGACCTTGGTTTGTTTACCGCACAAACTAATGCAGGTTTTATGGTGAATCCGTCCCATCCCTCTAGTCCAATACCCCTACTCCCCTCTCCTTAGAATCCACACACTCCCCTTCATTCAGAAATGTCTTCCGGAGAGCTTTGGTTTTGTTCATTCTCGTCCTATCCATAGGTCAAGCCATTGTAGCTAACCGGATCAAACCTGCTTTTGATATACTTTCTGAGCGTCGAAAATTCCAGAAGCAGAAAACATTTGTTTTGCTTGGTTGCTTTTTATTTTTTTAATTCTTGTTTATTCTAGTATAGTTGTCCCAATTTTTTCCCCTTTGCCCTCCTCTGCCCAGCCCATACCCCTCTCCCGCAATCAATCCCCACACTGTTGTCCACATCCATGGGTCCTTCATACCAGTTCTTTGACTAATCCCATCCCCTTCTTTCCCCCAGTTCCTCCCTGCCCCCTTTCCTTTGGTAGAGGCTAGTCTGTTCCATGTTTCTATGTCTCTGGTTCTGTTTTACTTGTTAGTGTATCACTTATTCTTATAAGTGAGATCATAGGGTATTTGTCTTTCACTGGCTGGCTTATTTCACTTAGCATAATACTCTCCAGTTCTATTCATGCTGTTGCAAAAGGTAGGGGTTCCTTCTTTCTTTCTGCTGCCTAGTATTCTGTTGTGTAAATGTACTGTAGTGTTTTTTTTTTTTAAATTTATTGTTGTTCTATTACGGTTGTTCCATTTCCCCCCCATTGTTCTGCCCAACCTTGCCCACCCCATCCCCACTCCCACAGTCAATCCCTACCCTGTGGTCCATGTCCGTGGTCATTTACACTAGTTCCTTGACTAAACTCTTTCCTTTCATTCCCCCTTCTCCCCCTCATTCCTCCCCTCTGATCGCTGTCAGCCTGTTCCTTGTTTCCCATGCCTCTGGTTACATTTTGCTCATTTGTTTGTCTTGTCCATTAGCTTCCTGTATTAGGTGAGATCATATGATATTTGTCTTTTGCCACCTGGCTTATTTCACTAAGCATAATACTCTCCAGGTCCATCCATGCTGTTGCAAAAGGTAGGAGTTCTCTCTCTTTCTGTTGTGTGGTATTCCATTGTATAAATGTACCACAGTTTTTAATCCACCCATTTTCTGATGGGCACTGAGGCTGTTTCAAACACTTGGCAGTTATATATAGTGCTACTATGAACATAGAGGTGCATACGTTCTTTTGAATTGGTATTTCAGGATTGTTAGGGTATAATTCCAGGAGTGGGATTGCTGGGTCAAAAGGCAGTTCCATTTTTAATTTTTTGAGGAAATTTCATACTGTTTTTTTTTTTTTTTTTTTTTTTTTTTAAGATTTTATTTCATCATTTTAGAAAGAGGGAAAGGGAAAGAGGCAGAGAGGGAGAGAGACACCAACGTACGGTTGCCCTTCACCTGCCTCCAGCCACAGACCTGACTGGAGATCAGGCTGGCAACCTGGCCATGCGCCCTGGCTGGAGAATCGAACCTGCGACCTTTGGGTTCACAGGCCGGCACTTTATCCACTGTGCTACCAGCTAGGGCACATACTGTTTTTAACAGTGGCTACCCCAGTCTGCATTTCCTCCAATAGTGCACTGGGGTCTCCTTTTCTCCACATGCCCACCAGCACTTGCTGTTTGTTGATTGAACAGTGATAACCACTCTGACAGCTGTAAGGTGATTATCGCTTTGTTGTTATATAAGTCACCATACCATAAAGGTCCTAGCAGAAAACAGGCAATACAATTTCAGATACCCCACACAGCAATATTTTTGCTGCTATATCTCCTAGGGCAAGGGAAATACATATTAAAAAAAAAATAAACAAATGGCTATATCAAACTAAAAACCTTCTGCAAGGCGAAGAAACCATCATCAAAATGAAAAGGCAACCGACTATATGGGAGAACATATTCGCCAATGCTACATCAGACAAGGGTTTGATCCCCTCAAAATATAAAAATCTCATATGGCTCAATCCCAAGAAGACAAACAATGCAATTAAAAAATGGGCAAAAGCCCCGAATTGACACTTCTCCAAGCAGTATGAACAGATGGCCCATGAACATATGAAATGATGCTCAACATCGGAAGCAGAAAATTCCAGAGAGAAGAGAGAGTTGTAATACTTGGGTGCTAAGAAAAGACCTTGTGCTGATGAGCTAGTGATGCCCTTTCATCACACACGTGTGAAAAATGCTTGCTTCTATGAGGGGCGATACCAAATGATTTATCCGATGCCCTTTTATGATTTCAGCAAAGACAGGAAAAGAAGGGCATATTATTTTGCAGGAGAGAGGTTCGGACAAAAATAAAGGCATTTCCTTTTCTCCGAGCTTGATTTTATTTCATTTTTTAAAACGTAGCAGTGGAAATTTGGTATTTGTTTTGAAGAATTGAATGTCCCAAGCTTTTATGTTGGACATTTATGGTCTTAGTCCTGACTACTGCCTCGCAGCTGTTCAGCTGAGCATGGCCAGGCTCTTAGTATTGGCAGGGAAAAGTGACACACAGCTGGTAAACAGTGGCCTCCACCTTAGAACCAACGTCTCAATGTGACGTACTTTTAACATAGGGTGCGTGGTAGGAGCTTACACTTGGTGCCATGACGTTGCAAAGAGTGACTCTTGGATTTTTGTGAATCTGAGGTCTGAGAGGTTCTTTGTGGTTGCCTAGGGCCCAACGGTTTCATAAGGTCAGATAGTCATTCTAGAGAACCGGCAAGGGCAGGTGACTGTGAGCCGACAGCAGCCATTTTGCTTTCTCCCTTTATTCCTGCCCGTGAAACATTTTCCGATTACTTTCCCCTGATGTTTGCCTAGGAGTCCTGAGGAAGGGTCTGAACCATTTGCCTGAGAGATAAAGTCCTCAACAGGACTCCTCCCTACAGAAATCCACCTGCCTCAGGTCAAGAAGCCCATTCCCATTTCCGGCCAGTGGTCCTGTCGCCTTCACTTCCCAGTTTGCACCCCTCTCAGGTTCTGATTGAAAAGCCCTTAATTAGGGTGCTAATTAACTTAGCTAGTTGCTAATGAAGTAGTTGACAGCCCAGATCAATTGAACAGGGGAAAAGCATTCCTGGCTTTGGGTTTGCGGGGCCTCTACAGGATGACAGTCTCTTTTTAATTGCTTTGAAATAGGCTTTGCAGAACAAATCTGCAGCCGTCACTGCCCTGGCTCCTGGTCACGTGGCCGGCCCAGTGACAGCCTGCACTGCAGCTGGAGGGAGGCCTCCAGACTTGGAAAAGCAACGATCTCTTTCCTCTGAGCCTGGTGCTTTCAGAGTGCCCACAGCTGAGGGGATTGCTCTACCCGCCTGTCCTGCGCCTGACCCCCGGCATCCGGAGATCTTAGCTATGAATTTCGACTAAGCCAAATTATTTTAACTGGTGCACTGGTTTAACTGGTGCACACCCCTGTACTATCTATATGCCTCTACCTGGAAAAAGCACAATGAACATTGAAATGAGACAAATGCTGTCATTAATATTTCTCCTTTTTGTGGGGGTGCTAACCTGGATGCTGGACTCTGGCCACAGAACTCGAATAGAGTTTCGGTGGTTATTTCTGTCGAAGTAACAGTGGGTGAATAGTACCACAGCAGACACACGCAGTAGAAGACGCTGCAGCTTCCCCCCTGCAGCCATCCCACACAACGTGGGAGGGTTGTTGTGAAGCTGGGCCTGAGGATGGAGCAGAAGGTCCCAAAGGCCGGAAGCAGAGATGAGGAAGTGAGCAGAACAGAGCTGCAGGGACATGCGGACAGTGTGTGCCTACGCCGAAGGAGGGAAGAGATGTGCAAGTGGTTTAACTACATATTATTTTTTTAGCATTTTTTAAAAAAGATTTTATTTATTATTTTTAGAGAGAGGGAAAGGGAAGGAGGCAGAGAGGGAGAGAAACATCAATGTGTGGTTGCCTTTCACCTGCCTCTAGCCTATGGACCTGGCTTGCCACCTCATTATGTGCCCTGGCTGGGGAATCGAACCAGAGCATTCTTTTTATTTAAGATTTTATTTGTTTATTTTTTAGAGAGAGGGGGAGGGAGGGAGAAAGAGATGGAGGGAAACATCAATGCAGGTTGCCTCTTGCACAATCCCATTTGGGGACTTGGCCCACAACCCAGGCATGTGCCCTGACTGGGAATTGAACCTGTGACCCTTTGGTTCGCAGGCTGATCCACTGAGCCACACCAGCCAGGGCTAAATATTTTTTAAAAATATATAGTGAGCACCTATTGTGTACAGGCACTATAGTGGGCATGAGCTATAGAGTGATGAATAAAACCTGACCCTTGGGAAGACAGACAATAAACAAGTGACTGTAAATAAAATGTGCAGAGCACTGCAGAAGATACATCCCAAGCAGTATAAGCATGTCCTCTATGGGCACTGCAGACTTCCCTGAGGAATGAAATTTAAGTGAAGGTCAAACAAGAGGTGGCTGGACAGAGGGGCCAGAACAGTCCCCACTGCAGGAACAGCATATGGAAGTGGGAGGGCGAGAGCAGGTTTTGTTCTAGGAGCTAAGAAAAGTCTTACTTGCCGGAGCATTCTGAGGAAGGGGAAGGATTTCGTGAGTTGACTGGAGCAGTGCCCAATCATTCACAGCCTTCTGAGCCACACCAAAGATTTAGGACAGTAGTGGACTGTGAGAAGGGCACTAAAAGGTTTTGAGCAGGGAATTCTTATGATCAGATTGTGTTCTTGAAACATCCCAGCTGCTGTGTGGGGAACTGATGGGAAGGGGTCCAGATGGGCTGTGGGGGTTGGGGGTTCACCAAGAGGTTTCTGACATCAGTTCAAGTGTGAGTCCATGGCGGCCTGAACTAGGATGCTGGCCGCGGGGTTGGGCAGAGCTGGGGAGACTTGAGAGTCCATCAGAAGGTAGATGAGCAGGAATTGCTGGTTAAGTGAATGCTGGAAATGAAGAGGAGGAAGTAGCCAAGAATGGTTCCTAAAGGTCTGCTTTGAGCAATGGATTTCCAGTGGGACCCCCTACTGAGAGTAGGGTGCTGGGGGAAGGTGGAACTGGGGTGGGGCAATTATAATTCAAGTCCTGATCATAGTTAGTTGGAGGCTTCACATGGTGATGAGGTCAAGGAGGATAGTGGGTGCAGTTGGCGGGTCTGGAGCTGGAATGGCTGGGTATGTGGGTCCCTTGGCCAGAAGAGGACTATAATTCTGTGATGCCCCACAAAACTCCCTTGCAGGGGAGGAAACTGCCCCCCACCACCACCTGGAGGAGGCTCAAACTCAGGGCAGAGCCCTAAGGAATCCCAGTGCAGAATGGCCTCTTAGCTGAGGAGGACTCAGGAGCCCACCAGGGCCACTAAGGAGGAGCCGCCGGGGACAGGAGGAGAAGCCAGACAGGATCTTCGCTGGGAGAGTTTCGTATTGAAGGCTTTCTTCCAGGAGGGAATGGCAGGGAACCAGTCACCATTCCAGGCCCCAAAGCCTGGCTTTTCAGAGACACAAGCAGCAGGACCCACCTGAAAGGAAAATCTTACACAGATGTCGCCTGGAAAGGCGAGGCCTTGCTCACTCAGCCTTTCTCTTGTCGTCCCTGCCTTTCACCTCCGAACAGCTTTGCTCCTGGCACCCCCACCTCCCACCTCCGAACCCCCACATTGGAACAGCCCTGCCTGACAGAAGAGCCACTGCGTTTAGACCTACTTCTAATAGAATCACCTTGGATGCTCCTCCAAGGCTGCGTGCCATGCTGCCCTGTGACCCGAACAAAGACCCGCCACCTTTGCACCCAGGGAGCTCACGGAAGTCTGACCTCTGCGTTGATCCAGGTTAGACAGCATGTGGGGGACAGGGGGAGGGAGCAGACACCACCTTCTCCCCTAAGAAATGCCTCATAACCCTTCCAAACCCAGCCTAGACATTACTTCAAGAAGCCCCTGAAACCCCCCAATTCAGAACAGGTCATGCCACCCCTGTGCACCTTTTTACTGCACTCATCTCACGACTACTAGGATTATTTATTTACACACCCCTCCTCTACCACCTGTGAGTTTCTTGAGGACAGGGACCAAGTCTTTACAAAAAGCCAGGACAATGCCCCGCACTGTGTGGGTGTTGAATCCACGGTTGCCCAAGTGGGTTGAATTTCCTTGGCTTAAACTTGGAAGGGCCCTTAGATAACCTCCTGTCCTTGCTTCTTGTATATAAAAGCAAGGCAAAGCTTCAGCTCGTGGCTGGCAGAACTCGTTCTGGAATCCAGAACTTGGATTTCCAGTCCAATGTTCTCAGGATTTGTTCTTCAGTGCTCAAGAGTTAACAGCGCTGAACACATATGTAAATGTTGGAGGAAAAAACTCGGCAGCCTGCAAGCTGTAGGTGGCTCTCGCTGGTTTAAATGGTGCTATCTGTCTCGGCATCACCCACCAGGCCCACGGCATGAAGTGACTTTCTTTGGAGCCATTTTTCATCAGGAGACGTGTGACTGTCTCTCCTACTTGTCCTCACCACCTGTCATGGTTCTGGTTCCTTCACACATTCCTTGTCACTTTTGATTTTTTTGCCTCCCAAAGTAAGCCACTTCTCACATTTGCTAGTAGAACTGCTTTGTTTGTATGTTTCCAATCTCCTCTTGCAGGATTTGGCCCAAGAATGGTTCCTATAATATAGGTTTCAGGGCTTTCTCTGTGTGCATGAGGGTTAGGGGACACCTTGGGAAAGGAAATGGAGTTGACTTTTTTCCCTTGGCGACAGAGTAACGGTTCTTTTTTTAGAAGGCCAGTGGAGGAGGGGCTCCCAAGAGACACCCTTGAGCATAAAAGCTGCAAACCCTTCTTTTTCACCATTAGTGGTGGCTGTACTGGGACCCCCCAGTAAAGAAGGGACCGACTGAAGAACTGAAGAAGCTGCCTGCTCAAACTCCAGCTCTACCACTTACCAGCGTGCGATCTGTCCCTCGATCTGTGAGCCTCAGTTTCCTTCTCTGTGGAATGGGACTAACAGCCTCTGGGAGAATGGGCACAAATGGATACAGAGTGCTTGATGCAGGGAGTCACCTAATCAACATCTGTTGTTTTTAAACCAATGTTTCCATGCGAAATGAGCATTTTTACTTGCCTGCATCTTGCTTGCACATCTAAAACTGTTTTCACGCCTGGTGCAATAGATGGTTTGCGGCTCTAATTATTGTTGTTGCTGACATCACCGTCGCAATGCTTACTGACGGGATGCTTCTTGTCAAGACAAATCCTTGTGTGATAAGTAGTTATTTGTAGCTGAAGGCATACAGAAAGTGAAACCCAGATTGTGTTATGCACTTGCCTGTTTTATGTTTGAGGAATGTGAATTAATCTGTCAAAATAAAAAGTGTTTCACCAACGGGGCCACTTGGACTAATTGAGTCTGGATGCGGCAGCTAGTTGGGGGTTTCTTGCTACCGTTCAGGCCAGAGTTGAGCTTCCCAGAGCTCTGTTTTCAGAGAAAGGACACGTAAAGTTCACACTGGCAAGGCTCTTGTGTCTGTCAGCTGCTGCCTGTAAGCAATATGTGGAATTACAAGGGAGATGTGGGTGGCCAGGTTCTTTCCCTTGAATACAAAGAAATATTATACTGTCAAGCTAATGTCTGATTTTGATTTTATAGCTCTCTGGTGAAGAGGTGCCGTATAATAATAGTATCTTAACCCCAATTTAAGAGCCACCTGAAGAATTATTCTGTCTCTGCATCTTCATTCTGGAAGGGTCATATTTCTTTTTTTTTTTTTTTAAGATTTTATTTCATTATTTTTTAGAAAAAGGGGAAGGGAGAGAGGCAGAGAGGGAGAGAGACATCAATGTATGGTTGCTTTTCACCTGCCTCCAGCCACAGACCTGACTGGAGACCTGGCTTGCAGCCTGGTTATGTGCCCTGGCTGGGGAATCGAACCTGTGACCTTTGGGTTCGCAGGCCTGCGCCTTATCCACTGTGCTACCAGCCAGGGCCTGAAGGGTCATATTTCTATTCAGGGGCCCTCCCTGAAGAAGTTCTGCTGCTTGAGGAGGCCATTTGCTACGTCAAAGCCAATGACTGGACTCCATGTTTCCATGTTGAGTGTTTGCTGGAGACGGCTTTAGTCGGAACTAGCTGCACATGAGAATATTTCCTAATAAATAGTTGGGTACACACCACAAAAAAAAAAAAAAAAAAAGCTTAAGAAATTCATCTCAGCATTACTCACAACAGACAACATGGAAAAGGCCTGAAATGTCCAGCAATGAGGAAAGCATCGTAAGAGGAAGTTATGAAAAATTGCATTCGTGGACAATTTTTAATGGAAGACATAGGCAGATGCCTATGACCTCATGTTAAAGTAGGAGACAAAATTGTATGTTGAGCCGTCTGATATCCAGTCCACTTTGAATCGCAGTCTGAAATTCAGTTCCCTGAGCCACACCAGCCAGGGTATGAGCCTGATCTTGATAAATTCTAAAAAACATACAGCCCTGGCTGGTAGCACAGTGGATAAGGCGCCGGCCTGGGAACCCAAAGGTCGCAGGTTCGATTCCCCAGCCAGGGCACATAACCAGGTTGCAAACCAGGTCTCCAGTCAGGTCTGTGGCTGGAGGCAGGTGAAACACAACCATACATTGATGTCTCTCTCCCTCTCTGCCTCTCTCCCTTCCCCTCTTTCTAAAAATGATGAAATAAAATCTTTTAAAAAATTATAAAAAATATATAGACAAAGACTGAAAGGAAGTATACCAGGCTGATAATTATACCTAAGCTGTTACTTAGGAGTGGGACTATAGTGATTAAATTTTTTTTTAATCCTCACTTGAGAACATTGCTTTTTAGAGAGAAAGGCAGGGAGAGAGGGCAACATTCACGTGAGAGAGAAGCATCGATTGGTTGCCTCACCCAGACTGAGGACCAAACCTGCAACCTAGGTAGGTGCCTCAACTGGGAATCGAACCTGCAAACTTGCGGCTACAGACAACGCTCCAACCAGTTGAGGCTAGGTTGGGTGGGACTATAAGCTATTTTAATTTTTATTATTTTTATATTTCCATATTTTCTCATTTTTCACAGTACACAGTAAGAACTTCAATGTAAGTGAAAGTGTTAGTTGGCTAAAATAAGGACAAAATCTGATGGGGCATGGAGGTAATAGTGGTAGAATTTTTTAAATGGAAGCTGTTAGACTTGAATGGCTAGCACTGATATAACATTTCATGGGTGACTTTTAAGGTGTTTTATCGCAACGGAGTTCATTTTCATACCATCCCTGTGTGGTAGACAGCAAGAACTGTAATGATTTTGTAGGAAAAAAATTAAAAATAAAGGAGTGAACACTGCATTTTGCCTCTACTGATATTTTTAAGTTGTGAGCTTGAAGCCTACATGAGGGTAGAACTGGAAGGGACCTGGGAAATAGCATTTAGTCCACTACCTTGCAAAGAGGCAACCAAAGTGAAGCAGCAGCCAGCCCTTTACTTGGAAATATAATACCCACCTTGTTGTTCACCCTAGAAGATTTTTCAGAGGAGCTCTTTCCTTTATTATGAAACATCGTTCCTGCTGAGGGGCTTTAAAAGAAGAAGGAGAGTCGCTGAATTATTACATATTAGATTAAGATGGAGTAGGTAAGAAGGCCACTGGCAGCTGGAGAAAGTGGGCCCCAACCCCTGCTGGCTGAATTCCCCACAAATCAGGGATCTGGGGCCCTTCTGGTCCCCTAATATCAGTCAGATTCCCTGAGCTCCTCCTCTCAGTCTCCTCCCTCCAGTCCCCCAGACTTCCTGTCCCTGGTGTCTCCAGCACCCTAGCCCATCAACAGTAACTTTCAATTTTAGGATTCAGAGTACTCTCCCCATAAAAGAATTTGAAGCTTCTCTCCCTCCCAGTTTTCTGATGGGGTTTTTTAAGGTGGTCACAGTCCAGATGCACAAATACACATAGCTACGAACAGTTACCATCTTGGATGTTCTTATCAGTGCTTAATAGAGCATTGTTTAATAGAGAAATGTTTTTCATAGTATTCAAGGGTTTGCAGGGATCCCAGGAAGAGGCAAATGTTAATTAATGATACTACTTTGGGAGTTCTGTAGATACCTGGGTTTGAATGGAGGTTTTCTCTTTGGCTAGTTGAACCTTAGCTTCTTCAAATGTAAACAGAAGGTAAGAATAACATAGTCAACATAGTCATGGCTATGTTAGTCAGGATGGGGCATGCTATGCTGCAGTAACAAGTACATCTGAAGATGTCAGAAGCCTGGTCCAGCAAAAACTGGTTATTTTGCTCATGCAAACTCTGATGTGCATCGTCTGGTGATTCTGGGGTTCCTTCCAGAGTTGCCATTATTGCAACATGTGATTCTGCAGGTCACTGAATCAGGGAAGAGAAAGCTAAAAAGTCAGGCACTGGCTTGTACACATTGTGTTCAGAAATGACACACGTCACTGCCAATTGCATTTCATTGACGCAAACTAGCCACGTGGCTTTGCTTTACCACCAAGGGATTGGACACTTAGGAGAACACACAGGCTACTGAGTAAGTGCTAAACGTCTGCCGCATTCCCAACGTTAACCTTGTCTCTCCTATGTGTTATGCACTTTAGCTGCTGATCCCACTTATCCCTACACCTTGTGGAATAGTTGCTAGTATCTCCATTACACAGATGAGAAACTGAGCCACAGAGAGTTTGCGTAACCCACCCATGTCTCACATGGTTTGTGATGGAGCCAGGATTTAAAAGGAAATAGTCGGACTCCAGAGCCTGACTTCGTAACCTCTGCTGTCTTCCTGGAGGGATTTCTATAAAATTACGGGCAATGGAAATAAAATACCTGGCGCCCCCGCAGTGACTGACAGTGTAACAGGTACCCACAGCTGACAGCTATTTCTGTAACTGTTGTGATTGGCTACCTGGAATCCTTCCCGAGTCAAGGCAGGGCACAAACAGACAACGCTGTGATAGAACTTTATTAAAAAGGACCTCTTTTGTCCTGACAATCCGGGGTTGCAAGGAATGCCTTCATATAACCTTTTGGAGAATTATCAAGCAATTACCATTACATAGAAAGTATTTTGGCAGGTCAAGCCCATTCTTATCTTGTAATAGCATGAAAACAAAGTCTGCGTTTCAATTACCGGCCAGCCATGTCTTGTTGCTGGCCTCCACCAGG
This sequence comes from Noctilio leporinus, assembly GCA_004026585.1. Lineage (NCBI taxonomy): Eukaryota > Metazoa > Chordata > Mammalia > Chiroptera > Noctilionidae > Noctilio > Noctilio leporinus. The sequence goes on from PVIW01000157.1 coordinate 436,616, forward strand.
CTTCTCTGAATCAAATTTAAGGACACTTGGGTAGCTTATTTGGTATTTGTTGCAATTAAACATTAGTGCTGATCTCAACTTGTTCTGTTGGTAGTTCAAGCAAGATCAACATTCTGTAAAGTGACTTCTGAACCTCTCCGTGTAGACAGAAGTATATTTGGTGTTGTAGCGACTCCCCTGTGTCTTTCCTGCCACGAGTTCCCTAATGGGGCTCCTGCCCGTTCTCCGGAAGCCCAGGCAGCGCTGCCCCAGGAAGACCAGCTGTTGTGGGTTCCCTTCATTTGCACAGACCAGTGAAGGATGTCATTGCATCTGCAAAAGGACTGGAGTGATTCATGAGGCACATAAACCTGCGTGCCCGTGGCAGTTGGGGCCACTCCTTGCCGGGTGGGAGATGGAAGGCAGCATCTGGTACTTGAGAAATATTTCTAACCACTGGGAGTTGGGGCATGGCTCCATTTGATTTCTTACCTTCTTTCAGAAGCTGCATTCCCACCACAGACTGCAGTCCATTGTCTCTGACAAAGTAAGATACACCCCTGGGAATTTCTCGTTCCTTCAGCGTCTAAGTATCCGAGGCGCTGTGCTTACACTTGGGCCAGGATAAAAAGATTGGGGGACTCTGTCCAGCTTCCCCACCCCCAATAAACTAAAGGAGACAGACCTTCAAACGTGCTCGATAGAGATGCCCCGGGGACTGCAGAAGAGGGGCAAATAAATCTAAAGATGGAGTTAAGGGGTTGCTGGGACACGTCTATGGATGCAACATAGTCCTTTCATACTAATTAGAGCCCAATGGCATTACTGTTTCTAGGAGGTAAATAGGTTGGGTAGGTAACGCAATTCCCCGGTATCATTTTAGCTTTGACTGAGTATCATTCTAAAGGATCTCTGAATTAAGTACTGACACTTCCGTCATCGGAAATGACGTCAGTGGATATTGGATAACTTCGGACTAGTCTTTACAAAGAAGTATACTATTAAAAAGCATGTGTTCTATGACTACAACCAAACAAAAATACCTTGGAAGGTGGCCAGCATCCAAGTGGAAACGTGAGTAGTGAAGGTGGTTATTTTATAGTGGTGAGATTACGAGTTTGTTTTTAATGAATTCCTTTTCAGTACTGCATTGACTTCCATTTAAAGAGAGAGGAGCAAATCATTATTCCGTTATAGTCAAAGCATTACATTTTTAAAAATCAGTGGAAAAAACATCAATGATGAGGTTCGGAAGGGGAACCCTTAAAAATAACTCCGGGACAGTCACACTCGGTGGAAATTCTGACCCTTTGGCAGAGAACTTGAAAGGAGTTTTAAAACTGAAACACATGTTTAGGGAAATTCAGGAAGCTTTTCCCTTCCCCCTCGTCATTAGGAATGTGCTCTTGATATTTTTCAAACATCAGAGCAACACTAAAAGACACTTTAAATTTAAGAAAGAAAAATTTCCCCATATCGCGACACCCTAAAAGTCCTAGAGGAAAACATAGGCAGGAAATTTTCAGATAGCCCACATAGCAACATTTTGTTGCTATGTCTCCTAGGGCAAGGAAAATAAAGGAAAAGTAACCAAATGGGACTATATCAAACTAAAATGGTTCTGCACAGCTAAAGAAACCATCATCAAAATGAAAAGGGATTGAGTACCAGCCTGTGAACCCAAGCGTTGCTGGTTCAATTCCCAGATTCCCAGTCAGGATACATACCCAGGTTGCAAGCCAGGTCTCCAGCTAGGTCCCCAGCTGGAAGCAGGTGAAACCATACATTGATGTTTCTCTCCCTTTCTTCCTCCCTCCCTTCCCCTCTGTCTAAAAATGATGAACAAAATCTATTTTGAAAAATGAAAAGGGAACCAACTGTATGGAAGAACATATTTACCAATGATACATCAGACAAGGAGGACATACAGAGGGCCCATAGACATATGAAAAGATGCTCAACATCACTAACCATCAGAGAGACACAAGTTAAAACCACAATGAGATACCACCTCACACCTGTCAGAATGGCCATCATTAATAAATCCACAAACAACAAGTTTGGCAAGGATGCGGAGAAAAGGGAACCCTAGTGAATTATTGGTGGGAATGCAGACTGCTGCAGCCACTGTGAAAAACAGCATGGAATTCCCTCAAAAAAACTATAAATGGAACTACCTTTTGACCCAGGATTCCCACTGCTGGAATTATACCCCGAGAATCCCAAATCAACAATTCAAAAGAACTTATGCACCCCTATGTTTATAGCGGCACTATTTACAATAGCCAAGTGCTGGAAACAGCCTCAGTGCCCATCAGAAAATGAGTGGATCAATAACTGTGGTACATTTACACAATGGAATACTACACAGCAGAAAGAAAGAAGGAACTCCTACCTTTCATGACAGCATGGATGGAACTGGAGAGTATTACCCTCAGTGAGGTAAGTCAGTCAGTGAAAGACAAATACTATATGGTCTCACCTATCAGAAGAATCTAATGAACAAAAGAGAACCATAGGCATGGAAACATGGAACAGGCTGAAAGTGATCAGAGGGGGCGGGGGGGAAATAGTGGAAAAAGGGGAAGGGACTAGACAAAGAACATGTATGAATGATCCATGGACATGGACAACAGAGTGCGAATTGACTGGAGAAGTAGGGTGTGGGATAGGTGGAAGAGGGAAAAAGGGGAAAATTGGGACAACTGTAATAGAATAGTGATTTTTAAATGATTTAATTATAAAAGGGACTCCAAACAAACAAGAATTTTAACATTTCCCCAGAAAAGTAAAAGAAAAAATTCCCCCATAATCACACAGATGCCACAACCCAATCTATCTTTCATATGTTCCTTACATTCAAATATTGGCTCACAAAATTGAACACAGCTCTACAGACATGTATACCATTTCCCCCAAGAAAAGACTTTAAGACTTTTACCCAATACTGTCTTTAATTTTAAATATTCAAAATAGAGTTTACAGAGTACGTTTTAAAACCTGGTGATTCTGGAACATTTGCTGACTTAAACTATTTGACCTTCTCCACAAGAAATAATATTGAGCTTGTAGCTGAAAGGAAGGAGATGCCAGATTTTTCATCTTAGACTTGGACTGACTGAGGAAAGGTGTGGTCCCAGGCGACCTGGACTCCCAGGGCTGGGGGCAGGGAACGGCAGCAGGGGTGGGCTCTGGTGGAGTTGGGGGTATTGGCCCTGAGGTTCTTTCTGATGCTTCAGTAAGGCCAGCATTCTAGAGAGCTGAGCTGAAAATGGAGGTCTAGCACACAGCCTGTGCCAGAACCCTCCCGGGGTGACGATGTAGCCTAGTGAAAAGAGGGCGAAGATACATGGGATGATGCTGTGGGATTCAAGTTCAGGCCTTGCCTCTAGGAACCTGCCAGGCCCGTCCAACCTCAACCAGAGATTTACCCTTTTAAAACCAAAGGGAGTTTTGAAGTGCAAGCTCCTGACCGTTTCCTGTTCTGCCCAGAGTCAACCTGCAGAACCTGATTGCGTAATCTTCGAGTCCTCAGCTGGAAGGGCAGCAGCCATCCTGGCCTTGACTGTGATCGTCCAAATGGAACCAGGGAACACATACCCGCTGCATGACTGCAGGCCCTGGCCCTGCTGTTGGAGGCGCAGTGCCATCTAGTGGAGAAAAGGAAAAAGCTCCCCCATTGCCTTTTTTTTTTTTTAAGATTTTATTTATTATTTCCAGAGAGAGGGGAAGGGAGAGAGGCAGAGAGGGAGAGAGACATCAATGTACGGTTGCCTTTCAGTTGCCTCCAGCTACGGACCTGGCTGGAGGCCTGGCTTGCAACCTGGTTATGTGCCCTGGCTGGGAATCGAACCAGCGACCTTTGGGGTTTGCAGGCCGGTGCCTTATCCACTGTGCCACCAGCCAGGGCTTTCTTTTCTTTTCTTTTCCATTTTTTTTTTTTTTTTTTTTAATACTGTTAAGTGGAGAACCATTGAAATACACCAAAGCATCAACTGTCCTCTTTGATACCAAAGGAGCTTGAGGACCAAAGAGGGAAGTGGATTTCCCCAGTGCCACGCAGCCAGCCAGTGGCAGTCTTGACGCTACAGAACCTCATCATCTGAGCCTCAGGCCAGTGTCCTTCGCACTCCGTGGCAGTAAAGAAACCAGAAGGTGACAGAGCTTTCAGTGGAATGGCGTTTCTGACCTCTGCTGTGCAGGTGGTAGGAACACTGCTGGGCCAGTGTCTGAAGGGGCGGTATCAGTTTTCTGCACTCAGAGCTGCCTTGACCTTGATTCCTGCGCACTGGTGCGGGGCTCTGCAGCCGGCCTGCAGCCACGAGGCCTCGACGCATTTGCGCAGTTGGGACTGAGCGGCGTTGGGAAGGGGAACTCAGCGTCCGGATCCGCGTTGTTGGGCAGGGAAAGGCGGAAGCCAGAGCCACGCTTCACCCCCTCAAAATAAAATCCTAAATGTTGCCTTGACACATATTTTTGTGCTTTGGGAGCCGCCTTGGTCTCGTTTCCTGAGGGCGGGGACCGCCTACCACGGCGACAGGATCCGTGCGTGCGCTGCTTCTCTTCACAGCGGCCCCCCCAGTCCCCACCCCTAGGACTCTGAGACCCTCGCTCCAGCGGGACCCGCCAGCCCGTCCTGCCTTACACAAAGCTGGCGGGCAGCGTCTTAGGCTGTAAATGTGACTGTGACGGATGTGCTGTTACCCTTTAAACTTTCTCTTCTCGTTTAACTTCTTTACAGCTGATTAGAGTAAGGGGAACTTTGTGCGCCATCTGTTTTTCTAACTCATGGGGTCCGACTCGAACTTCCGTGGACTGGAACGTCCTGAACCGGCTCAGATTGGGCGGAACCTTCTGTGCCCAGCGCCCTGGCGGAGTCACAGGGCAGCGCCACGTGGGCTGGTTTGGCCCAGGCAGAAACGTCTACGTTGTGTGGTGACACAATAGCCACTGAGGCTGAGCACTGCCAGACAGGGCCTGGCTTCCCCCAACCAGAAAGCCCATTCTCAGGCCAGCTCCTGCTTCTCCTGCCCCCAGGGCCTCTCCACCGCCCCTGGCTTGCTCCCCAAGATTTTTTCTCCTTCCAAGCGCTTGGTGAAAACAGAGCTTTCTTTGTTGCTGTGATACAAGCCTGTTGAGATGTAGACGCATAGACGGTCCTGGCTTCTAGCCCAACCTGTCCCTGGAAAAAAGGGCTAGGGAAAGGCTCTTCATGACATAGACCATATTTGTCCCACAAAAGCACTCTTCTAATTAGGTTGCATTTCTAACTGGCGACCCGGCACCAAATGACTCACAGTGACATCCAGCAACATTTCATCAGTGCCAACATGTCCCCAGACCTCTGTAATCACCTACCCGAGGAAAATCTCTGACAAGCCTTTTTCTCTTGATCCTGGCAGGGCCCTCTGCTCACCACACGGTGTTCCTGGACTGGGCTGTCTCTCCCCAGAAACACTCACTGGAGCCCTTTGCTGTCCCCTCCTGGCCTTGATCTCGAGGCTGTCACCCACGCCCTAATTGCTGCATTCTAGCTGTCTCTTTTCCTTGGCTCACCAAATTCCTTTAACTAAAAGACCTTTGAACATTTTCATATGTCTCCCCCTCCCTCCAGACCCCACATGGATGTCACCCGAGACACGTGACACTCAGCTCCCCAGGTTGTCCTGACAGCATTCCTCCCCCATTATTGAAATGGGACTGTTATTAGCACGTAAAGAAAACCCCTATATAATGCACTTACAGGTCTGAGCCCCAAAACAGCCTGTACGGAACCTCAATCCATCGCAATTTAAGGGGAAAGGGTCTTTAAACAGGGTACTCTTTTATACCAAAGATACTGGTTGATTTCTCTCTATGCTCCAGGCACTTTCCAAGGTACTCCGGATATAGCTGCGAATCCAACAGATAAAAACAGATGTGGAGTGGTCTCGAGAGGAGAGAGCACACCGGTTTGGGAGGCAGGAAACCGGAGGAGCTGGTCCCAATGCTTCCACTAACCAGCTAAGTCACTTCTCCTTCCAGCCTCCTCACTTGAGTCCCTACCTGTGACCTTCTAAGGATGTTTTGATTTGTGACTCCATACTATAGAATCTTTGGCTTCCCAGCCAAGAGAGGCGCACTCCCCTGCCTCTCTTTAAATGTGACGTTCATGCCAGGTCCCCCTTTGGTCCTCACGGCTGTTTTCTGCTTTGATGTTTCCTTCGGTCCTAACAAAGAAAGGAGCACGAGCACCCCTCCACCAGGCCAACCTGCCTGCCTTCCCCACTGATTCCCATGCCTCCTCCCCTCTTCATTTCCACGTGGTCACAAGCATTTTTCAAATAACCCCTTCCTCAAAGATGGTGGTGGTGAGTGGGGCACCCTTTGGGGTCACGGCGATGTCTTTGAGGGCATCTGTGCCCCCTGGGCACGCTCAAGAAAGCCAGAGGCCAGATCGCAGGGAGGCATTCAGTACAGTTGGTGCAACTGAACCCCTGGAAACCAATTAACAGGCTGAACACCAGAGAAGGGATGGTGGCCAAAGCACAGGCCCCCCATGGTAAACAATTACCAGTGTGGGTAGGGACAGCAATGTAGGTCAGCTCTCAGCCGGGAAATAGTTTTGCAAGTGCAAAATGTAACTCCCTTCTGGAAGCCGAATCTAGGTAAAGGTTTTCTTTCTATATTTGGGTGGATGACCACCTGGCTGCCTCGCACTTCCCCTAGGTTTCTGAGACAGCTGGTCTTGGCTTCTGCCTTCCCTTCAAAAGAAAGCGTCTCAGGGCCCCTCTCTCTCACCTTGACCTTCTGATTGATGATTGTGTGAGAGAAGAGGGGCTAGGTTCTGCTTTCCAAACTGGGTCCAGACAAGGTGCCTGTGTTGTACTCTCACATTTTGAGGACACTTCGTGTTTTCTGGCACAGGTGTGGTAGATTCTTTGTTGCTTATTTGGGAGCAAACTCCATGGTGCTTGTAAAGACTTACCCATTTTAGACGAGTCTCTGGGGAACTATGAAATTAAGATCAGTACCCCAGCTTCAAGCAACAGAAGACCCAGGGGTTCGGATCCAGCTGGGCGTGAAACTGAGCCCCCACGAGCTCAGATCCAAAGGCTCGGGTCTGTAAGAGCGACAGGGATGTCAAACCTCCTAACTTGTCACGGTCATGGGTGTTTGCAGAGTACAAAGCGTGCCTGCATTTATTCTCTTTGGTTCCGCAGAACAGGCTGAGAAAGCCATCAGGCCAGATGTTAACATCCGTGCTTTGCAGAGAAGGAAACCGGGGCTCAGAAAGGCTCTGGGGTGGGGGGGTGTTTATCAGTCAAGGCTAGAGGACAACCTCCCACTGCTGAGGCCACGAGTCTTCCCCGCAACACTGTGATGTGTGGGATCTTCCAAGGCCCTGGCCCAGACAGGGCAGTGGCACTCACCAAAGCACGTTTCCGGTATCTCTTGTCAACCAGATTTTGGGAACTCCTTTAGATTTGCTGCTAACTCCTGGAGGCTGGTCCTGACATCCTGCTTGACAGGGAAGCTTATCCCACCGGATACCACATCCCCTCGGAGGCCGGAGCCACAGAGCCCTGACACGAATTTTTTCGGGGTAGTTCCTGACTCTACTTCAACAAGACCAGAAAGGGAACTGCCTCTCCTAAGTACCATGACTTCCCAGGGAAGCAACAGGGGCTCTGCTCTTCGGTCCCCACTCTGTCGCAGGTTTGATCGGAGGCTGTGTCCCTGCCTGACACACTGTGGCCTCTGGAAGTGTTGACCTAACCCCAAGTTCCCCTCCTTTTCAGCCCTGAGTGGGGAGCTCTCAGCATCGGTCCCCAGCAAGGGTGGGACTTTCTGCTGGTCTTTTCTTGGAAGAAAAGGAAAGTTTGAAAAAGAAGCCGTCTAGGATCCCTGCTCTTACTGTTGCCGGCTGAGTTGTCTTCCTAAACCAACACCAGTGGAATCCTGCTGGGACTCTTCTTCCACCAGTAAGTCCTGCGTGGACTTACAGCAGCTCATGCTGGTCCCCAGATACCGTCCCACGTGGTAAAGGCTCGGCATGAAACAGTTCGCTTCCAAGAGCTTCCGCTCTTCAGGGCCTCGTTCTAGGGTGGTAAATGTTAGGGAACCCATTGGGCACCTGTAGCAGCTTCATGTCTTTTGCAAACCAGGAACTGAGAAGTATAACTAATGAGGACGCTGTATAAACCCCCCGACCACTTCATTAAACGCTGGAGCCGTTTTCCAGGTTGGCTGGAAATGAAAATCCCCGAAGAAAGGCCATCTCATCAGTTAATGAGGCACTTAAAAAGAAGAAAAAAAAAATATTTGTCTCCTGATAAATATTCAGGAGACCTTTTGATAGACAAAGAGTATTTACCACGTGCCTCCAAAACTGGCCCCTGATTTCTGGGGGGATTGGAGGGGGTGGGGCTGTGATGGAGGTGAAGGAGAAAGTCACTGCTTTCCATGACACAGTCTTTGTCATCAAAGAGCCCGTGGAGGAGTTCAGGGTTCTGATGGTTCTGCACCGTTTCCCCCTTCTCTTCAAGGACCTGTCTTTATGACTTTTGATGTGTCTTCCAGAGCTCACCCAGCATTGTTAGGAGGTTAAAAGAGAATCCCCAGGAAGCTTATGTCTTGGTGCCTGGTGCACAGCGTGTGCTTAGGGTACATGTTGCCTGTGTTATTCATAACATCGCCATTAGGGGAGGCGATCTGCCCCTTTTTGTGACGGGGACATAGAGGCAGAGGTCAGGGAGGATTGTTGCCTGCGGATGACCCCTGCAGAGGGCCTCATCAGCTCCCAGGGTGACCGATACAGGCCAGTCTGGCTTAGGTGACAGTGCTGGAGGAAGCCCAGCCTGCAGGTCAGTGGGCTGCCAGTCAGGGCCGGGTCTTGTTCTGCTGCCACCCCCTCTCTTCCTGTGCATACTGGCAGCTGGGTGGTGCCCCGACAGCAGTCCTGACCCACCAGCCTGGCTGTGCATACAAAACCTCCACGCTGCCCTTTATACGAAACCTTATTCACTGCCCAGTGGCTTGGTGTGAGCCATACTTCATGCTGCCACAGCCTTAGCACGGGCCCTGCAAGCCGATTTCCTCACTCTGGTCTGTCTTGTCCAACTCTACCCTTCTTTGTGTAGCCGGGACTCTTCCTAGGACCAGCTTCTGATTTGAGTCATGATATACTCCTGTTTTAAAATCTCCGCTGGCTCCCCTTTGCCTACAAGGTCAAGTCCATTGTCCTTTGCCTGGCCCGCAGGACCTATTACCATCACCTACCTGACACTCCCCCAGAAGGACAGCTCCAGTCAGTGTGCTCTCCTTCACTGCAGGGCCGGCCTTTTCTGGCTGGGGCTTCTGCTCATGCTCCTCCCATGGCCTGGAAGGCTATTTCCCGCCCCTTCTCTGCCTGGCAAACTCCTGCTGCCTCGTTCCAGACTTGGCTGGGATGATGCGGGGCCCTTTCTGACTTTCAGAGCAGGTCCCTCCTGCCTGGTGAAGGACAACATGGTTCCCGTGGCTGGAAAACTGGCCCTGCCCGAGGCCACCAGTTCCGCTTGTGGGTGCTGCTGAGGAGCTAGGTGGCCTTGGCAAACGCTCCTCCAGACTTGTCCCATGCTCCCATTTCGGTCGCCTCACAGTGGGAACATTCATGCCAGAAATTGTCCACAATGGGAACATTGTGTCATTGATGATTAGGAGACCATAAACGCTGATAAATCATTTGATCATTTTGTGGTGACAAAATGGAGAAACAATGAAACATTTTCTGAACTCCAGCAGGGTCTCAACGGGGGTGGGGTGGGGGGGTGGTATTTTGGCGACTCACAGGCCTCTCCTGCACAGGCTGGGTGCTGATGCCCCTCCTCCAAAGTCTGCAGACCCCCTTGTTACCAAACCACCGCTTGGTCTACCGCCTAGGTGCTGAACGGGGCATTGGCATCAGAGACCCTGGGGACACTGGTCTGCTGGGCAAAGTCCCTCTTCCATACTGAGCTCCCACCGCCTTGTGGATCAAAAGGAGGGTGGTCATTCTCCTTGTCCCTTCCGTACGTCAGCAGGAAGTTTGCCACGGGGGTTCAGGGGCAGCCATGGAAGGAAGGAAGCTCTCAGCTCTGGCACTGAGGGGTCAGGCTGAGGGTGGGAGGCCTGCGACAAACCAGCCCCCTTTCCTCTTCTTGGAGAAAAGCTCTATGCACAGATAAGTCACAGTAAGGGGCTCCATAGATTTCAACTCATGGCTGTGTTCTCATACTATTCAAAGAGTTGGCCTTTGTCACCCCTTCCAGCCACTGGCCCACCCACCTGTCTGCTGGATTTAATTGCTGAGTATAGGGTGGCCTGTGAATGACTGTAGAGCTCTTCTAGGAATGACACCAGGTGGCATTGTGCAGGGACCCCCATGGCCGGAGGGAGGGACCCAAGAAGGTGCCCTTTGGGGAGCAGATAGCTGAGGAGGGTGGGGGATTATGCTGGCAAGGGACAGAGCCCTTGATGGCCCACCAGGCACAGGCACCTGCTCGGAGCGACCTTCTGACTCTAAGATTACAGCTGAGCCCATGCACCAGCAGCTCCATCCATTCTCCTTGCAGAGTTTTGGACAAGAGTGGTGACCATGTGCCACAATCAATTCTCAGGACTTTACTTATGTGAACTCACTTAATTCCCACAACCCTGGGAGCTACGTACACCGACTGCCCTCTAAAAACTGGGAAACTGAGGCACAGAGCGGTGACTTGGCTTGCAGGTGGGAAGCTCAGGATTGAGCCCAGGTGGTCTGGCCCCAAGGGACACACTCTTCAACACTCCTCGCCCTCTCGCTAGCTGCTCCAGGATAAGTCAGTGGCACCGGCTTAGAGGGGGTGCTTCCAGGAAGCTGGGAAATACCTTCCACATCCTCCTAGATAGTATGCCTTTAGGTTGCCATTTTTAAGAGGCCAAGAGCCAGCGTACCAGGGGGCCTGGGGATATTCATTCAGATATTCAATACGTGCTTACCGGCCAGTCACTGGGTGCTAGGGATACAGACAGGCAAGGTTCTAGCTGGCATGAACCTTTCCCTGTTGGGATAATAGCTAATACCGCCATAAATAGGAAAACTTCAGGTCAGAAGAAGAAGCAAGGGAACATGGAGGCAGGAGATGGGGCACACACTGAACAGCGGAGAGAGGAGGGTGGGAAGAGGAAGATGAACAAGCCAGCGCAGCAGGCAGATGGTACCGTGTGAATTCTGAACCGAACAGGTCCTAGTTTTGTGAGCTCCTCTAGGCAGAGAAAATGTCATCTGACTTGCACAGCCACCTCTAACACCGCCCCCCCCCCCCACGTCCAACCACCCTCTCCTGTCACAACTTAAGTTCAGGCACGGGTGAGGCATTAAATCATGGAGGGCTTGTCGCCCAAGCACCGGAGGCCCTGGAGCTGGGTTAGGCTGTCCGTGCGCCTCACCTGGTCACCGGGCCCCAGGTGCACGGGTGCAGGCGTGCAGTCCCCTTCAGGCTGGCTAGCTGGCCATGCCAGAGGGCTCGATGGTCATCCTTGAATGTGAAACTCAGATTTGGGTGCTATCACAGGCTTACAGCTTGGCGGAAGTGCTTGCTTTCAGCAAAATCTTCAGTTACAAGTCCTCAAGATCCAGCCCCTGGTGAGATAAGGAGTTGTAGAATTGAATGGATCCTGAAAGATTTCCAACCTCTTGGACAAGAGAGTGCGTCCTGAGACCACCCTGGCCTCAAGGCTTCATTTCTTTTCTTGGTTTTATCCAAGGGCAGGGATCATAGAAGAACCCCCAATATGTATCCATCTAATGTCCTCAGATCCATTCTCTGAGCCCAGGTCACTGCGTTTTCATTCAGGGATGTGGTCCTGGAAAGGTCCCCAAGCAGGGGCCATTAGAGTAGTTAATTACCTAGATGGTGGCCATCTCGCCTGCAAACTGGGCTTTTGTTCTTGTGAAAATGTGAAATATTTACAGCACAGGAACCCACCTGTATTCACAGGCCCTTGCTGCTAAAAACAAGTTGTCTTGATTCAGGTAATAAGAGGCCTGTGCTGAACTAAATGGATGAGGACCAAAGAGGCGGGCTGAATTAATCAGATTCTGAAAGGCCAGCTCTCCACAGAGCATTGGGAGGACTTTCAAAGCCATGCCAAGCTCGGTGAGGATGGCACCCTTGTGCACCATGTCACTGGGAACTGGCTGAAGGGCTTAGGTGACCCAAATGGCCTTAAGCTAGCTTTACACCTTCCATGCTGAATGTTTTGAAAGCAGGATCTGGAACAGTTTATTATGGGGACATTGGCAAGGTGCTGTGTGCAGGGTCCATGGCTAGGCACCCAGGGGAGCACAGAGGTGAACCTGTCACAGGCTGGTATGGGCCTGCCAGCCTTATGGGAGGGGCCGGCTGTGTGCTGGTTCTCTCCTACCCAGCCCTCTGGGCCTCAGCTCCTGCCTCGGTTTCCTGAAGCTCCTTCTCCCATCTTCACTCTCTGATTCCATGATGTCCTTTAATGTTCATTCAGTTCACAAACACTTACTATGCGCCAGCCACTGTTTAGACAGCTGTGCTAATCTTATGACATTACAGTTTTCCGAGTCCCAAGCTGCCTCGAGCACGAAACGGGAAGCTCCTTGTGGTCAGGGAGCACCCCGCCCCCACCGCACCCCATAGCCTGGCACAACACAGCTGCTCAACCAATGTCGTGGAACAAAAGAAGAGAGGCGACCACAACAGGAGACGAGGAGTTACTTCAATAAAACCAGTGTTTACAGATACATATATTTTTATAGATGTCAAAACATCCTTAAGACAGATTACTCCTTCCTCTGGGCCTTCACAGCTGCCCCTTGTGAGGCAATCATTTCCACTTGCAGTGTCAAGGTCGGGGCTCCCACAAAGCATGACCCGCCCAGGCCTAGGACGTGGGACTTTCCATGCCAAACCCTATGTTCTTTCTCTTCCGCAGGAGGGCTTCTTCTATGAGAACTTGAGGGAATGATGAGTTGGGGAAGCCCAGGGAAGGAAGAGGTCACCAGACGGACTGGGCTGACGCCGGGGCTGACAGGTGGTTCCCGCCAGGCAGAGCAGGGGCGGGTGAGGAGGAGGTCTAAGCAGAGATCTGAGAACTCAGGGCAGCCACTAGTCTGCCCTGTTGAGACTGAGGTAAAGGGACTCACAGACCATGGGTGTTGCAAGGGGTCCTTAATGACCCAGCCCAGCACCGCAGTTCTTAGCCTGGCTGACCCTTAGGATTTCCAGGGCTGGGTCAGGGGCAGCGGGAGGCAGAGGTGGGAGGCTCTAAAAGGCCAGTTCCCAGACTCTAACCCCAGAGACTGAGGCAGACCTTTTTTTAAAAGCTCCAAAGCCTTTTGGGTGCAGAGAATCCCCCCCCTGCCAAAGAAAAAAACACCATTATTCAATTTTTGCTCATTGGATGCAGTCTTAGAATTCAAAGCTGTTTGGGAGGTGTTTCTGGCTACGCTGGGTCAGAGGTTTGTTGGTGATCGGCTGTGTTTCCCCCAATGCTTGCAGCCCCACACCTGCCCTTCTGCACACAGCTCTTCCCACCCTCCGCCTGAAAATGAAGGGGTCTTTGGGGTTGAGTGTGAGTGTGTACGTTGACTCACTCCCGCTAGAGCAGACGGCTTGTACCTTGGACTTTTTGGAGGATGAGACTGGGGGATCTAGATTGGTTGGTACCAGATGCCTTGCCTGGCCTGGTGGGGAGTGATCTGAGCCGCGTGACACAGCTTGAACAGCCAGGACCAAGTCCGAGAGCATTTCAGAAAGCCCTGGGAGAGTCTCCTCAAAGCTCCCTTGCTGGTATAAATGGCACTGGTAGCAAAGGCTCTCTGTAGGGTGGCCTCATTTTCCGTGCTCCCAGACTGGCTTTTGCCTCGGTCTGCCTCCCGTACCTCCTCCGAGCTCTTCTTAGACCTCAATTAAAAGCCATCAGTTAGCCCAGGTGGTCAGGCTGAATGCCCGTGACTTTGATCAGACGCCTGTGAAATTGAGTGTTCAGACATCCTTCCAAAACCGTTTGTTGTAGGTTAATAGGAATATTTTCCTCCACGTTGGCGCTTAGTTGCTTTCAGACTATTGTCAAGTAAGATAAAAGACAAGCACACGACTTACCACATATGGTGTTTTTATTTACATGTCTCTTCCCACTAGATTGGAAATTCCTTGAAAGCAAAAGCCTGTCTGATTCATCTTTATGCCCCATTTCTGGAGCATGTACTTGTTTATTTTGTTGACTCAATAAAGTGTAACGTGATATATATTAAAATAAGACTTGATTCATAAAAATCTAACATGCCTAACATTCAATTCTTGAATATATATATTTTGAAAAGTGTAATGCTTCTATTAAGTATGGTGCATTTATCAATAAATATGGATACAGACATTTGCACCTCCACAGTCCCCACTTTCCTTGGCTTTATTGGAATAGCATCACAGATTATGACAAATTAACGGCGTCTTGAGTTTTTAGTTTTAATATTTAAACTATGTTAAAAGATGTCAAAATGTTAATAGTTAATAGAAATAAAAGACGTGCAAACATCTTTTAAGTTTCTATTTTCCACCAACAAAAAAGTAAGGAAAATTATAAATAGCAGTAACCTCAAAACTAAAGGTACTGCAGTGGACCTTGGGTGCTTGCTACATAATTCTTTGAAAAGCACAACAAAATTCATAAAACATTTTATATAATTTGCCCTACCTACCTACCCTGCGCCGGCAAATTTTTCCAAAAGATGCAATTCAAAAGATGCAAAAAGTTACATAAATGAAGGTTTTGGCATTGACTTCTAAGTAAAACCCAGAAATATGTCTACGTGCCAAAGAAGGAAAATAGTTTAATAAATTACAGTACAACATGCTGAAACAGTGCTGTCTTAAAATAATCATGAAGACGGTCGAGAGTTGAAAAAAGAACATAAAGTTGCTGTGTTTGCTAGGATTAAAAATGTTAAAAATATGCATGCGTGCCTACTGGCAAGAAAGTAATGTGCAGCCCTGACCGGTGTGGCATCGTCCTGCAAAGTGAAAGGTCACCAACTGGATTCCCTTTCAGGGTTGCAGGCCAGGTCCCTGACTGGGACACCTGCAAGAGGCAACCCATTGATATCACTGTCTCTCTCTTTCTCCCTCTCTTTTCCCCTCCTCTAAGAATAAAAAGAAAAAGAAAAAAAGAGTGCATAATAAACTAAATCTTCGAGAATGAAATGATATATGCCAAAATATTAACGACAATTATCACTGACTGAGAGGATGGTGCACAGTTTTCATTTTCCTCTTCAATCCTTTCTGTATTTTCCAAGTTTTCCATCAAAAAAGAAAAAAAATGTGTTCTGTTTATGGGACAGAGAGTAGCGGATTCTGTTAAGAGTGAGCCTCTTCTGCCTGGAAAACTAATCCATGATGATGATGCCTATTGGGAATTCCCATTCACTTTGATACTTTGTTATTATAAATTAGGTATTACTTCTTTTAAGGGAGTTATGCGCAGAAGCTGACCACATCCCATGACATTTGTGGCTACCCCTCTGGCCTTCATCTCTCACTTGGATTATGGAAGTAACAGCTGCCACGTGGTCTTCCTTCCCTGCCCATGTCTATTCTCAGCATGGCAGCCAGTGTGCTGACTTGAACATGCAGGTCAGGTTGTGACTCCTCCACTCACCATCCTGCCCTGGCTCCCCGTTGTTGCTAACAGGCGCCATGTGCCCGTCTCCCTGCCCCCATCTCTGACAGCTCCACCCCTCCCCAGCTCCATCTGTTGGCTGCCCGCCTTTCTAACAGGCTAGATGTGCTCCCCCTTTAGGACCTTTGCATCCCTCCTATGTCCACACAGGTGACTCTCTCATCTGCCTCAAGTTCTCCACTCAGGTGGAGAACTTGCCAATGAGGTCTGCCCGACCACCCATGTAAGAGCTCATCCTTGCCCTGGCTGGGGGGCTCAGTTGGTTGGAGGATCATCCTGTAAACCAAAAGGTCATGGATTCGATTTCTGGTCATGCTCCTCCGCTTGGGGCATTTGACCCCGGTTGGGGTGTGGATGAGAAGGCTACCGGTCAGTATTTCTCTCTCACATCAATGTTCTCGCTACTCCCTCCCTCTCTCTCTAAAAGCAGTAAAAGAATGTCCTCGGAAATTAAAAAACATCTAAAATCTGCAGAAAGAGATCTCATCCTCCACCCCCATCTACCCCATGTGCCCCAGATCCCCACCACCCCCCTACTCTGCTTTTGTCTTCCATTTCCTTTCTGTCACACTGTATCACTTATTATCTGTATTGTTTCTTTCTTTGATGCCTCCCTGCATCAAAAGGTAACCGCCATAAAGGCAGGAATTTGGGGCCGGCTCTGTTCACTGACAGACCTCATGTGTGCTGGACATGCAGGTTCTCTCTCTCTCTCTCTCCATATATATATATATACTCCATATATATATATATATATATATATATATATATATATATATATATATATTGGTTACAAGATGCTTTGAATAAGATGAGGGCCTGCTGGGACTCTTATCAAGAAGGACAAGAGTGAGCTGAGGCCCAGGCGTGGGTTTAGGAGACTAACAAACCCCCGCCGCCCTCCCCCACGGAGGCTGGAGCCCTGTAAGCCTGGTCTGGATTGGCACTGCGGTGTCCCGGGGCTGGATGTGGGCCGGGGCGAGGGCAGCAGGTGATTTCCAGGCTGTGTTTCCAGTTGGGAGGGTGAGAGTCCCTGTCACACTCGTGCCTTGTCCGCAGGTGGCTAGCGGGGCCAGAGCAGATCCAGGCTGCCTGTCAGCGGTACTCCAACGAGAGTGGACCCGTGGTCCCTATCTCTCCATCGGAGGATGGACATCAGAGGTGGTTCTCAGCTGGTGACAGTAAGGACCAATTGCACAGATGGCCTCCTTGTAAAGAACTGGTGGACACGGAAATCATGCAACTAGGAGCTTTGTTAATTAGGCCAAAGGACAGTGGCTTCGTTTGTCCTCCAAGGAAAAAAAAAATGCATCCCAAATCAGCTGCTGGGTTTGGACGACTGGGAAGAAGGGGGGCAGGGGAGGGAGGGGAGAAGGAGAGATACAAACAATGTGTTATTTTACTGGAACAAGGATTTCTTTCTACATGACCTTGGTCAGTATTCATAGCCCCCGAGTTAGAGGGTAATTGATTTTAATATATGCATTAAGTGAAATAGTGACCTTTTTTCAGTTGTACCTCTTCTTAATTAAAGCAATTAATAACGTTGGGATTCTCCACAGCCTGGTCCAAGTTCATTTGTGCATTTCCTTTCTGTGAAGGGGGACTGTCGGGAAATGTCTCTTCTCTGCCACCATGTGCTTGTCTTGTTGCTGTCATGTTCTTTTTGAAGAAACAATTCACATTGGTGACCTGGTCAGCTAAGTCCACTACAGTAAATCTCACCTTGTCAAACAAACTATCTTGTCCCCCCCTCCCCAACCAAGAGAAAATAGATTATATGTCCAGAATTGGACCACCCCTCCTGATGTCTGTGGCCACCGCCCTCACCCACGCCACCATCACCTCCCCTGGTTACTGCCACTCAGGAGTGGGTCTTCCATCTGCCACTCCCACCTCCACAGTCCACTCGCAGCCCAGCAGCCGGACCTTCAGCGTGAGGCTTGCTTCACTGTCCCCATGGGCAGTTGTCACATCACTGGTTCAGCCGCTCTGGATAGGATTTAAGTGCGTCCCAAAATACCTCCAGGGATTTGTTCTTGCCCATCGGCTGTCCAGGATCGCTGCTGCTCTCTCCACAGCTGGGAGGTGGAGGAACACAGTGGGAGCATCAGAAAGGGCTGGGAGAGACAGACTGCCCTAGTCGGGAAAGGAAAATGTCAACACCACCGGTGGAGACGAAATAAAACACCCGATTTTATTTTTGTAATGTGAGCGACTGTCCTCTGCTTGTGTGGCACGATCTGGCTGGGTCTGGTTTCGAGGCGAGGGTCAGCAGGCTGGCAGACCTTCCCTTGGGTTGCGGGGTGCTGCCTTAGCAGATGAAGAAAACCAATGCTCCTGCTTAACCCCTGGAGTGATTTGCAAACCAACGCTGAAGTAAAACAACCCAGTTCCCTTTGCAACGCTGTTAAAAGGTAGCCAAGGAGCTCCTCTTACAGCAAAGTCTCATCTACAATATACCCCAGACGGCGGGAAGCTGCACCCTCTTATCTCGACTTACCACGAAGACCTGAATAAAACATTCTGGAAAGAGGAATTTTCTTTTGCCCCTCAAGCGGGGTTCAACATGCGAACCCACTTAAACTGGCAGAAAAAAAGGGCATGAACAAAAGCTGAGTTCAGCTCGTGGAACATCCACTGTTGTCATGCACGATGGTGACCGGTCAGCGGGCGGTTTCAAGGCTTGTCTGTGTGTCCTTGTTTGCGCAGTATTTTCTGTGGGAGCTCTGGGCTGACTGCTGGCCCACGGTCAGGTTCACAGGCCCGTCCCTTCAGCAGGGCTGCCCTGGCCTGACGGCTGTTAGCCAGCTCCCCCGGTCCTTTTCAGGGCAAGGACTGTTGTGTTCAAACCACCTGCCACCCGTTGGCGAAAATGTTTTGAATTCTACACGATGAGTCACTTATTTCCCCTGCTGTTTCTTCTGCTGCCAGGACTGATTTACCTATTGGACTCGATCGGGGGATTCGCTGGAAGACCTTGGCATATCCGTAACGAGCAGTCTTCCCAGCGCCATCACGAGAAACCATGGCGAAGTCTTGCCTTGGTGTCTCCAGGGGGCGGGAAGAAGACAGAGCAGTGCCTAGCCTGATCCTCGCTCGGGGGTCCTTCTTGGATGAAGCTCCAGGGGCCAACTTCAGCCAGGTGGCAGCCAAGAGTCCAGAGGTGGGGCCACGTCTGCTCGCCAATGCGAGGGTGTCAGTGCTGATCACCTAACGCGGCACAGGGCAGGCTCTCCGTGACTGCGGCTTCGGTGACGAGGCCTGTGATTACAAAGGGGGTAAAGCTGACCTATTTGAGGTCTCCTAGGGGAGTGGGCTCGGCCCAGCTCAGCCCACCGGGCCAGCGTGCAGAACCATCAGGCACTCTGAAGTGTGGATATAGTCTGCCCTTGCCAACCTCAAGAGGAGAGAGCATGTGGAATGATGTTTAGGAAAAATGCACGATTCCCTTTCCATAGAGACAAGCTTCCTGCTATGCTAGCAGCTGACAACAAGAGCTGTAGGAGGGGTGGGCATCTGGAGGGCCTGGGAAGAGGGCATGGGGCTACCAGCAGAGCCAAGTGCTTTGCCAAGAGAAGACCGAAGGTTCACAAACCCCTCTGTTCACGGGAGCGTGGGAGCCAAAGTCCTGGGCTAAAATACAACATGAGCTTCTCCGCAGACTCAGTTCCACGCAAATCAGTTTTATTGTTAGAATCATCTTTTGCCCAACAACAACAAAAGTTTACTAAGCTGGTTCAAATCTAGTTTTAGTCATGTAGCCTAAAACATTTCCATGCTTCCTGCCTTCCCTAGTTTTCACCACGCCAACCTGAGAAGCTAAATAGCAGTCGCAAACCCCTAAGTGCGGAAGCTTCTGACTCGTTGGAGCATGCCCCGTTCCACTGAAGCGTTCTAAAGATTTCCTGCCTGCAGAAATTACCGAGTCCCAGGTGGGTGGCATTTTATTCTTACCACAGAGTAGGTGTGACTTTGTGGGAGGCTCTTCCCCCAGCCTGCTAGATCAAAGTCAAGAGTTATGTACTTGAATCCCAGGTGGGAGGTGGCAACTCTTGTACTGTGAGTACCAGGCTGGAGCCCCTGTCCCTTCGGTCACCATCAGTAATTGAGAGACACGGCCAGTGGCATGGGCTGCCCAAGGCTCTGCAAGCCAGGGCTGACTTTTGCGGTCAGAGAAGCTGCTGACCAAACCCCGCTGATCGTAAGAACATTTGCCACCTGTTCTACGGTGATCTGGGTGCTAAGGGAAGCAGTTAGGACAAGGTGAGCCTCCTGCAGTCAAAATGATGGTGGTGCTCATCTCCAAGGCTAAGTACTGATGTTCTGGAAGTCACGTTTCCAACCATGCTCCATATCTGTGTCTGAGATGCACCTGGGGCGGAGGCAGCAGCTACGGTATGCTTCTAGAGCCTTCTTTCTCTGTGTGCATATCGGTTCCCAGGGCTGCGTGATGGCCAGGCTGGGAGGTGAGCGGACAAGGTTTCCTACCCTGAGCAGTGATTTGGCCAAAATGGGAATGCAGATGAGACGTGGGAGTCTTGCTAAACCAGCACTGCAAGAGGAACTTTGGCAGATGGCTCATGTCACCACTCAAGAGTTGCAAAAGCAAGGCTCGGTGGTCCTCAAAATACAGCGACAGGCTACGGTGGTCAGAAGTGCTTCACGCTGACCAGCCAGATACTTGCACACATGGCTTCTCAGCACAGGCACAGCACGTGACAACACCCCCTGGTGCCCTCCCCTGACAAGGATTCTAAATCAGAGATGAGGGGCACCCCTGCAGCCTCTGTGTTTCAAGTTGAGGGTGCGCTGAAGCTGGGGGCTAAATCAAGGTGTCCACACCCAGGGGACCTGTAGCACAAACCTGTATAGACGTGCAGGTTCACACAATTCCGAACAAAAGACCCCATTACTGACAAAAGCCAGGCAATTCAGATTATACTGGCTCTTCTCAGTTTTGGAAGAGTTTTGCACTCAGGTTCAGCTACCAAAAGTCATAAAAAGTTATAAACCTGGTCAGTGTCTTTCAAGATAGCTATTGGCTGTGGAAGTAATTTGCTCTCCAGCTCTCAGACTGTTTCAGACAGACTGACGTGGTGGTGGGGTTTATAATAGCAAAAGACCTGTTCTTTCCTCTGTGGCCACTCACATTCACCGAAGACCCCAAGAAACTCACACAAGCCCAGCCAACGGGCTGCTTCCAAGACAGGGTCTCCTCCCCACCTGTTTGGTAAAGATGCATGTAAGAAATGCAAATACCAGTTTGACATTTCCTGAGCCCTGGTTATTTACCAGACTAGAATCTTCTCTGGGAAGAGTTTAATCCTGCATCAAATACAAAAAGGCAAGCCATTGGCTTCGAGAGAGAGAGAGCTCATTGTAAAGGCAAGCAGGTGCTCGAAGCAGGTCCCAACCTGAAGCAGTCGTGGTCACAGCTGTTCTGGGAACAGCCCTGGTAACTGACCAGTGCACTCCAGGGGTGGGGAGAATTTAACAGCTAGAAGAGAGTCTTCCTAGTGCACATTTCACGGCTGCCAAGGAGAGGCCGTGAAGATGAGTCCCAAGAATCGTAGCTGCACCAGGCTCACATGGCACTTGGAACCATCTGCTCGGGAGGCCATGGCACCTGAGCTTCCTCCTGCTCAGAGACCCAGGACCCCAGCAGGGCCGCTGTGTCCTCAGATCCACCCCTCCCCGTCTTCCTGTGAGATGCCCAGCACCGACTTGTGGGGGATCCTGCACTCCTGCAGAGATTTGGTGAGGTCAGAGAAGCGTCTCCTGGGCACCTCCATCGTTTCGATGCTGCAGCGTGGGTAGGTGGCCTTGTTCTTGTGCTCAGCCACGGCCACAATGGTGCGTAAGTCATCCGTCGGCCGGAAGTGGTGCACGAACCTCCGGCCTGACGGTGATCTGACAGCGAGCAGCAGCCTGGGCTCTTGATCTGATGGCTCCTCCAGGACTCCAGGCCTGGACGAGCTCTGTCTCCTGGTTTGGACGAAGAGTTTCCTCTCCAGGGAATGGACTGGCGCTCTGGAATCTTCTCGGCTTGTCTTCACGGTGCAGGGCTCCTCTTGGCAGAGAGGCTGGATGCTGCTCAGTTGCAGGGAGCCAGCCTTTCTAGCAACTGTTTCCACAGCCCCCTCCTCCAGGGTCTTCCTGTTGATGGAAGGAAGGACCCGGTACTTATTGAGGGAAGAGGAAGCCCCTGCGGGCACCTGCTGCAGCAGCTCGGGGACCTCATCGGGAGCTCCCTGATGTGGGGACCTGAGCGCACAGGCCTCTGGGTTCTGGCTGCTGGGCGACTTGCAGGGAATGGCCGGAGGCGGAGAAGATGGTGTGCAGTGGCAACACACCCCTGCGTCCTGGGGTTGGTGCAGACTTGGCCGCGTACGCCCCTTGGCGGACTTAGGCCTTGTGACGTGCATGCTCAGTGAGTCTGGCTGCCAAACGAAGCTGTCGGCCGCTGCGCCGAGGACAGGGTTGCGTTCAGCGGGGGTTATGTTCACAGTGGCTCCTGTGGCCATTGCTTCTCAAGACCCCTAAGGAAGCAGGAGAAAAGAGAGGAGGCATCGATTCAACTTCCTGGGACTTCTGGATCCCAGCCAGGTACCAAATTAAGCCAACCAGCCACGGTGGAGAGGGGCACTGGCTGCAATTCGTTCATTCATTCATTCACTCGCTCATTCTAGGTATTGGCATGTACCAGTGAGCCCAAATCCTTGCAACGTGAATTACCACAGTGAGGAAAGGCAAGTGCTAAACCTACACATAAACAGGCATTTTCATAGAGTCATCGCTACAATGAAGAAAATAAAGCAGAATATTAGAGAGTGACTAGAATAATAAGAATAAGACTAACTCTTATTCTTATTTTGGGGGGCAGTGGAGGCTTCAAGCTGAGAGACCAGTGGGAGGAAAGGAGCAAGCCGTGTGACAACCTAGACCAGGGGCCGGCGGACGTTTTCTGTCCATGTTTTTGGCTTTCCTCTGTGCCAGCTGCTCAACCCTGCCATGGCAGCACAAAGCCAGCCACATTTATGTAGAACGGCGTTACCAGGGCCTGCCTTGGCTCCCGAGAGTGAAATTAGCCCTGTGAGTTAAGTCACCAAGCAGGAAAGCCAGGCTCAGCTTCGCTCCAGAGCGGAGGGGGCAGATTGACAGACTTCCCTCTGCACCCCAGTGAGAGCGTGTCCTGAACCAGGGGGGACAGCGGAGAGCTCCAGCCCAGCATGCACTGCGAAAGACCCACCCTCTGTGACTCCCATTTTCCTTTGCTCCCTAAATCCTTCTCTTCTTTACTCGTCACTTGCTCTTTCATCTCCCTTCCTACTGTCATCTTTCACCGCTTAGGTGGCTCTGCGCTATCACTTTGTGCAGCGTCCCTCCATTGCTCCAACTTTCTCATCGGGGGTGGAGAGAGGGGAGGGGGGCTCCATTGCTGATCCCCCCATTGGCCAGAACTTACAGGGACATCCTTGGGCTCTAGATTAGGGGTCAGCAAACCTTCTCTGTAAACAGCCGGGTAGTAAACACTTTCAGCTTTGTGGGCCGTACGGTCTGTCACAGGTTCTCAGCTCCACCCTTTTGGTGCGAAAGCTGTGATAGGCAGTATGTAATTAAATGGGTGTGGCTGTATTTCAATGCGTCTTCATTTATAGATGTAGAAATTTGAATTTCATAGTTTCCCTGTGACACAGAACACTGTTTGATTTTGTCCAACCATTTAAAAGTACAAAAGCTCTTCTTGGCTCATGAGCCGCACCAGTGTGGCGGTGAGCTGGATTTGGCCTGTGAGCCATCCCGAAACACACCGTCCTGGACCAAGTGCAAAGGGGACTCTGGGTACGCTGATACTATAAATGTGTGAGCCAGGAAGGCAGAGCGACTTCCTTGTGGTCACACAGTCACCTAGCGGCAGAGCCTGAACAAGAACCCAGGTCTGTGGTGCTGGTCCTGCTCTTGAGGACGAAGTTGGGCGTCTCCCCCAGCCCTTACCACAGTCTTTCTCTTACTGTTTACATTGCTGTCTCCCTGTTTATGTTTCTACCTTGGAGACACAGCCAGGGCCTTGGCCTGGTCTCTGGTGCTCACGAATGCTTGGGAAATCACAGAGGAGCAGTGTCTGCATTTCTTTGTGCTGGCCTGTCATTGCCAGGACAGGCCTTTTCCTCTTTCCTGGCCATCATGGTGGCCCTTTCCCTAACATTGTTATAGCCACCTCCTCCTCCCAGGCCCGGTGACACCTTCACAGCCATGTCTTGGGCTCCTTGTCTCCCTCCAATCACTACTGGGACTGCCGTCCACAGGCTGATCATCCCTCTAAAGATCTTCTGGAAAATTCCCAGAGCCTCGTCATGGCCTCTAAAGAAGCAAAGAATACAGGCCCTGGAGTCACAAGACCTGGGTTCTATTCCAGGTTCTGACTGGAGCTTGCTCGGTGACCACAGGACAGCAGCTCCACCTTTCTGGTCTGTCACTTTCCTCATCTACAGAATTAGCTCTGTGACCCTGAAGACATTTACATACATTTGATCATTGCTCTCTTTATCTGTAACAGGAGGCTAGCAACATGAAACAATGTAGGTCAGGCTATGACCATCAGGCTTGGTGCTTAGGACAGACTTAATTAAAGCATAAGGGTTTACTTATTTAGTGATTTTCTATCTGTGTAGTACTTTTATTATTTAGGTCCCAATGCCTCACCTGCTGCTTTGGAGCTCTTCCCCGGGGTGCAGTCAACGCTAACCAGCCTGGGGAATCACAGGGCTCACACCTGCCCCACCTGCCGTTCGGAGATGCTGGAAGGCTGATTTCAGGGAGCTACAGCCTATTGAAACTGCCTCCGAAAGATGAGATAAACGCTTCCTAATAAATCCCTTCTAATTCCACACCTTAATCTTATGCTTACCACACATTCGCCTGCTCCAAGCTACCTTCATCATGCAATTCTGCATGCTCTTAGCTCTGCACGCTAGCGTTACCGTCTGTGCACGTTACCATCATTGCCTGAAATGAGTACCCTCTTCCTCTCCATGAAAACCACAACCAAACCCAACACACCATTGCGGTGTCTTCCTGAAGTCCTACTCAGGGCACCATCCCGAACAAAGCGACCCTCTTCTCCTGAACCTGACAGCCTGTGTGTTCTCTCCCCTCTGCTCACAGACGGAGTGTCCTGCACTCTCATTTCCCACCGCTCCCTAGTCCTTCACACCCAATCTGGCAGTTGGGAGCTCAGGAGCGCTCTGCTTGGCATCCGCAAAGCCTGCCCATCTCCTTGTTAATTTAATTTAGTTTTTGATCAACTGTGAAGAATGTGTGGGTTTTTTTTTTCTTGCCCCTTTTTTAGTTTAGCTCTCAAGTCTTCCACTTGCAATTAAGCAATTCTGCACTTTAACTTCACACAGCACCGAGGAGGTCATAATCATCCAACTGTTCTGCCCAAGATAAGCTCAACCAGCACACCGACTCCCCCTCTCTGCCCACCCGCCCACCTCGAGGAATGGCTATTAATTTGCCACAGCTTCTCCAGATTATCACACAGACTTGGCTTCCAACTCCCACACATGCCTGGGGAAGGTTTCACTGTCAGTAAGTTTGGTAACTTAGAAACCTCTTCCTTAACAACTTGGAGCAGGAAAGTCATGTGTTCTCTCCCCGGCTCTCTGCTGGATTATTTTTAACAGTAACACTTGAAGAAGGGCCTGCACTTTCTATACCTTTTGGTAGCAGATAATTATGTTCATGTTCAGGGGGTGTCATAGTCAAGACACAATGGTCATAAGATCACATGACTGTGAGCTATCTCAGAGAAAAACCTCAGTTATGACTAATTCTTATAAGCCCACTCATGGTTATTTAGAGACTAACACCTCCTTCAGGTAAAACCGTCCCACCAAACATGCTTTCATAACCCACTGCCTCCCCTCCAGTGCAGGGACATCTGCTACCTGGCGGCGACACCAGCTCTCCCTGGCATCCAGAACAGGGACAGGGGAGGTGGGGCGCACAGGTGTTTGGGGGCCTGGGCCAACTTTGTGCCTTTATAGTCACACCTTGCACCTCAAGCCCTGTCCATTCCCCTCAGCCCAGAAGGACTCCTGTGGTCCCATCATTATCCCTGCTGGGCCCATTTCACCACCTTCTAGGCTGGCAGACACAACCACTAAGCAATCTGACAAGATCTAGGTACAGGCAACCATCCAGCTGCCAGCTGAATAGGCAAGTGGCCTGTTTACTTAAACAGAAAAGCTGCACCCAAGAGGCCTGCTAGGAGTCAGGAAACAAACACTGAGAGCTGTTTCCCAGGAGCTGCCAACAGGGCAGGTGCTCATTCCTTAAGATTAATCACCAGGTCAACTGGAAAGAAGAGAAATTTGACAGGAGAAGCCAAATATTCCTGCTTCCCTAGGGCCCACCGCCCACCACAGGATCAGCCCCCCCTATTTCACTCACACCCCTAATCTAGATCTACAGTAAACGCAATGAAGTACAGCCACCCACGTACCATCTGCCGGTCCCTACCAAGGATGCATGCATTTGAATTGGTCTTTTAAAAATATTTATCAGTTAATATGATCTCCTGCCCATCCCCAGCCCCTGTGAGGCTTGCAGGATGAAAGTGCTCAGAAGAACCAACAGGCGTTAGTCATTTGCCTGAGGGTGAGAAAACTTTGGTACCATCCCCACTTGGAACCAGGACTAATGACTAGAACACGCGTCTATGCAGAGTGTCTATGCAGAGTGCCCGTCTAAAGGGGGAGTGGAGAAATTGAACCCGGAGCCACCACGTGATCAAAGGTTGGGAAAAGTGGGAATGATTCCAAGGGGGGGAGGTGGAGGGGGACAGCCCAATTATTTCCAAGTACAGGAGGCTCCAAAGGGAAAAAAGCTTCAGCAGGTGGGCCGTGGGGGAGGGGCGAGAGCGAGAGTCTGGGAAGGGAGTTGACTTGGGTGAAAGAGCGCTGGTCTGGGGGAGGCTCAGCTCTGGTTCCGGCCTCTCCATGTGACTGACGGGATGTCCTTTTGTCCCTCTGGGTCTGTGTCCGGTCTGTACTGCCCAGCCAGGAGGGCATGGCCCCGCGGTTTCCCAGGCCCCGAGGCTTCTGCAGAGCCCTGGAGTTGTCCTGTTCCAGCCACGGTGAGCTCTGCGGGGGCTGCCTTGGCCACTGGGGAGTAGCCAGTACCCTCAGCGCCCCCGTCCTGTCCCCCGGGGATCGCCCCGTTCCGGTTTGGGGAGGCCTGGGGCCTGGGGGCTGGAGCCCGGCCTCTCCCGGTCCCTTTCAGGCCACAGCGGTGGCCGTAAGCAGGACCTGGGCGGAGGCCTGGCCCTGCTCACCTCGCTTCTCCGCTCCATCCGCCGCGGTCACCGGCCCGGTCCCCTCTGGTAAACAGCCTCGGTCTCCCGGGCAACCGCGCCGGTGGGGGGCCACGTGCTTCCGGTCTGGCCAGAACTGGTCTGGCCCCCGGTGAGGTGGGCGGGGGCCAGGTTGGGGGGTGGCGGAGGCGGGGTCGGTCGCCCGGAACCTGGCTTGGGCTCACCTGCTTCCCTGGTTTCCTGCCTCCCGTGGGGGCGTGGGGAACCGGGGCTCTGACCTGGACGCTGGGGGTGAGCCGCAGCCCGCCTGCCGCAAGCCCGTCGTGTGAACTTGGGTCAGGCCCTGTCGCTGTCAGGGTCCCCCGTTTTTACACGAAGCTGCTGGACTGATTCCTGGGGACCCTAGAACCTGCGTGGCTGCTTTGACGGCCCCTGTTTGAGCTGGGGACCATTTGTCTACCTTCGTTGCCTTCATTTCCCCATCAGCCTTCCGCCCCCTGGGCCCATCCCATCCGGGCTGCTTGTTTTCAATACATTTACACCTGCTTTGATGGTCCTGAGGGCCTGACCGTGGGGTCTCGCCCTTGCAGCAACCCCAGTCACTTCCCTCACATTTGGCTTTCAGCACCTTGGGGATCCAGTCCATTGCCCTGTCTGCTTTCTCCCCCACCCCCTCTGCCTGTTCTTCCCTGGTCCCTCCCCTCAGCCGGTTCCCTGCAAGAATTCATGCCCTGTCTGCTGTTCTCCATTCCTCCCACTTGATGAAACCCCAGTGGAGCCAACTAACAGCCAGCCAAGTACTGAAGAAGCCTTGACCAGCTTCATGACACGGATGGAAACATGTGATCTCCAACCTCAGCTGAGCCCTCAACCCCACACAGAAACCTTTCCACTCTCCCCAGCTCAGCTCTGCGCCTTTCTGCCTGTTTCAGATCTGGTTCTCCCTCCTGGGACCTCCCTCCTTTCCCCTTACCTCTTCCCACTCAGAAGGTAAACCTCTCTTCAGAGAGAAAATAGAAGCCATCCAATGGAAACGTTCTCAGTTTTCTGCCCTCAGACCCACAAACTCATCTGCTTTTGTCTCCCTGATTTTTCCCTCTCCCTCCTGTTTTAATGCAGGGGATCCATCCATTCCCTGATTCTGTCCAAGACGGACTGCTTGGACAGTCCCTCCAGTCTGTACTGAAGCCTGTTCTCTGTCACTGGGCCACACATACGCACACCCTCACCATAGTCCAGGCCTTTGCTCCTGCTGTCCCCTCGACCTAGAAGATTCTTCTCCAATCTCACCAACCCCTCCTCCCCTTCCTTTACCTAAAGCTCACCCTTTAGAGCTCAACTTCTTGCTTTCAGTTTGGAATAAAAGAGTCCTAACTGGATTATTATCTTCCACTGTCCTAGGCTCTTGGAATATGTGGGTCAATCATTTAGTGACAATAGTATTAGAAGGCAATGTTAGTAGACATTCAAGAACCCTATTACCAGAGGAAAGAATTAGGATTCATTACTTGGCATGTGGTAAAGTATTTGCTATTGTGTCTGTCCCAGGCACATGGAACAGGATTATAACATGAGCCTGGTGCCAGCCCTCCTCAAGATGTTCCCATTTGGTGGAAAAGACACATCTCATGCCCATAGAGTTACCGATTAGATTATTTTCAACACAGTTGGAACCAAGTGTGGAAGAACAGGCACCAGCTGGACATGATTAGGTCTTTGGGGTCTGTGAAGGAGGCGATCATTTCAGCAGTGGTGTTTCTGCTCGTCTCGGAACGGAAGAGCTTTATTGGTGGGAATTGCTGTTGAGAGCTGGCTGAGGAGGCCCCCTGCTCTGGTTTGCCCCACACCCACGCTGAACACCCAGGGAGGGAGGCACCTGAGGCCCCAGGAAGGTGAAGCAGATGGCAATTTGGGGGAGCTGATGGGTTTGCAGCTCTCTGCTGGTGGCTTGTCTCCTGTAAGTGATTCTGTCAGAAATATCTAAGCAATGCTCTTCAACCCTTCAACGCCCCCCTGAAAAAAATTAAAGTGGATTCTTCATCAGCTATTTTAATATCACCTAAGAGTTATGCAATCTTTTGGGAAATCAAATTGGCTTCTCGCCCCCTTTGTTTCTGCGGGTGCGTGTTTCCACGTGGGTAGGCAGTGGAATGGTGCTGGTGCCTAGGGTCTGTTTAATATTTAGCCATGTGTGCCTTTTGCTCCCCAGCGTCATGTCATGCACAGCATGACATGAGAGGGAGACTGAAAGGAAGGAAAGGCAGCTGGCCAGTCAGTTCCAGTGCACACCTGCTCTTTAGAGAGAGCTGACTCTGCTGCATTTGCTGCCCATCTTTCTTTAAAGGAGGCGTCTGTAGCCCTGGCTGGCATGGTTCAGTTGGTTGGAGCTTTATCCTGCAACCGAAAGGTTGTGGGTTCAACCCCTGGTGGGGGCACATGCCTGGGTTGCGGGTTTGATCTCCAATCCCTGTTCTGGGCCCAGGCGGGAGGCAACTAATTAATGCTTCTCTCTCTGTGTTCCTCTCTCTCTAAAAGAATGAATGTCCTTAGGTAAGGATTTAAAAAATTAAAATGAAATAAAGAAGGTGTCTGCAAAGGACAAACCTTACAACCCACACATGCAAAGTGGGTTCTCGGTACCACTGACCGGAGGTCGTTGCCATGACAGCTCACTTATAAACTCTCTTTCCTTCCCAGCCACGGCTTCTTCTATGCTCCAGCCCTCTCCCTGAGCTCCAGCCAACTTGTTTCCCAAATGCGCCCTCAGATTTCTGATCTTTAGGATCTTTGCTCATGCCTGCCCCATCCTGCTCTCTTCATTGAAGTTAGTCCAACTTCACGGACCCTTCAAGGCCCACCTTCAAAGTCACTTCTTTCATGAAGGGTTTTCCAAAAACATCTTCTCTCTCCCCAAACCTCATGTGCTTTTTCTGGTCCCTGTGGGCCCGCTAGAACATGCCCAACCCAGAAGGCACCTCCCCAACCCGCCCACACACACACTAGGCCAGCTCCTCTACTCTTCATGGCTCTCCTCCATGGAGACAGCTTCAGAAAACAACCAAGTGTCATGACCCCCAACTGCTGATGGCAGAGCAGCTTTAAAACCCCAGCCCCCCTGACTGCGAAGTCTGCCCTGGACCCCAGAGCCCCACCTCGCACCCAGCATTCCTGCCTGGCACTTTATCTGCATCCACCAACCGTACAATCCTAGGTGTTGCAGGCGTGGCCTCTGGGGTCAAGTTTGGATCTTGACGGCACCACTTGCTAGCTGAGAACTTTGGGCAACTGATTTCCACATCTGGACCTCCGTTTCCACATCTGTGGAATGGGGACGATAGGAATAGGATTGTTACGAGGGTGAAATGAGAGGATGCGTGGAAGGGTCTAGCACAGTGCCCGGCACATAGTGAGTGCTTAGTCAGGGCGAATGCTCATTATCATATTTTTTCCATCTTACAATACACATCTCCTTCAGTAGGTCATGGACCTGTGTCTGAGTCCCCTGCGTTGCCCACATAGTGCCTGTTTCACGGTAGGTGCTCGGCAAAGGGGAATGAAATGAATGATGATGATGACATTGACTCTACATCAACCTCAGGAGGAAAGCTGGCTTTCCCACTGAGGGATCCAGCAAGCTGCCAGTTGGTACCCGCCCCCCCACCTCCACCCCCAGCCCAAGGATATCCCGCCGGAAGTCTAAGTGACCTTCCCCAGGGCCGGGTGGAAGGCAGGAGCTTATTTGCTTGTTACCTCTGCAGTCTCTGGCAAAATGGAACATTTTCCTGGCGACACAAAGCCCTGAAGGGTGCTTGAGAAACAGTACTGTTGATGTGGCGAGGGCCACCTACCCCCCCCCCGTACTCAATGGCCCCCCCGTTGGCGGGCTTGGTCAGTTATTGTTTGAACCATCTCTCCTCCTCTGCGTTCCTACTAAGAACGGCTGCTCGCTCTTTATTCCTGTTCAACATTTAGGTCTGAGAAAAAGTGGCTGACGCACTGCTAGAGCTGCGTCCAAAATAAATAGCATTGCGGCATCTAGCTTAGATGGTCAGGTCGTTTGGTTGTGTTTTCTCAGCTGTGTTTTGGATGGGGACAGCTCTTTGCTCAGCGACCCGCAGGTAAGCAGAACTGCTAAGGGGCTAAGGGTGCCGCCTTTGGAGTCAGACGTACTCGGGGGAAGTCCTAGGACAGGACAAAGGGCCTAACCTCTGCCTACCTTGATTCTTTCATCAATAAACTGGGGCTGGTTGTCTCTGTCTCCTTGGGAGTATTCCCAAAGGACTCAAGGAGATAATTCACGTGCTCAGCCCGTGCTGGTCCTCAGTACGTGGCAGTTTCATTTTTATTTCTGTAACTTGAAGCATGATTATTCACTGATCATCCATTCATTCCTTCCCTAAATACTTATTTGCTGCCTGTGTCTCCACACTTAGTTTCATCATCTGCGAAATGAGGACACTAATAGTACTTATCTAGCTGGGAAATTCGAGCACTTAATGGGTAAATATATGTGAAGTGCTCCGAAGCTGTGCGAAGTATAAAATCAGCGTGAGGAAGAGGTTACCCACCCTTACCTTTATGATTCTTTTGTCCTGGGCACTGCACTCTGAGACTCTTAAGGAGGAAGGGATGAACAAAATGGAATGAGCCTTCACTTATGGATCTTTTAGCTTCTTTCCTCCTTATCTTCTCCATGGGGAAAAAAAGCCAACTGATGTTTCATCCCTGTCTGTGTCAGATGAGTTGGTGGGTCCGAGAGGGACACTCGTAGAGACCTGCCGGCTTGCTGGCTGCTGTCCCAGAGGCTGGCATTGGAGGCCCGGCCACACTTCCTGCTATGCTCTGGCCCTTCATCAAGTCCCCAGGCCTCAGTTTCTCCATCCCTAAAATAATGATAAACACTTTCACGTTTTTCCAAGGAGTAACTACTGTTACACCTATGAAGACTTTAAAGAAAGCAGCACCCAGTGGCACTTAGTAACTTCTTAATAAATGCTGGAAGTGGTTGACAGGCATGTTTAGTCTCACTTTAAGGAGAGGAAGCCTAAGGACTAAGATTATGAATTAGATACCCAGGCATTAAGGAAGGAAAACATGGGGTGGGGTAGCTACCTTGCAAATGGGGTCCCACTTTCCTGCGCTGGATTTCCATCATGGACCCCGCAGATGCCTTTAAACTTGGGAACAGAAGGGGTACTGACGCCTCAAAAGAAAAAAATAAACATGATAAGGGATAATGATGCCAAAGCAAGAAATTTTTTTAAAACACACTTTTCAAACAACTGAAGCGGCCTTATCTTTATATTTAGGTCTAAATACCAGAAAGAGTGTCATTTTTAGAGATAATTAGGTTTGGAAAAGATCTCTCTGCTCTGAGCTCTGCAGCTGGGGCCTCACGTGGGTCATTTCCTCCCTGAACAGGAGTTCAACTGACCAGCCCCTGGCGACCAGAGGAGGCTGTGATCGTGGCAGCTCGGACCCCCTGGTCTCAGGAATGAGGGTCCTCAGCGTTCTCGTGGTCTTCACCTCCTGCTGTAAGTATCGAGCAGCGGGGAGGGTTCCTAGGTGCTGTTCCCCTGCCTGTGCGCCTGTGTCTTTGGGCCGTGCCCTCCTGAGGTGGCTTCGGGTGAACGGAAATCAGGTGTTGCTCAAAAAAAGAATCAAGCTCCCACCGAAGTCCTGCTGATTCTGTCTCTTCTGCAAAATGGGTTGATCCCACTGTTAGGGGGTCTCCCAAAACTGGGGAATCAAAGGTTGCAGCCATGTGCTAAGAAAGCGGGTGTTTGACTCTGTCTTATCACACGCACTCCCTTCCGGAGTTTTTCCTTTGGATGCTAGTTGCCTTTTACTTCAAGTCATGTGGATTCCAGAACAAAACCATAGACGTACATCTAGCTCATTTAGGAAGTTACTTTCCATCAGAAAAGCATTCTTGGGCCCTGGCTGATGTGGCTCAGTGGATTGAGTGCGAATCAGAGGATGACTGGTTCGATTCCCAGTCGGGCCACATCCTGGGTTGCAGGTTAGGTCTGTTGGAAAGCTCTTCGAGTCTTTGATTAATTGAGAAGAGATTTGACTAAATTCATGCGTCTACGTGTTTCAGTCATGGAGCAGTGACTTTCGGGCCCCTAAGTCGAAATGTCAAAAACGAGGTTCTCATTTTCTCCTAGTGGTGGAATTTATAGTTTTCAAGATCACGGTTGGGGAGAATCTGCTGCTGCTCCCATGTGTGCCCAGATGATCCCACCCTCTCTTTAGGGGCCACTTGGGAAACAGGTCCCACCCCTGGCTTTAGCCCCCTTTTTGGAGCTTTGTGACAAGACATCCAAAAACCGTAGTATGGGAAGGGAAGGCTCCTGGGAAAATGTCTCCAAACTTGCTGTCTCTGCTGTTCTTCCTCAAGTTCATGCTTTTTATTTTTAATGGCAAAATTAACTCATGCTTGTAATTAAAAAGTAAAATAAGCAAGTGGAGAGTAGTAAAATAAAGCCCCTTGTCATCCTTCCCAGGCTCCAAGCCTTCTCCTACACCCAGATATAACCATTTTGTGAGTTAGGTATGCATCCTCCAGGACTTTACACACCCACATTTAAAATATTGTAATGGAAAAGGAATACATGCTCATTGTAAAAAAAAAAAAAAAATCAAATACCATCAACATCTACATCATAAATATTGTGTGTTTTTCTTTCCACCTACCTTCTCAATCCCCTTGCCTTGAGGTACTGCTATTAAAAGTAGTATGTTTTCAAGACAGCATTTCATTATAATTTCCCATCGGTGAATATGTGGGTAGTTTCCAGGTTTTTTGATATCACTATGCTGCCACAAACCCCCGCACACGCACACACACATTTCCCCCCACTCCTTAATGTGTAAGCATTTCATAGAGGCAAAAATTGCTGGCACATTTGCCATTAAAAAGTGGATCGAGGCTATTTTTTCTGCCTCCAAAGTATTTTGTCTCCTCTGTGAGGCTGTAACGCCCTGTGATACTTGCAGGGCCTGGCATTGCTGGCTTTGAACTTCCCCTGAACATCAGACCTGAGGGAGTTTCTGCCTAAGGTGGCGGATTTTTACTGTGGGAGAAGACTGTGGTTGACAGTATCGTTCTGAGCATCCTGGAAACTGCATTCTCATCCTGGACTGGCAGGAAACTAGCTGTGTGATGCGGTGGGTCTCATCCTATCTCCTGCCACGGTGGAGGGGCTGATAATCCTGGCATGCTGATACACCACGCTGGGGGTCTCCTCATACCCTGAATGCAAGGCCCTCCAGACAGGGAACGCCGAAGCAGGGAGGCTCTCATTACGTTGTTTTCTTCTCCCTGATTTCCCCATTGGCAGTGATAACCCTCAACCACAGCAGCTTCTGGCAGTTTCAGAGGATGGTCAAACACGTCACAGGACGCAGTGCCTTCTTCTCATATTATGGGTACGGCTGCTACTGCGGACTAGGGGGCAAAGGGACCCCCGTGGATGACACCGATAGGTGAGTGCAGAGGCTCCAGGACCTCCTCTCATTTACTCTGCACGGGAATCCATGCTGGAGGAGAGGGGGTGTATCAGGGCTCTTCTGTCACAAGGAACAGAAACCAATTCAGGGGAACGTGGCGGAAAATGGCAGGGGAATTGGAGGGAGGTCTCGAAGAAGCCAAGACCAGGGCTGGCTGTCTGAACACATGGCCGGTGCAGCTGTGTCAGGCCAGCCTTCCTGGCACCCTGCAACTTCTTATGTTTTCGTTTTGCACCAGGCCTTGCACATTAAATCTAGTCAGTCCTGCTCAGAGCTCTAGAAACATTTCCAGTTCTCATGGCAAACATGGTCTCTTCTTTCAGCTCCCTGGTTATTAGGATTGTAGGTGCTGCAAGGACCCACTGTCGCCCAGTCCTAATTCTATATTCCAGGAGGGAGAATCCAAGTGGCCCACTTGGGGAAAGTCATCCATCTGGGTGAGGTCACACAGCATGGCGCAAGTCTGGCTGCCAGGCCTACTCTGAGGATGGGGTCAAGGAGTGCGAGTCCTAGAAAAATGGGAGTTTGGTGCCATCTGGCAAAGGCCTGGGAGGCAGGAAACAAGAGTGTGCCAGCCACGACATCAGAAGAAATAAGAAACAAAATGGTCCTTGCCACTTCCAACCTAGCCAGGATAAATATGTCCCCACGGTGGGACCTCCGTTGTCACTCTCAGAGCTTGATTTCTCTGGGTTGGGCTCCTGCAGAACATTCCAGAGCCCTGGAGGGGACCCAACCCTGATGAAATGCCCCTTGTGTGCCGAGCCCTGGGACTGGTCATTTGTACGTGGGACATAATTCAACCGTTGAGTGCCAGGGCAGAGTTACCATCCCCGTTTTATAGGTGACAACAGTGAGGATCCCTGAAACCCAAGTGGTGAAGCCCAGAGACATGCAGCAATGAGGTGGCAGAGTCAGGATCTGAACAAGAATGAGCCTGTTTGAAAGTCAAGGCCCCTTTGATGTTCTGTGCCTCTCCATCCAAGTTCAAAGGTGGATGGGAAATGTAACCCTGTTAGCCCAAGATGGCAGATGGCAAAGAGCCTGCTTGCCGAAGGGGACGGGGAGAGGGAAGGATTGAAATGCCTGGCCCAGGGCATCAGCCAGAAACACTTTCTTTTCGGTGACTTAGAGTCTGGGCCAGTTTCCGTGTGCCTGCCCCTACACACTGGGCGAGGAAATGAGTGGCGGCCATTCCCTAGCTGTTTCCCTCCCTCGGATGTTTTCCCTTCCTGCCACCAACCTCCACCCGGTCACCCCAAGCTCCACCAAGAGCAAGAACTGAAGCATGATGTGTTTTTGCTGACAATTGTCTCCTTAGGGACAAGTCACAGTGCTTGGCATGTAGTAGGTGCTCAGTAAAAAGCCCTTCCATGAATGAATGAGCCCAGGGACCCAAAGTGGAGTCCTGAGTCTGTCGTTTTTCAGCTGTGTATTTCTGGGGAAATTCACATCCCAGACTCATCTCCTCCCCTGGGAAATGGGGACAGTGGTCGCACTTCACGGGGTCACTGTGGGGAGCTCATGAGATAGGTACCGGACAGGGCACGCTAAAATGGGAGTGGTTATCAATGTTATCTTTAGTATGGTCATTCATTTCCCTCCCTGCTTCCTGCGCCTCCTCATCCAGGGGAGGAGGCAGGTGGGTCCCTTCTGCTGCCTCCCCAGGGCCCACCCACGGTGAAGCCCCTCCCCCTCCGGTCTGGCCCCCAGGTGCTGCCTGACCCATGACTGCTGCTATGAGAAGCTGAAGCACCTGGGCTGCCAGCCCCTGCTGAACAGCTACCACTTCCACGTCATCAACAGCACCGTGGTCTGTGAGTAGCCTCGGGGTGGGGAACCGGCTCTCCGCCTGAGCCTGCCCTTAGTATCTGCCTCCTGGTGCTCCCGGAGTCCATTTAGGGAACGAGGTCTTCCCAAGTGCTTTGAGATGGTCAGCGGGAACTCGACAGCCAGAGCTTCCTGGGAGTCCTTGCTGTGCCCCTTCCTGGTGGCTCCCCACCCCACAGTGGCACCCAGCACCCCCTGGAAGCAAGGAGATGGTGCTCAAGAAATAGCTGCGGGCTGCTGATGAGGTTGGGCTCTGCAGGGTAGCTTGGCGTCTGTTGCTGCTGAGATCCGCCCTATGTTTGCCAGGCCCTTACGCAGCAGCCCGGCTGCCTTTCAGTTGAACAAATATTTGTCAAGGGTGACTACATGCCCGTGTGACAGGGGCCACGGGGGACACAGAAGCAAATAGGAGGCGATGGGGAAGGGAACTCACATGTCATCGAGGCCATTCAAGGAGAAGAACAAAGAACAAGGGCGGGCAAGCACTGAGTGTCCAGCATGGGGAGAGTGGCCGTGCTGTCCCGGGAGACGTTCTGGGGCTGCTGGGATGTGGGTGGGGCAAAGTCACTCTACAGAGCCGCACGCACGACAGCCCTGGGCCGGAGGCTCATTGTGAGTGCCCCTCCTTGCGTTCACAATGAGAGGCCTGACCTCCCCTCAGAGTGCAGCTCACCTCCTCCTTGGCCTGCGAGGTAGCAAGAACCCCTTTGGTCCCTGTGTGTGTTTGTTCACAGCTGTGAGTGTGTCTTGAACTTCATGTCTCCTCCCGAGGTCAGGAAACCATGGGGTCCCTTGGCCTCATCTCCTCCACTATACCAGGTGCTCAGCGCTCAGACCCCCTGTGTCCCCACCCTGAGCTCTGGCTCAGGACACACCAAGATGGGCCAAGAAGACTGTGCAGCCTCCCTGGTCCCAGTGGTGAGACCTGTGACCGGTGGGCTGGGGGCTCAGACCCTTGTCTCAGGAGGGCCAGCTTCAGCTCAGTCTGCTTCTCGGCTTCCATAACCCCCTGCCCCCAGGCACACTGACAATGGGGAGAGAACCCCCTTTGTCCATGTGAGTTCAAGGAGACTTTCTGTGTTGGAGCTGTCTGCCCATAACCATCCTCAGGCCTAAAGCAAAGTGTCTCTTCTTTGAGGCGCCAAGGTCATGTCCAGTAGATTGGAAGGGATCAGGGCCTAGTGCTAGGGCAGGAGACAGGGAAGGGAGGAGGTTCCCCCAAAGTATTGTTTGTGTGGCATCTGATGCCCTCTGGAGGCCAGACCAAGTGCTGCCCGCCTCCTCCCTCTCCTCTAGGCTCCACCCCTGAGAGGTGGGGATTGGGATGGGGACACGCTGGGCTGCTGGTCGGTAAGGGAGGGGACACACAACAAAGATGCCCCCTGACTCTGCTCAGCCAGGCTCATGGCCTTGTTTTCTTCTCACTGGTTTTTCCTCCTCTTTTCACCTTGATCTCAACACCTATCATTTCCAGCGTCATCGTAAATGGTTGGAAAAGCATGAGTTTTAGAGGAAATATACTCAAGGAGCTCTCTCCTCTGATGTCCTTATAAAGCACAGGGAGCAAGGAAGAGGGACAAGGGCTCTGGAAAGGGAAGTGGAACTTCAGTGGGTGCCAAAGACCTTCCCACACACCAGTCCCAGGCCCAGACTAAGCCTCCACCCTTGGCTCCTGGGGGTTGGCTGTGCCCACAAGGCCAACCTGGGTGCTGGCATCCAAAGTGGCTCCTTTATCAACTTCTTCACTTCCCACATGAGGTTGGAGCCACAACCCAGGACCCAGGAAATAGAGAAAGACGAGAATGACCTGGAACTGAGGCTGGAGCCCCAGGTGGTGGCAGGCAAAAATGTCCCCTGCTTGGCATATCCTCCGGCAGCAGCAGGAGGTACAGGCAGGGACTGGGAGCTGGGCAGCCACCCCCCAAGTGACTGTGACCACTCAGCCTGAGGCTTCATCAGGGCTGCCTGAGGCCAGAGCCCTGCTCGGGGGATTTGCCTATAGGGACACTTCCCCGTCACCACCAGGACATCAGTGTCCCCTTCCTTAGCCAGTGAGTCCCAGGCTGACCCCCTGTCATCCTCGCCCCACTGTACCAAGCCGTGACCCCTGGAACAGGGCCAAGGCCTGGGAGATCTGGGTTCTAATCCTGGGCCTGCTGCTGATAGGTGCTGAGACCTTAAGGGAGACTCAGGTACATTCATTCACTTGCCCATTAGTGCCTGAGCGCCCACGGGGTGCCCAGCTGGGCCAGCACTGTGCCAGGGACTGGGGCACTGAACAAGGCAGCCTCAGGCCTTCCCTCCTGGAGTTTTCTAGAGCTGAAGGCTCTAGAATTGCAGGGGGAGCTGTGGGATCTTTTGAAGCAGAGAGTGATGTGCACACTGTCTTCCCTGAGTCTTCTGGGCCTCGGTCTCTTCATCCACAGAGTAGGTGTGATAATAACAGCTGTGGGTTATGAGCGTCGGTGCCAGCACCTGGAAACCCCATGTTGGGGGGGACCCTGGGGCTCAGAGAGGTTAAATGAGATGGCCAAGGTCACACACAGCCAGGGAGAGAAAGTTGGGCTTTGGACCCAGGATCTCTGACCCCAGAGCTGGTGCTCCTGCCTCACACTGCCCTCCCCAGTGGCAGGGGGTGTGGCGAGGGTGATGCAGTGCCCTTGGTTGGAGGACTCACACAGTACCGATCTCAATGTCTGTAGCACACTCATTAGGGTGCTCAGCCCTGGCTCAGGGGGCCAAAGATGGAGTTTGCTTCTCTGCAGTGCCCCAGATCCTCTGTTCCAGCTCTGGGTTCCCTGCTAAGAGGCCCAGAGAGAGCCGTGCTTTGGAGTTGAGCAGAGCTGAGTTCGAATCCCGGGTCCACCCCTTCTAGCTGGATAATTGCAAGTGTTAGGCTCCTCATCTATAAAATGGAGATAATAACATGCACTTCATGAGGTTGCTGTAAGGATGGACTGAAGTAACCCGACCAAAGGCCTTAGCTCATGGTAGGTGCTTAGGTAACGCCCTTCCTTTTAGGAGTTGAACTTGCTTTTTTCTTCTAAGTTTTCTTTTCCCCTGCTTTGTGTGAGAGTCCTAGGGTTTTCTTTATTCAGAGATTTCTTTGAAGCATCTCTGCACGTACCTCTCTCCTTGAGCTCACGTCAGGAACCCCTTACAGAATAAAAGCTCCCTGTCCCCTATCCCCACTTTGCACTGCAGTTCAAAGAGCTGCCCTGCAAGGGTTAATCACCTCCCCAGCCTCCAGTTCTGAAATCCTGCACCCAAGCCCAGTCACAGGTTGCCTAGCAACCAGTGGCTGCTCTGGGATGCCTTTGGTGAGCAGGGGAGGAGGGAAAGGAGGAAAACAACTTGGTCTGTCCAGGTCTCTAAATGTCACTGGGAGATCAGTGCAGAGATAGGCCTGTAACCTGAGCCCTGAGGCCAATGTGCACAGTGAGGAAGGCTGTCCTCAGGCAAACAGGGAGGTTGGCATCTCCCCTGCGAGTGGGCTTACATAAGGACTTGGCATTTGCAAGGGATGTTAAGATCAGCCAGTGGTGACAGCCCCCTCCACCCACACAGACATGCATATGTTGTGCGGGGAGGAACCTGGCCCTGGGAGGGAGAAGAGGGGGTTGCAGCCAACAGCGGCTTCTCCCTCCACCAAAGGGGGAAAGGTGAGCAGGATAACCGCTGGAATTTGTTGTTTGCGAAGATCTCCCTTTGTATTACCGAATTTATACCTCGCAACACTTGCCCTCACTGACACATCACAGTTTTCGCTCCTAGCCTTTGGCTCCATCTGAAATTATCTTGTTTACTTTTGCATCCACTCTCCCCATCCCGACCCGCAATAGAATGTGGGTCCTGGGGGAGCAGGGGACAAGGTTGTCTTGTTCAAAGGCGCTCGTTCTCAGAGCCCATGGAGGAGGGTGCCCCAGAGCTGTGCAGTGCGGGGTCTGCTCCCTCAGACCTGTAGCCCCAGATTCTAGCCAGAGGCCAGGCCCACGATAGGAACTCAGTACCTGTCTGGGTGATGAGTGAATAAATGAGAAAACGTTAAATAGTCTGTACAGGTGTCGCTGTCCCCATCTGAGGGCTGAGGAACAGGCTTGGAGAGAAGCACCTGGGACCCTGGAGTGTGCGGGGTCCCGGGATGGGTCTCCGTTCGCTGCCCCACAGGTGGTGTAAGTCCAGCCAGAGAGGCAGCAGCGGGCAGGGGTGGCGTGTCTACGGCGGGCTCAGGGCAGGAGATCTGCAATGACAGGACAGACTCCCTGCCCAGAAGGAGCTTGCGTTTCAGGAGGGAGACAGGTCATAAAACATTCAGAAGTAAAGATACGTTCAGGCAGTGACAAGTGCTCTGGAGCACTTAAAACAGAGCAGCAAGGCACAGAATGATGAAGGCAGGGGGAGGAAGGCCTCTCTAAGGAGGTGGCATTTGGCCAGTGTGGTGGGTGCAGAGGAGATAGGAAGGAGGGGAGAAGAGGCTGGACCTCGGACAGGGAGGAGTCCCGCCCAGTTTGGGGGACAGGGTAAGGACCTCACTTTCAACTTGAATTGCAGGGGGAGCTGTGGGATCTTTTGAAGCAGAGAGTGATGTGCACTAATCTTGCTTTAGAAAGATCACTGTGGCCACTGCAGAGGCGTTGGGGAGCAAGGAAGAGAAATGGGGAACTGTTCGTGGGGAGAGCTCACCCCAGCCTGGTGAGGGTAACGACACGCAGGTGGGGGCCAGTCTGTTGCTGGGTGTGTTTCGAGGGCAGACTGACAGGACCTGCTGATGCATTAGACGTGCGGCGGGAAGGTAGGAGAGGCTGCACCCCAGGGCTCCGCCTGAGAAGCCGTGGACAACGGTGTCATCCTCTGGGCTCGTGCTGATGGGGGAAGAGCAGACAACGAAGACACAGCAAGAGCTTGTCAGGAGCCATGTGGGGTTTGGGATGAGAGATGCCAAGGGGGAAGTCAGGTGGACACAGCATGCTGGGGTCTAGAGCTCAAGGGAGACACCTGGGCTGGTGTGAGGACAGGAGGGTCGTGGGTGCTCAGGTGGTATTTAAAGCCCTGAGGCGGGACAAGGGCACCCAGGAGAGAATTTAGAGAGTGGGAGGAAGGCCTGGAGGGGAGAGGCAGACAGAAGCCTGGGAGGCAGTCTGA
This sequence comes from Noctilio leporinus, assembly GCA_004026585.1. Classification (NCBI taxonomy): domain Eukaryota; kingdom Metazoa; phylum Chordata; class Mammalia; order Chiroptera; family Noctilionidae; genus Noctilio; species Noctilio leporinus. The sequence continues at coordinate 478,095 of PVIW01000157.1, forward strand.
GTCTCAGCAGGATTTCGGACCTTGCTTTGTTTGGCCCATTGGTGGAAGTGTCCTTTCATGGAATGACAAAGAACACCCTGAAGGTGTCAGTTCCATTGTTCATGCCTCAGTTTCCCTGTTTGTAAAGTGGGAGGTGCAGGGTCTGGACTTGGGCCTGTTTTGAACAGATGGCTTCTGAAGAGGACCTGGCTTGGCCAAGGGCTGTCTCTTTGTCCTGGGCCACGACTGACCTGATGTCCCCTCAGCTGTGGGGGCTCATGCAGATGGCGGTCCACATTCACAGCCCACTCAGGGTCACCTTCACACAGCCTGGGGAATGGGTGAGACTTTAAAGGCAGAACCGAATGTCAGGAGAGAATAATACTCCATCTGTGGGAAAGGATTGGAAGACAGTGTGAGAGTGGGGAACTGCGTGAGAGAAAGTAAGAGGAAGTCTGCAGAACTGAGGTGGAAGAAAGGAGGGATGGAAAAGAAGAGAGGAAAGGGAAAGGAGGGGGCTGAGGTGGGGAGAGTGTCCCCCAGAGAGACTGCACCTGGGTGAGGGGCGGGATGTGGCTCCAGGCCCTTCTGCGGGGAGTGGTGTTGAATGGAGCTGAATCCTGTGAGCAAGTAGCCCTCCCCACTGAGAGGACCAGCCATAGACCAGGTGGGCCCCTGCAGAATGCGCTTCCTGCCCAGGGACGGAAGCAAGGGATGGGCTGGGTACAGCCGGGGTGACAGACCTGGATGTGGATATGAACCCAGGCTCTTGAGTGAGCTCTAGGGAGGGCTGGGGCTTGGTGGGTCCCAGAGGGTTTTCCCCGATGGAGGAGGGGGTCAAGGTGAGCCAGTGGGCAGGAGCAGTGGACAAGGCGGGAACTGAGAACCAGATGTGGGAACATCCCTGGCAGGTCCCCATTAGCCACGAGGGTAAATAAAGAGGTGGAGCTGAGGTGGAGGGCGGGTGTCTGCTTCTCTTGAGATCTTTCGTCTCCAGGGAGATGGAGGAGGGCAGCTCCTGCGGAAACTGTGGACCTTGGAGAGGGAGTGAGGCAACTGACAGCAGCCAGTGCTCGGTCCCACTTAGCGGGACTCTTCTTTGTCCCACATGCAAAGTCAAGGGCACACCGTCATCCTCATCACAGGCATTCACACAGCACTGTGTGCCCCGTGCCCCTACAACAATGAAAACCCTCACAACCCTAGGAAGTAGACACTTAGGTGTTTTTGACACCTTTATTTTTTATCACCATTTTATAAACTAGGGGACTGGAACTCACTTGCCCAAACTCAACAAACCAGGGAGTCTGGTTGCCTCCCCTTTCTCACCCCAGCCCTCAAAAGAGAATGGAACTGGAGAGACTGTCTAGAAAGAAGAAGCTGTGCCTTAGACTGGACCCTCCCTCTGACACACACACATACACAGAGAATACTGCTGCTCTGACTCCTAAATAAAAGATGCCCATCTAGTGGTGATGTGATCAAAGGGCAGACACTTCCTCCCAAAGGCTCCTGGAGGCCGCATCCATTTATTCAGCGACTGTTTGTTGAGCACCTACTATGTGCTGGCATTTATTCTGCATGCTGGAGGTACTGAGCTAGACAGACAAAGCCACAGCCTCACAGAGCTCACACTCTGCTGGGAAGAGACAGACACCAGCAAGTAAACAACATGAGAAGTACCAGTTGTGAAAGCACAGTGAAGGAAACGAACAGGGATGTAGGAGAGAGAGGCTGGAGAGAGCCTCAGGTCAGGGGGTCAGGGGGTCCCTCTTCGACAAGGGCACATTTGACCAGGACCCGAAAGGTGGGATGGATCTGGCCACTTGAACATTTTGGAAAGAACTGTTTTAGGCAAAGGGTACAGCGAGGACAACAGTCCTGGGACAAGACAGAGCAAGACATGCGACCTAAAGGGGCCAGCCTGCCTGGGCCAGAGTGAAGGTAGCAGGGTGAGGGACAGCAAGGACGGAGAGGATGGCGAGGGCCAGACGGTGGCAGGCCTGGTGTGGAGTCTGTGGCAAGGATGGGGGGTGTCCTCCCCGCATGGTGGGAGCCACAGCAGGGCTTTAATGGGGGAGTGAACCTCATCCAGGTTCCATTTGAAGAACAGCCCTGCTTCGTTGCCTCCACGGGGGAGGAGGAGCTGGTGAGCACCGGGATCAGGGTGGTGGCTGAGAAAATGGAGAGAAGGGAGCAGAACGTGAAATATTTCAGAACAGAGAGAAATTAGTGCCACTTGCAGGTGGACTCGGTGTGACAGGTCCAGGCGGGGAGGGACCGAGGCTGGCTGCTAGTTTTCGGGCTCAAGTACAAGGTGGTGCCGTGCGCTGAGTCAGGAGCTGGGGGGAGGGGCAGGCTTGGTGGGTCGAGGGAGCAGTTGCATCTTGAAGTCCCTTTCAGGCGTCTTAGATGGTTGGTGACTGAAATCCACGCGGGATGCCAAGCAAGCGCCGGAGACCTGGGATGAGTTCTGAGGAAACGGCTCTCATTGCCTTGGCCTGCGCGCTCCCCCAGTGCACTAACTTGGGACGCCCCTCCATGCGCCTGTGTTCCCTGAGTTCTGTTTTCTTCCAGGCCGCTCCTTACGGCCGTACTTGCCACATGTCCAGGTGTGATCAGGCCCTGGGGACGAAGGAAAAGGACTCCACGTGACTTCCCGTTTCTGTTTTCAACCCCTGGCCCCATTCAGAGGGCTCTCTGTTCTCCCAAACCCTGGGATCGAGTGGGGCGCTGGCAGTGACCCTCTGTCTCTCTGCAGGTGAATGTGCCCTTGGTCCTGGCGTCAGCTGCCTCTGTGGGCTGGGGGCCTGCGAGTGTGACAAGCGATCTGTATACTGCTTCAAAGAGAGCCTGCCCACCTACGAGAAAAACTTCAAGCAGTTGTTCTTGAGCCGGCCCCGGTGTGGTAGGGGCAGACTCCAGTGCTAGTGAGGCCCCGGGATCCTTTCCTCCGTCAGCATCTGCCGTAGGATCACTTCCGGGAAGCCCTCTCCCATTGTCCCTACAAGCTCCCCCGCCAGCCTTTGGCTGAGGTTACTCCTCTGTCACTCAGCATCAGAGGGCTCGAGGTCAAAAATGAAATCCTGGGATTCTATGGAGGGAGACAGGCCATTAGTATATGTGTAAATCAGTGACACAATCCTATAGTAGTAGCTGTTGGGAGACAAAAACCCAAAGTGACAGCACAGAGAAATGTCCCCAACCCCTATCCCAGGAAGTTTCCAGGAGGGAATAGGCCCCAGGATCTTCCCTGAGCTCTCCTTTCACTCCCACACCAAATCAGGCTACAGAGTGGACTTGGGAACGGGCCCATGACCCAGATCTGGCTGGTGAGCAACCAAGGCCTTGGCGCACATGCCCCGGGCCTGCGGGGCACACTTGGGGTTTGTTTCTCATGCCCTCGAGTTCTGCCTTCCGAAAGCCCCCACGTGGGAGAAAACTGGTGCCATCGTCACCTGTTAGGAGATGGAGCCCGGGAACATCAGCACCCACTGCAGCCACGTGAGTGCCATGGCCAGGTGGATGTGGAAGAAATGGAGGAAGAGGGCATGGTGGAGGGAATCAGTGGCATCCAAAACGTCCATCCAAACGTGGAAGCTCCTGATTACATCAGATGCAAATTCTATGAACGATCAGAGTGGCCTACCTAATCTGGGTGGACCCTGATCTTTATAACGCCCAACTGGTATGGTGGACTGCAAAAATGGCCCCAATCATCATACCTCACTGTGTCTTCACCCGTCACTACGCGATGCTCCGCTTTTCCCATCAAGACGTAGAGTATTTTCCCCACCCTTTGAATCTGAACTCTGAACTGGCTTTGGGACTTGCATTGTTCAATAGGATGTAGTGGAAGTGGTGGTCTATCAGTCCCCCAGGCTAGGTTGTAGGAGGTCTAGCGCATTTGACTCTCTCAGGATTCCTGCCTCCACCATGGAAAAAGGCCCGGGCCAACCCCCTGGAGGATGGGCGCCCACCTGGGTCAGAGTCCGTCCAACAGCTCAGTTGTCTCAGCTGAGACCTCAGGCACATGCGAATGCTTGGCGAAGACCGGCAAAGCCAACTCACAGCTGACCCCAGCCACACAGGAGAACCTAGCTAAGACCAGAACAACCACCCGGCTGAGCCCAGGCTAGGCTGTGAGCTAAATAAAGACTGCTTTTTTAAGCCACTCGGTTTTGGCGTGGTTCGTCATGCCGCATAGCTTACTGCGTAATTGGTCTTCATTCACTGAGACCCCTGGTCTCCCAGCACTGTGCTGCGCTTGGAGGCCAATAGGCATGATGGACATGGCCGCTGCCCCTTACTTTGTAGCTTGGGAGGAGAAAGGCAGGGCTCAGGTAATAAAGGAGAAGCACCCGGGGGATGTGATCGCTCAGTCAGCCGACAGACATTTCTTGAGCTCCTGCTCTGCATCACACATAGTGCTGGGCAGAAGGGATTCAGAGATTTGAAGAAAACCAGCAAATAAAATTGGGCCTAAATCTCCTGGAGGGAGAACATTAGGAGCCATAGCAGCTACTAGAAGTTCGAGTTCAGACACTTAAAATCTGGATAGAGGGCCACTGTCACTGGTATGAAGTCAGGAAGGGAAGCCAGAAGCAGGTGGTCTGCTGAGGGTCTGGGGACCAGGACTCCTCTTCTGTGCCTGACTCAGCTCTCAGGGTCACTGTCATGTGGTACATTCTTCCCACTTGCCCTGCCCGCTTCTGCTGTCGTCATAGCAACTGCAGAAGGGAAGCTTGAGGTTTGTGGGCACCAGAGAGGATCTTAAAGGTCTGTGAGGGGAGTGACTGTGGAAAGGCAGGCGTGGAACCAGGGAGCCAGGCCCAGCCGCGTATTGCCCTCCTTGGGGCTTCCTGACCACAGCGAAGTCCAGGCCAGGAGTCTGACCCTCCGCAACAGAAGAGGAAGAGGGGCTGGGGGCTCAGCATGGAGGACCGGCATTCTGGTGAGCGATCCAGGCCATCTTCCACTCCCTGGGCCTCTGCTCCCAACCTGTAAAACAGAGCAAATGGGCCTGTGATGGTATCCAAGGAGCTGGGATAGTCAAGGGAATGTGCATGGCCTCCCAGGACAGGGATGGAAGATTCACACACACACACACACACACACACCACTAGAACCTTTCCCACCTGTCTGTCCTCATCACAGCTGAGAGCCTCTCCTCCTGGGCCAAAAACCTGCTTGTCAAATTTTTTATCTCACATCCCACCTCCAATCTGTTGGCACTATCTTCAAAATACTTCTGGATCCTGTATTTATAAAATACGCGAGTAAAATATACACATTAAGTAAATAAAATGAGAAGGGGAAAATCTAGAGTTTGACTACTTCTCACCACCTTCAGGGCTGCCTTCTTGGTCTGAGCAACCATCACCTTGGACGTGGGTTTCCTGCAGCTGCTCCCCGTCCCCCATTCCCTCTGCTTCTCCCCTGGTCAGCACAGTGTCTAGTGTCTGACCACGTTTCTTCTCTGCTCCACCCTCCCAGGGCTACCCCTTCCCCTCTGAGTAAGAGCCAGCATCTTTTCTTTTTTTTTTTTCTTTTAAGATTTTATTTTTAGAGAGGGGGAAGGGAGAGAGGCAGAGAGGGAGAGAGACATCAATGTATGGTTGCCTTTCACCTGCCTCCAGCCACGGACCTGGCTGGAGACCTGGCTTGCAACCTGGTTATGTGCCCTGGCTGGGAATCGAACCAGCGACCTTTGGGTTCGCAGGCTGGTGCCTTATCCACTGTGCCACCAGCCAGGGCTCAAGCCAGCATCTTTTGAATGCCCTGAAGGTCCCTCGTGTTTATTCCATTTTCACCTCATCTCCTATACCCTCCCTGTCATCCCCCACCTCAGCCACCCCCTTCCTTGCTGCTCCATGAAGGCACCAGGAACACTCCCTCCTGAGGATTCTGCCCAGCTGTCCCCTCCAACCACTGTCACTTCCCATCTCCTTCATCCAGCCCTTCCAGTCTTCTCTGCCACCCAGTGCAATGCACTAGATACACTCACTGATGACCATTGGTCATTGTCTACTCACTGGAATATAAGCTCATGAGGGCAACGATCTTTGTCCCCTTTTAAAAAATTACCTACGTATGTGTTGAATGACACCAGGTCAAGAGAGCACGGGCAATGTGAAGGAATTGCAAATAGCCTGGAGCAGGGAGCGTGGACCATGGGATGATCTTTAGAGGAAGTGAAAGATGAGGTGACCAAGGAGCCTTGCAGTCACATGGAGACTTAGGGGAGGGGTACGGCCCGATGTTCTGAGCAACCCATCACTCTCTGTCTCAACCCAAGTTGCCAGTGTCTTCACGGGCAACACCATGGCTTGTGCTGATGTAGGGAGCCTGGGCATGGCCATGGCAGGGACTTGGGAGGGTTCATTCCACTGCGCTGTTGTCGAAGCAGGCGTCCTGCCTTAATGGGACAGATGTGGGAGGTAGGTGTAGTTTTACAACAGCTCTCTGTAAATTTTGATCAGCCGTGTTTACTGATGTCTGGTTGAAGATATCAGTCAGGAAGGTGGGGTGGCAGGCACACCCTCTATCAAGGGCGTGCTGTGGGCTCGGTGCCCCACAGAGGAGACATTGTCACTGCTTTAGGATGACTGCGAGCTGAGTGTACGTGTTAGCTGTGGCAGGTGGAGTCACTGCACCCGCTTCCCACTCCTGAAGTATCTGCGAAACTGAAAGGCAGAGGGATCCCCAGATGTAAAGATTGTGGCACACAGCAACGTGGATATGGCTGTGGCCCTACAGAGGGCATGGGGCCCTGGAGGAGGCAGTGGGCTGGGACACGGCAGGCAGGGAGTGAGGTGACTGGATTCTGGATCAGTGAGTGAGTGGACTGGCTGCTCCTGGGATGGGCCCGGCACCAATGAGCTCACTAGTGAGCAGAGTCACATCCAGATGTGGGAACAGAGAGCTGGATAGAGTGTGGTCTAGGCCCCAGAAAGCTGAATGAGAAGAAGGGGAGTCCAGACTGTCCCCCAAACCTGGGTTGCTGGACTGAGCAGCCCCCAGGTACTGAGAACTCACCTGGTCTGGGCCCAGGGCTACTTTTGCACACAGAATACCTGACCCATCTGCAGGCAGATGCAGGTAAAATTCCCAGTTTACTGAGGCCTAAGGCCACACAGCTAGCATGTGGCACAACAGGGGTCTTGAGCCAGCACTGACTTCCCCCACTCTAAGATTCCCCTTCGCAGGCTTGTCCTGGAAGGAGGCCAGCACTGGAGAGACTTGGGTGAAATGGTATAACCGAAGAGGCTGCTCCAAGGGTTTAAATATGCCTTACTTCTGGCTAAGCCACCAAATTGTTGTGTGGTTCCATTCATTCAGTCATTCATTCCATCCATTCACTCCTCTATTACACAAACAGCCAGTGGGCTGAGTCTGGGCTGGGCACTAGATTCAGTGGGAGAAGGAGAGGTCTCCCTAACCGAAGCTCACAGCCCAGGTGGGGACAGGTTAACAGGCAATGACAGGACAGCGAGGAGTGGTGAACCCGGTTGCGGGCCCACCTGGGGCCATCTCATCCAGACCTGCTAGTCAGCAAAGGCTTCTGGTCTCAAAAAGATTAAAGGGGAGTCAGCCAGGCAAGGCAGAGAGGAGGGAGCCCTGCGTGAAGGCAGTGGGGGAACTGAGGGGGAGAGAGGCTGGAGAGAAGGCCCCCGCCTCAGGGAAGGAAGCAGGAGCAAGAATGACTTTGCACAAGCCCCTGCCTCTTTCTGGGTCCGTTTGTTTGTTCATTCTTGGTTGTTGTGAAAACCTTTCCAGAAGCTCTTTCTCATTCATTCTCATTCATTGTTATTGTTATCAGCAGGGTCTAGGAACAGCCTCTGTTCACAGACAGAAAACAGAGTGTCTGAGAGGGCAGACACTCCTGATTGTAAACATTTCCTGTCTCCTTTCTCAACAGGAGGGGGCTGGCTGGATGCTCTCTGAGGCTAAGCTTGAGGAGTCAGAGTTCAAACTGCACTGCCATGACCCGGAGCTTCTCTGGGCCTCAGTTTCCCCCTTTTATAAACGCTATTCATAGCGCCACCTCAGAGGGTCGCCAAGAGGGTTAAATTATATGGCTCGCTCAAAGCTCGGAGCACAGTGCTCAGTATACAGTAGGTGCTTAATAAATCCCGCTCCTGCTCCTGGCACCCTGGGTCCCTGGACTGCCTGCCTTGACGGAGCGTGGGTGTCCCAGCCGGGTTTCAGTGGCAGGGCCCTGGCCCAGCGCCCTTTATATGGGATGCCCCGCCTCCCAATGCCCAGCGTTGGCTGTTGTCACAGTTGGTGGTGTCACTGCTTGTTAGAAAGCCACAAGTGGGGGAGTTGACAGCCAGCACAGCCGGCCATGCCAGCCTCTGGGAGGGAAGAGCCGCCTGTCTGCACTCGTAGTCCTGAGCTCAAGCGAGGGGTGGCTCCCCGCCCAGCGGAGGCCGGGGCTGGGCGCCTGGCTATGGGTTTGGGGCCGTAAGTATCCACAGAACCAGCCCCTTCTTTTCCCTCTTTCCCCTTCACACCTCAATTTTCTTGCTAAATCACAGCTTGACTACTGCCAGGTTTCCGTCCCGGGAAGAATGTCCCCATCAATGCTCCGTCAGCTCCTCCTTCCTTCCACCTAGGGCTTGTTGGCCAATTGGCCCTGGACCTTCGGTCCAACCCGCCAGCCAAGGGCACCCGCCACCAGCGCTGGCAGTTTCCAGTCTCCAGGCCAGGCCCTGTGCTAGGGACAATCCCACCTGTGGCCTCAACCCCCACAATGTGCTCTCCATTGTTATGTGCAGTTTACAGAAGGGGCCTGGGAGCAAAGTGACAGGCCCGGGCCCACGTGGCCCTTACGTGGCAGAGCCAGAGGCGCACCCTGCCTGCTCTTTGTGAGAGGCGGCGCGGTGGCGAAGAGAAGACACGGAGGTTGGAAGTGCTCGTGTGCCACCCCCCCCCCCGCCCCCCCAAACAACAGGGTGGAAGCAAGGAGCAGGGCACCGGTGGTGACCCATCATGACCACTAGGTGCCGCCCAAGTTTAGGAAAAGCATTGGCAGCCCCTTGGGGGTTGGTTTGAGGGCTGACCCTGAGGGGCAGTGATGCCCAGGGAATGGAGAGGAGTGACCCAGAACTGGTGGAGATGGTGTGGCAGCGAAATGGGGCTGCCCAGAAGTTAAAGGGGTCAAAGCAGGTTTTAGTCAAGAACTATTGCAGTGGGAAAAGAGACCGCAGTCGGTACTGGGCTCAATTCTGAAAAGAAGGAAGAAAAATGAGGATATATAGCTAAGGAGCAAGGTCAGGGGTCAGCGGATAGAATATTACTAAGAGGCGAGGGGAATTCTTGCTAAACTGACCTAGCCGGGTTCTTGCTACTGCCCTCTCTGAATATGGAACTTGAAGCATCTTTACGGGGTGAACTTGACCCCTTTACAGGTCAGCAGTGGGGCCCTAACAGACTTCCTGGTTTGTCATTTGAATGCCTCTGGTGATAGCACAGGTGTCAAAGTCACAGCTTCGCACATCCAGTTTCAGCTTTAGATAGTTCTAGTGAGGACGTGGGCAGTCGGGTTTTAGTTCCCTGTGGCTCCATGTCAGGAAGATGGGAGGAAAATCGGAAACGCTGGTTTGGAGAGTTGCATAGGAAACTAGAAGAATGGACAGAATGTGCAAAATGGCCAGATCCAGTGCAGTTCACAGGAGAATAACAAAGTAGAATGGAAAATGGAGTTTAGCTCAGAGGCAAAAAATTAGCTCAAAGACAACAAGTGTGACTTTAATAGCCCATGAGGGTGCACTATTTACCTCTACAGTAACACCCCTTTTTGATGAGTGTTTACAAAATAAGTCTGATCCAACTAGGTTATTTACAGAAGGACAGCAAGAATGGCAATTGACCACATAGGCCTCTTTGAGTTCGGGTTGCTTGAACCTTTCATAAGGAACCTCAGACTAGACTTTCAAAAGCTTCTCAAGGGTAGGAAGCAAAGCCAAGAATTCACCATCAGATTTCTCTTGTAATCCCTAGAGATTTGAAGCCCTCTCCTTCCGAGGCTGCCAAGATATCCTGCCTCCTGGGTCTGCCAAAAATTGACTATTTTTTTACTCATCTTTATAGGTACCGGGCTGGTGTTTCCTAGAGGATTTTGTCAACATTGGCTCCATTAAATCACCGCCAGTTCTTTAAATCACATTTTATGCACAGCATTCGCAAATATGATATTCTAGCCAAGCCTCGGGAATGTAACCGATGTTTCCAATTATATTCTAAGGAAACAGATTCCTATTGAACTGATGCAAATAATTACATTGTCATGAAAATAAAAACACTCAATCAGAGTTTCCAAATTCTGGAGGGATCAGGCAGGGAGAAAAGATAAATGTTTCATTTCTGTTTATGAAAGTATAATCTACTAAATTGCCATGAGCTAGAGGTAACTTCAGATAGAAAAAGAAAGGAGTCCCCAAATCCAAACATGAGAACATTAAAGAACAAGAAATGTTCCAGGTAAGATTTTCCAAGCAACCATCCTTCATTGGTTAATGCAATCTCATGGAATTAATTCTTGTTCTGCTGGATCTTGGGTGAGGAGCCTTCGGAACTCATCAGCTTCTCGACTAGTTCTGGATATTCTTTCCTTACTAAGTCCAGTGATAAAGATCTCCAAGTTTTCAACATCTTCAGAAGTCTGTCCTTTCCGTGGGTTTTGGGAATAGTCCTTCCTGATGAAGACTAAGAATTTTGACTACTTAGTCAGAAGATCATCAGAGAAAAACAATTAACTGCCTGTAAATGACAAAAGGCTCACACTGGCCATTCTTAAAGATCTGATGAGAATTTATTATAATACAATTGACAAGAAACTGTGGTTATCTCTGTAGAATACAACATGTTTAGATAATGACTGGAATCATGACTGGTAACATTGTACCAGGACATGTCAGGGACAGCAAGGCCGTTAACAAATTTCTATGGACTTCATACAATTTTTAAAATATTTACCCATATAGGCCCTGGCTGGTAACACAGTGGATAAGGTGCTGGCGTGCGAACCCAAAGGTCACAGGTTCGATTCCCAGCCAGGACACATAACCAGGTTGTAAGCCAGGTCTCCAGTCAGGTCTGTGGCTGGAGTCAGGTAAAAAGCAACCATACATTGATGTCTCTCTCCCTCTCTGCCTCTCTCCCTTCCCCTCCTTCTAAAAATAATGAAATAAAATCTTTAAAATAAAAAATAAAAAAACATTTACCCATATAAATATAACTTAAAGACAGTTAAAGCATCCCTTCTTATTTGATGCCTGTCATGCAGTTTAACATGTCAAACAAACCAAATTATTTTTAGCATCTCTCTCTTTTTACAAGGTGAAAGAACAAATCCTTTGAGACCAAGATTTCATTTAAGATTTGATTTAGGAAAAGCAAAATTGTCAAAAGTATGAAAACAAAAAGAAAAAAATTTGTAGTTCTTTTAAAAGCAAGGAGTTTGGCCTCCCCTAAAAAGTCACTGGCAGTCCTGGCTGGTGTGGCTCAATGGATTGCGTGCTGGCCTGTGAATGGAAAAGTCACCAGTTCGATTCTCAGTCCAGTCACACGCCTGGGTTGCAGGCTAGGTCCCCAGCTGGGGGTGCACAAGAGGCAACCACATATTGATGCTTCTCTTCCTTTCTTTCTCCTTCTTTCCACTCTCTCCAAAAATAAATAAATAAAATCTTTTAAAAAAGAAGTCATTGACATAGTGACTATAAGCACAGGTAAAACACAAAACTTTTTGTTTCCTAAGGAGTTTACCCAAAAGGGAAACAAAAACATTTTACAAACTCTTGTAAAGAGCAGACCAATAATCCAAGAAAACTTCGCTGTTTTTTTTTTTGGTTTTTTGTTAATTATTTTATTCATTAAAGAGAGGAGGGAAGAAAGGAAGAGAAGCATCAATGTATGGTTGCCTTTTACCTGCCTCCAGCTACAGACCTTTCTGGAGACCTGGCTGGCAACCTGGTTATGTGCCTTGACTGGGAATCGAACCAGCAACCTTTGGGTTTACAGGCTGGCACCAATCCACTGAACCACCAGCTAGGGCTAACTTTGCTATTTTAACAGAGAAAACCAAAGCTGAGTTTTGCATGGATATATTGTTGTGCTCATTTTTAAACACTTTATAAATAAAATAAATCAGATCAGCTTAGCCAGCTTGACTGCACATTAAATTTTTTTCACAAAACCCCTTACAACTTTCATCATCATTAAAAAATTATTTTTGTCATATGCTTTTCTCTTTTTCCATTCTGTAACAGTTTTTAAACAACAACTTTAAAACAAAATTACTCTCCTTAAAAAAACAAACACAAAAATGTATCCTACATTCTTTGCATACATTTTTTCTATATTATTATTCTTAGTAGTTTTATTTACATGTATATGAAATAGAATTCTTAATCCTTAGTAACCTTATTTTCCAGTGGAAACAAGGAAGTAGACAACTGTTAACTGTCTGCCATATAGCAACATTCTACAGTAAATGAGCAAATTTTATAACTAGACCATCTCACATTTTACAAAAAATATATGCTTCCTCTAGTACAACCTTTTATGTTTATTAAGAGACCCAAATATATTTCTCTATCCCATATGAAAGTGAAGCCAAAGGAATGCAGACTTAAACCTGTGCTTAGTCATTAATGTTTCAGTAGTTTTTCAGAGTTAGAAATGATGTAGCAGGGTAGACAGAGGGAGGAGGAGGAAGAAATTTGAGGGCCTCTGACGGACAGATTAAATTCTAACTGAAGGGAAGACCAAAGGCTAAGAGAAGCTGGGAGGGGAAACGTGTTAGAGGAGATCATTTGCGGAAGTCTCAAGAAGTCAGTGAAGCTCCCAACTCGGCAGGCAGTTTGAGAAGCAGGGTGTTCAGTTGACTGGGAAGTTCATCATTTGGGAGGAGCAGCATCAAATAGAGAACAGAGAGAAGCTTTCCAAACGGCCCTGGGAAAATGTTTTCAGCCTAGGGAGTTAGGGAGTGAATCCCTACTCAGGCCCTGGGAAATGTTTTCAGCCTAGGGAGTTAGGGAGTGAATCCCTACTCAAAAGAAAGCCGGGAAGAAGGGCTTCTAGCCCAGCAGGTACTTTTCAGACAAAGCAGCCTGACACTGCAATCCAGCTTCAGAGAGTACTCAGGACCTGGGAATCCAAGCTCCTCCTCCCCTCGCGTCAGGGGACAGGAATCCACTGCACCGGCTCCAGGCTCCAGCCCACCAATGGACCCTGAGCCATCAGACAAAGCCTCCTAAGGTGCGCACTTGGGGTCCTGGGAGAGAGGTCCAGGGTCCAGTGATGAATCAGATACCATCTGAGTCACGACGCTGCGACCATTAGAAAATTAGAAAACCAGATGCTGGATAGTAGAAACAGGTTTTATTCAAGACGATTGCAACAGGGACCAATATAGAACTGGACTCAGTTATTTCTTTTCTTTTTTTTTTTTTCTTTCTTTATTTATTTTTAGAAGGAGGGGAAGAAAGGCAGAAAGAAAGGAGAGAAACATTGAAGTGAGAAAAACATTGATCAATTGCCCCTCGTACCGACTGGGAACCTGGCCCATAACCCGGGCACGTGCCCTGACTGGGAATTGAACCCACCACCTTTCAGTTTGCGGGCTGGTGCTCAGTCCACTGAGCCACACCATCCTGGCTGGGCTCAATTCTCTCTCTCTCTCTCTCCTCTCTCTCTCTCTCTCTCTCTTTCTTTAATTTATTTATTTTTTTAATTTTTAAAGATTTTATTCATTATTTTTAGAGAGTGGGGAAGGGAGAGAGGCAGAGAGGGAGAGAGACACCAATGTATGGTTGCCTTTCACCTACCTCCAGCCAAGGACCTGGCTGGAGACCTGGCTTGCAACCTGGTTATGTGCCCTGGCTGGGGAATCGAACCAACAACCCTTGGGTTCGCAGGCCAGTGCCTTATCCACTGTGCCACCAGCCAGGGCTCAATTCTTAAAGGACAATTACAGATTTATAGCCAAGGAGCTGAGAGGTAGGTGTGTGGGTGGAAAGTTGCTAGGAGGGTGAGATCATTCTTGCTAAACTGACCTAATAGGTTTCTTGCTGAAGGTAGGCCAGGTGGTCAGATGTGACCTGGGGATGGTGGAGGATGGGGAATCTGGTCAGATATCAAGGAGTCTCACCAACGTTACATGGCAGGGCTCTTGCTAAAACAGTACCAAGATGGGTGCACCTTTGTCAACCACAGCAACCCAGACCAACGAAGAGCAAGTGCAGCCCCTTCTGAAGCCTCAGTGCTAAAGACCTTGACTGACTTGAAAGGGGTCCTGAGGAAGGAGAGAACCTCTGGATTGCCAAAACAAGGGGCCCTTTCCTCAGAATACGGGACCCTCATTCCTCTTCGCCACTTTCAGGGACTTGGAGAATGCCACCGAGCTCCACACCTCTGGCTGAGACCCCTGACCCCCACCTGTCTCACCTTCCTCTCAACCTTCTGTCCACCCTCCCCTCTCCTCTGGCTGCTCCTCCCTACTGCCTTCCTGAAGCCCCTGCACAGCTTCCTGCCTGGGGCCTTTGTTCCCTTTCCCCCTAGGAGGTCCCAGCCTGTAGCCTTTGTAAGGTCTTTCCATCCACTGGTCCAGCTGCTGCAGGATGGGAGGCACAGGGGAAGAGGCTGAGGGCTGGGCCCTGCCTTCTCATGGGTTTGTCGGGGACCTGGGGGTCCAAGGCCTCTCTCTCAGGCCTTGTCTTTCACACTCAGAGGTGACCCCAGCAAGCCACACGTTCCCTGCCAAGTTCAGGACCAACAGCAGGACACAGCCATGCACAGTGCTGGGCTGGAGGAGCCGAGTGGCCAGAGTCAGAGACCATGCCTTCCTGAGTCCTGCAGGGGCTGACCTCTCTGGAGGGCTCCAGGGAGGAGGTGGCTGGGTAGCCCATGGGCTCTGGATCCACCCCCACCTCTACCTGCTCTACCTGTCTGGTCCTCAGAGCAGGAACTGCCTCGCGTCTTTTCTGTCAGAGCCCAGAGGGTGCTAGGGCAGTGCAGGGGGCGCTGAGGAGATGAGGCCACAGGGTGCAGGGGATGCTGGTGAGGTGGGGCCACAGGGTGCAGGGGGCGCTGAGGAGATGGGGCCACAGGGTGCGGGGGATGCCGGTGAGGTGGGGCCACAGGGTGCCTGGGGTGCTGGTGAGGTGGGGCCACAGGGTGCAGGGGGCGCTGGTGAGATGGGGCCACAGGGTGCAGGGGGCGCTGGTGAGATGGGGCCACAGGGTGCAGGGGGCGCTGGTGAGATGGGGCCACAGGGTGCGGGGGGCGCTGGCGAGGTGGGGCTGTAGGCCACCCCCGGGGGCTGCTCATAGATGCTGCAGTTGGGGGTGGCGCCCTGGCAGTAGACATTGAGGTAGTTGCGATGCTTCTCATTGTACTTCTGCTTCTGGAAGCACAGAGCCACGCTCTTGTCACACTCGCAGGTCTGCCTGTCGCATTCGGTCAGGTTGAGATCCTCTATGGGGAGGGGAGTGCATGCCTCTGAGGGTCCGGCCACCCCGGCAACCCCAGGGCCAGCTGCACCAGCACCACCGGTGGGCCCACCCCAGGCTTGCGGGCTCTGAACCTCTGGGCCGGTTGGCAGCCTGTGTTAACAGCCTTCCTATGGCTCTGATTATGTGCTCAACTTGGAGGGGCACTCAGGCCCGGCAGGTCACTGCCTGGTAGAGAAAGGGAGGCCCTCAGGGGAAACCAGTTAACCTAAGTGACCTAGCAAACCCAAAGCAGCGCTGGGACAGGAACTGAGGTGCTGGGAACGCCCACCCCAGGCCAGTTACTTTTTACCACCCTAGGCCTCCTGTCTATCACAGCGTCATAGAACACACCCCTGGAGGGAAGTCGCTGTGAGCTAGCGAAAACACCGGTCAGGAGCTCAGCTTAGCACACGGTGACTGCGGCTGCTGTTGTTATTAATATTAGCCTCTATTAGCCTCGGGAATCCTTCGCCCCAATAGTTCCCAGCACTAGGTGTGCATCAGAACCAGCTGGAAGGCTTGCTAGCCAGGCTGCCCAACCCCACCCCTGGAGCTTCAGATTCTGTAGGTCGAGGTGGAGCCTGATCATCTGCATTTCTAGCCAGTGCCTGGGTGACACTGAGGCCAGGTTTGGGGAACACCCTCTGAGGACCGCCCACTAGCCGATGGTTTGCCACTGCTTCAGCCTCCCCATCCGCAGAATCCTTTCTCTTACATGAAACTCTTTGCGGAAGGCTAAGGTATCAATTGTTGAAAGAGAAGCCTCTCCGGCTACAATAGACATTAAAGAGCCAGCTGGACCACACAAGGACCATTCCCCTCCCCCGCCATCATCTCCCACAGCAGCTGAGCCCCTGCGCCCAGGAACCCCAGAAGCCATGTGGAAACCATTGCTTGGGTTTTAATAGAGGGCCACCTCCCGTCTTGAGCCAACCTCTCCACCCCGTGTGGGAATAGCAGAATAGGAGGGCCACAGAGCCTTGGGTTCCCAAGGGCCCCAGATGCGCCCAGTTCCCCCTGGACTCTCCCAGAGAGCAGGAAACGGGAGTTGGTGATGCTGGTGAGCTGTTGGTGAAGGAGCAGGAGCAGAGTGTGGCTGAGACAGAAGACTGAGGGAGCCCGATGCTGCTCACAGCACTTCACCAGGGGCACTTGCTGCCCCAGGGAGACAGGGCAGGGACACTGGGCCACCAGCTTGGATGCCATACCCCTCCACTGGGGAAAGGCCATGGAGGGCCCACTGCAAAGAAGGAAACCCCACCAAGCCTGGCTCTAACAGCTTGAATTTTGGAAAAACGGAGAGGCCTGGGATGGGGCCACCTTCTGGTGGGGCTCCAGTGACAGAGCCTGAAGGGAACTGGTCTACTCTAGTCCACATCCCTTCATGCACTGATGGAGAGACTGAATGAAGCCAGGTAGGGAAGGGCCCTGGCCAGGGCTACATGACAAAGAAACGCTGGCAGAACCTGGGTTAAACCCATGTCCCTGGAACCTGGGGCCAGTGTGTCACAAAGCCTCACAATCACCTGAAGGTCTGGTGAAAAGCAGAGATTCTGGCCCCACTCAGACCCACTGAATCAGAATCACTCCCTCAACCCTCCAAAGCTTGAGAATCTCCAGGGCTAGAGAACCAGGGACCCATTCAGGCTTGGAGATCAGAACAGACCAGGGAGTGTGCCAGCGCCACCGCGAGGGTTGCTAGTTACCAAGCAAACAAGCCAAAACAAGAGGCCTGGCTCATTTGAATTTCAGACAAACAAATATTTTTAGTCTAAGTATGTCCCAAATATTGCATGGGGCATACTTATGCTAATTCTTAATTCCGTACTAATACTAATTGATTTTATACTAACACTTAATTTTTAGTGTAATTATAGCTCAGGCAGCAATTGAGGATAGACTTATGCGTAAATATTTTTTGTTGTTGGTCTGAATTTCAAACGTAACCGGGCAACCTGGATTTCCTCTGGTAACCCTGGGCAGGGCCCCAGCGCAGGCTGTGGGCAGATGTCAGGGCCGGGACTCACTGCAGACAATCGTGGTGTTATTCTCGATGGTGTATTCGTAGTGGTCCACATAGGTGTGGCAGCCCTGGTCAAAGAGCTTCTGGTAGCAGCAGTCGTGGGCGTGGCAGCACCTGGGGGCAGCAGGGGAGAGACCCTCTTGGCCCATCTGTTCCATTCCCTCATTGGTAAGGAGGAACCTGCACTAAGAAGCCCTCTCGGGGCTTTAGACTGAGGCCCAGAGAGGGGCTGTTACTTGTCTGAGGTCACACAGCCAGGCAGAGCTGGCCAGTGTCCCAGGTTCTTGTCTGCATTTCTGCCTCTTTGTCCTGTGCCCAGGCAGAGCCCCCGCGCTCCCCCTTGGAGCTGTGGCTGCAGCTGTGGGAAGGTCAACTGTGGTCTAGCCATGTGGTCAGGGTGGGAGGGAGGGTTGGGGTTATAAACTGACTGTACATGCAGAGGCCATACGTGGTTGTGCGTGATGGCCAGGAACAGGGAGCAAGTGCAGTGCGGCTGTTCCTATCCCGTCCGATGGAGGGAAAACAACTAGTCAACATGCCTTGATTAAGCTCCCCATGGAACCAGCCTTGGCGCTGACTGCTCGGTGGGTAGATGGAAGCAGAATATAAGCTGTGGCTTATGGGAACCCCGTCTGAGGGAGGAAGCAGGCACAGCCCTGCCCTCCACAGCCTTCAGTCCAGCAGGGCAGGGGTCACGGCCATGGCCTGTCAAGCATGGGCTGACTGGCTGCTGCTCTCCTGGGTATGGGGCAGATCAAAGCTTCCTTCCTGGCAAGAGTGGGAGTCCAGGTGGCCCCAAGGCCAAGACCTGGGAGATGGACAATGCGGACTGTCCGAGACAGTTGAAGGATAAAGGCCGGGCTCAGCATCACTAACTCATCAAACAAGCCTCATCCTTTGCGGAAAGGGCCTGCTCCCACCTCAGCCTGACCGGCTCTGTCCCCACCTGGTTCTGACAGCAGCCGGAACATTCTGGAACCTACCAGTCCACGTCGTCCATGGGCAGGCCACGCCCCCCCAGCCCGCAGTAGCAGCCGTAGCCCACGAAGGACAGGATGGCGTTTTTCCCCGTGATGGCTTCCACCATGGTCTTCAGGTTGAACAGGCTGCTGTGCGCTGCAGGCAGGACTGCGAGAGAGCCGGGAGGATGCTGTGAGCACCCCGCCCCGTGTGACTGGCTGTCCTCCCCACCCCCAGGGCCAGGGACCTGGGGTGGGCAGAGTGGAAGGAAGGAAGCAATGCACGAAGCACTGAGCCTGGTGCATTGCCCACTTTTGTACAGCAAGCAAGCCCCGTGGCGCTGAGAAAATAATAGTTACTGCTATGCTGAGAACTCGTGCCAGGCGCTGTCCTAGGCCCCTTCCGTGCATTGACTGCAGCCCTACAAGGGACTCAGTGTCCTCAGATGAGGACACTGAGGTGCAGAGCACTTAGCAACTTGGCCAAGAGTGCACTGAAAAGTGGTGAAGACAGAATTTGGGCCCAGGCAGTGGGAGGCCAAAGCTCAATTGGCCTGGGAAACAGTAAGGGGTTTTTGCACATGGACGTGCTCTTCTGCACACTGGGGTTTGGTTCTGGGCCCTCCCGGCTTGGCCTGGCTCCTCTGCCCCAGCAGGGGCTGGTGCATCTCAGGATAAATCCAGAAAACTGGGAGCCCTGGTCATTCAATGAAGACACACACACACACACACACACTCACTCACTCACACACTCCTTTCTTTCTGTCAGTGTCTCACAGGAAACAACAGTGCAACAACCCTTCCTATACCAGCAAAATCAGCTTCCAGGCATCTGGCAGTCAGCCCATCCCAGCCACACCATCTCTCCTCCCTGCTTCCCGGCCTGCTGCGCCCCTGGCCCGGCTGCCTCTGCACCTCCTTCTGGCTCACCCCAGTGCCAGCACCAAGCCCACCTCTTAGGTCCTCACCTGGGTGAGGCAGCCCATGCCTCCCCCACCCCCAGACAAGAGTCGTTTTAGTCCCATTTTATGAATGAGCAAACTAAGCCTTAGAACAGTGAAGGTCATACAGCCTGGAAGTGGTCAAAGCCAGACATGACCCCAGGTTTGCGTGGCCCAGGGCTGTGATGCCAACCTCAGTCAGAGCAGGTCCTGCCTGCCTCCCCACCCTGGCTCCTCCAGCTGGGCCCAGGGGTAGGTGTCCAGAGCAGCACCCTGCCCCTAGTCCCTCCACATTCCCACCCTGCTCTACTGCCTGAGATAGGAGATGTACTGGCAGAGGGAAGAATCAAGAATTTCAGAAATTGGAGGTTGGATGGAATCCCAAAGGCCACAATGACTTGCTTCTTGACCCTTGGTCATCCCACATCACTAGTGATGGGGAACTCGCCACCTCAACATGCCTTCGTGGGACAATCACAGTCTTTGGAGTCAGATAGCCCCAGGCCCGTAACTGCAGCCCCTTGGAACTCTGTTTTTCCCCCTGTAGAATGGGAACAATAGCACTGACCCCCTGGGACCTCTGGGGCCAGCAGGCACCAGATGCTCACTCCCCCCACAGTGCCTGCCGGCTGCAGGGCTAGGCCTGCCGCCCGCTCTGAGAGCTGAAGCTGGGCATCCTGCTCCACCCAGGTCTCCCTGCATTTGGCTTTTTGTCATTACAGAGAACAAGGAGGAAACAACAGAGGGCACGGGGAAGGAGTAGGGAGAAGTGACAGATGACTTGAGGAGAGTGGTTTAGAGCCTTGTCAGTCTACACTGGGACAGGGAGAGAGAGGGCCCTGTGTCCTGAGGGCCTGAGCCAGTTTCCTGAGTTGCACTGAGGTTTGGTGGCGGTGGTGGTTGACAGGCCAGGAGGGGTACCTGAGGGCTTTAGCTCTCCGCTCCCCCCACCCCCACCAACTGGCTTCTTGGTGCAGGAGACGATTGTGAGTGCCAAGCAGTTTTGCAGTCAGACGGAGTGGGTTTGCAAACAGGTTCTCCATTCCCACTGGGGCAGGTTGCGTAACCTCTTTGACCTCAATTCCTAAATCTGACAACAGTCAGGCATGACATTCCCCTGCAGGGCCCCCGGTGCAGAGCCTCTTGAGGTCCTGGCCTTCCTGCACTCCCCTGAAAGCCCCCACCTCCTACCCCTGCCCGGCCTCTTCTTGTTGCCCCCACAATGGGGGGTTGGCAGCTTTCATACCAACCAAGGAGAAGAAGAGTAAGAAATTCAGCTGTCCACACAAAAGGTGGCCACACAGACCTAAACACACCCCCCTTGTCCTCTCCTTCACACCCGGTACACTTGTACACACATCAACATATAAACACACACCCACATGCACTTCATGCACACATCTCACACACAGACGCTCGTACTCACATGCACGCTCACTGCAAACGCTTCCCACACTCGGACACGGCCGGTCCATCTCACACTCACACACACACACTCACACATCACAGCTGCAGTCACAGGCAGCGCCCAGAGTGGCACCTGGGTGGAGCGAGACCTCGTCCACACTTGAGCTCCAAGTGGGAGATCAAAGCCCTCATCCCATCAGACTGAAGGCTCTGACCCTGGCCAGGGGTGTAGGATGAACTCAAGGGCTTATTTTCTAAATAACAGGTGACTGCCTGAACTCAACCAACAGTTTCTCATGTCCAGCCACGTTGAGTCTTATTTTGTTTCTGGTGTTTCTTGTCCTCAAAGGGGGCCGTGTAGGAGATGAGGAACAGGTTGGATGGAAAGACAGCGAGAGGTTCGGTCTATTTTCCATCAACGCCTGGCTGTGCAGGTGGTCAGTTTGTGCTGGGGCCGCAGCAGCCCCTATCCAGACACCGGAGTCACCACCCTGGGTAAGAAGTCTCACGCAGACACCACGGCTCCATACCCACCACACACAGATATACGCACCCGTATTCATAAACATCCTCTGGACACATAAACAGATGGTGTATATCCACGCACAAACATGTACACAGACTCGCAAACACACACTCCTATGTACATACACGCCCAGCTTCGCCAGGGAGCCCAGACGCCCAGCACACATCACCACTTTACGATGCTTGCTCAGCTCTGGGCCTGCCTCCTGAGGCTTGTAAATGCCAACTGCTCGTGGCCTGTTTACAGCTGGTGGGGGAATTAACAGCCCCAGAGAGAGGGGGAAGCCTGACGGAGGCTGAGTGGGGCGCTGGAGGCCAAGAGAGATGAAGGCCAGGCCCAAGGTGTTGCGGATGGTCAGTGGGTGGAGAACCAGGAAGCCCCAGGTCAAGAAGAGGGTTGGGGAGGAGAGGGCATCTCCCCAGAGCCTTTACTCACTGCTGCTGGCCAGGATGGTGATGGTGAAGAACTTCATAGCCAGGGTGGACCTGGGAGAGGAAGAAAGCCCAGGTCCTGGGTGGGCCCGTTCCAAAACCTTCCTGCAATGCCAGGCCTTCTGCTCCCTCCTGGGCCTCATGATCGATGGTTACAGGTGCCCTCCAGGCTGTCCTTTGATGACCCTGATGGCATTGATGCCCTGGTTCCTACTGCCCCATCCCTGTGATGATTGACACCTCCAGGAAGAGCTGAGCACCTCCTACCTCCCCTGCACCTCCTGATGGCACAGCCCCCAGAATGGCAGAGCCAGGAAGCTTCAGGAGCCTTTTCCCCTCCCACCCTGAGCAGGCATCAGCTTGCAAGGAAGCTCACCACCTCATAGGGGTTAGATCACTGTCGCAGATCAGAACCAACCCCCTTGCATATTTGCACCAGGAAGTTACGTGACCCAACCTGGTGGCTGGGTCTTGCGCTTAGAGCCGAGAGACCTGGGTCCCTGAGTTCAAGTCCTAGCTCTGCTTCTAAAATGCTGTGTGACCTCAGATAGACCACTTAGCCTCTCTGGGCCTCAGTTGCCTCATGAGGATTGACTAGATGATCCATAAGGCCCTTCTCATGCTAACACTGCAGTGATATTTCTTAACCATCACTCAGAGACCCAGAGTTCTCCTTCCCAGAACAATGGGTTCAAGTTCCCCACCTCCATCCCTACACCTCTTCTTGGAGGGCTCCACCCCAGGGGAACAGGCACGTACCTGGAGGTCCTCGAAGAAAAAGAGGCCCTGAGATTTAAACCCCTCTGCCCAGGGGGGTGTCTAACCAGCACCTTCTTCCTGAACCCTTTGGGGTTGGCCTGCACCCCATCTGCCATGTCCTGGGTTCTGGGGGGCCAGCGACATAAGGTTTCAAAGGTCCACAACCTGCTCTAAAGGCTCTGGGGAACAGGCCCCAGATCCTTGCTGCCACCTACACTGGCAGGGTAGTGCCAGGGCAGTGCCCCTGGGCAGGAGGCCAGTGACACATGCCCTAGAAAAAGGAGGCCCCACCTCCTCCTTCCCACCACCACCACTGCCACCACCCTACCTGCCTACAGCTGCCTGGTAAAGTCCCCAGCTGGGGGTGCTCTGACCCGCAGAGGGTGGGGTTTCACACACCTGGCACCTGAACAGGGGTTGGCCCCTCCCCAGGCAGCTGAAAGGAAATTAGTCCCAAGTCCTCTCTGTTTCCATCTGCTGAAAAGGCTGTTAAAATTATTCAGTGACACTTGCTGAAGAATCACGGGGCAGACTCTACTCAGGGGGGTCCATTATAATAGGTTTAGGGACAACTGCAAGGGGGTCCAGCCTTGGGGAAGAGAGATTGAATTCAACTCCAAATGCAACGAGAAGTAGGGATTTATAGCCAAGGAGGTGGGGAGGGGAGGTCAGTGGATGGAAAAGACTAAGAGGAAGCATCAGGGGTTGGGAGGACACTGGCTGAAGGCAGGCCAGGGTGCTCACACATCACAGGGCTGAGGAGCAGAGGCCAAACCCCCTCGGGTAGATATTGCAGCTGATCAGATATGGAGGAAGGGGATTCTGGCTGAACTCACATAAAAGGATTCTTCCTCAATTGGACAGGACAAAGATACACATGGAAGCCCAAATGTCAAGGCCCAGCTGGTGGGGAGGAGCCCGAGTGGAAGGTGGTTGAGGGGAGAATCTTTGTGAAGGTCTCCGTGTGGCTTGGTGTGGTCCGTAAGGCTTCCCTCCACATCTGCAGGCATGTGGGCGCCCACATCTGGCTCAGACAGGAGGGGCACAGGCACATGAGTCTGTCAGGAAGACCCCCTCTGGCAGCTGAAAGGGTGAGCCTGCGTGAAACAGACCCCTGACCTCCACGCTAGATCTGGTAGGAGCCCCCTCCCCACCAAGTCTGACAACCAATGTCCCCAGACCTCACAGATGTGCCCTAGGAGGCTCTAGTTAGGGTTGTCATGTGTGGTGGAAGGACGGGTGGGAGAGAAACAGAGGAGCCTGAGAGCCTGGGGAGCCCCTGGAGGTTGGCACAGTCCCAGCAATGGGGCTCTGACCCCAGCACCCCCACAGTGTGGCTCTGAGACCCTGGCCTCCGTGTCCTCGGTTGACTAGCTGTCACCAGCCCTCATCGAGAGAGGACTGTGCGGGCAGATGGCGGTGCTGCATCATGTGTGCATGGGGTGGGTGCTCAGGGAAGGACCTGCTGCTAGGCTGAGGCTCCTTCTCCTGTATTGAGGTGAACTGGGGTGATGGGGAGGGGAACGAGGTGAGGGTAGGGTGATTACAACTCTAAATAATCCCCCACCTTCCCACTGGGCCTTCTCTCCCAATGTCCCCAAAGTTGCTGACAAGGGACTGAAGAGACAGTCCCCCCTCCTCCTTCTTTTCCTACTTGGGGCTCAACCGCACCAGCTGGCCAGTCACTCCCCCCTCCTCCCAGCTCCCATTCTTCCTCTGCTCAACTTCCTCCCCATGGGTCTCGCCCCTTCTTCTTCCCAGAAGTTCTAGAAAACCCCAGCTGCATGCAATCCCACAGCCTTCTGTGGGAAGGTTTTCACTTGAATATATCAGCCTGTTGATACATTCCCTCGTAGGTAGGTACATGGACCCATTCTGGTGTGTGGATCTTGACACTTCACTGAAACTGGGTATCCTGGAGGACAGCTTGTGGGGGTGGTTCCCAGGGGGACAGGACCTGCCTTGTCAGACTGGGCACTCCCTGTGGACTGAAAGTTGTGGGAGGAGAAGGCTGGGCTCTTCCCTTCACTTGTCTGCACGAAGTTTGGCTCAGCTGTGCTTCAGTTTTGCAAATGCTTCATCCTGATACCACAGCATTGCAAAGGAGGGAAAAGAAGAAGGCCCAGGACAGTCCACGCATGGAAGATACAGCTTCCAAGATGAGGGTAACGCACAGCCACTTAGATCTAGGCCAAGGAGGTCGCAACAGGGGTGGGGGACATGCCTTGCTGCCATGTTCCCATCTCACATTCCCACTGGTTATGCTGGTTGGGCTGGTCTGCAGAGGGCAAGCTCCTGAGGTAGGGGGAGGGGGTCAGCTCTTCCCTCTCCCCACCCTCCCCTGTACCAGGCTCAAGGTGCTCAATACCAGAAGTCAATAATAAACTGGCTGACCCAGTAATTCCACTCTGGAACTGTAAATCAAGATGCCAACATGAGTTATTCCCACAGACTGATGGAGAAGATACTGACTGTGGTGTTTTATGTGATGCACCCCCAAATCAGGAGCACCTTAAGCTAGGCGGTTGGTTAAACAAGTTACTCACCATCCATTCATAATATTGTTTGTAAAGATTTGATGATACAGAAAATAAAACCCCGGATATGAAGGGTAATAACAATTTTGTAAAAACAAAAAGGGGGAGGCTAAGGGAGGTTGATGAGCACATGTATAAAAATTATCTAGAAGAAGCTACAGCAAAACATGAATAATGGTTATTTTTAGGCAGTGGAATAACTGATGCTTTAATTTGATTACTTATAATTTTCTGTATTAAAATGAATGTAAGGCAATACCAACAACTAAGGCGGAATGGCCAATTTCCTTGAAAGACACAAACTCACTCAACTGGAAATAGCTCTATAACTATTAAAGAAATTGACTATGTCATTTAAAGCCTTCTCATAAATAAACTCCAGATCCGGGTGATTTTACTGGTGAATTCAACCCAATAGCTAAAGAAAAAATAACACCAACTCTATTAAACTAGGGCTTCCATAACAATATACCACACTCTGGGTGGCTTAAACAATGTAGACACTTATTTTCTCACAGTTCTGAAGGCTGAAAGTCCAAGATCAAGGTGTTGGCAGGTTTGGTTTCATTTTGAGGCCTCCCTGCTTGGCTTACCGATGGCCACCTTCTCTTTCCCCTATGTGGTCTTTCCTCTGTGCCCACACCTTCTTCTTGTCTCCAAATTTCCTCTTATAAAGACAACAGGCAGATTAGAGTAGGGTCCACCTCAACAGCTTTGTTTTTAACTTATGCACCTCTTTAAAGCCCTGTCTCCAAATTCAGGAGGCACTAGGGGTTGGGGCTTCTATATATGAATTTCTGGAGGGCACAATTCAGCTTAATAACACCCCTCCCCCCCCACCAGAATATTGAAGTGGAACAAATGCTTCCAAACTCATTCTATAAAGACACCGTGATTCTGAAACCCAAACCAGATATAGACATTACAAGAAAAGAAAACTGCAGGCCAATATCCCTCATGAATATAGAGGCAAAAATTCTTAATAAAATGTTAACAGCCCCTGCCCCAAAAATCACAATACAGGGGTGGGCAAAAGTAAGTAAGTTTACAGTTGTGAGTCATGAAACACAGAGTTTATCCTTATGTTAGTATTTACTTACTAATTATGGTATTACTTATTTTTATGACTACCTACTTTTGCCCACTCTGGTATAGGAAAAGGAAAATGTACCATGAGCAAGCTTGGCTGTCCCAGAAAATAAAAGATTGGCTTTACATACACAATCAATCAATGTGATACATCATATTAATAAACTAAAGGAGAAAAGGCATATCATCCTTTTAATAAGTGCAAAAAAATCATTTGACAAAATCTGACATCTGTTTCTGATTAAAAAACAAACCAAACCAACAAAATGTTAGCAAACTGAGATAAAAGGGAATGGCCTCAGCTTGAAAAAGGGCATCTACAAAAAAACACGTAGCTAATTTCAGACATAATAGTAAAAGGCTGATTGTTTTTCCCTCTGAGGTTAGTGATAAAATAAGGACATGGACAACAGGTGGGGTTGACTTTAGGGGGAGTGGGTGGGTGGGGAGGGGGACAGAGGGGAGCAAAAAGGGGATGGATGTAATACAACAACAATAAAATTTAAAAAAAAAATAAGGACATCTACTCTCACTACTCCTATTTAACATTTTACTCAGTGTAATAAGGCAAGAAAAGAAATAAAGGGCATTCAGATTGGAAAGGAAGAAGCTAGGTCCTCTCTATTAACCTGTATATGTGATAGTCCATGTAAAATATCTTGTAGAACATTAAAAAAAAATTTTTTAGAGAGAGGGGAAGGGAGAGAGACAGAGAGGGAGAGAAACATCAATGTATGGTTGCCTTTCACCTGCCTCCAGCTACAGAGCTGCCTGGAGAACTGGCTTGCAACTGGTTATGTTGCCCTGGCTGGGAATCGAACCAGAGACCTTCAGGTTTGCAGGCTGGCACCTTATCCACTGTGTCACCAGCCAGAGTCTTCTTGTAGAATATTTTTTAAAATATTATAATTAATATTTTTTAATATTAATTAAAAAGCAAGGTTGCAGAATATAAGGTGACATGAAAATTAATTATACTTCTTATTAGCAAAATACAAGACAATTAATTGTACTTCTACTTATTAGCAATAAACAACTGAAAATTTAAATTGAAAAAATACATTTACAATGATATCAAAAACATGAGGGCCCTGGCTGGTAGCACAGTGGATAAGGCGCCAGCCTGTGAACCCAAAGGTCGCAGGTTCGATTCCCCAGCCAGGGCACATAACAAGGTTGCAAGCCAGGTCTCCAGCCAGGTCTTTGGCTGGAGGCAGGTGAAAAGCAACCGTACATTGATGTCTCTCTCCCTCTCTGCCTCTCTCCCTTCCCCTCTTTCTAAAAATAATGAAATAAAATCTTTAAAAAAAAAAAAACATGAAATACTTAGGGCTAAATCTGACAAAATATATGGAAGACTTGCACAGTGAAAACTGTAAAGCAATGCTCGGAGAAATAAAAATAAAATAAAATAAATGCAGGGGCATGCCATGTTCCTAAATCAGAAGACTAAATATTAAAATGTCAGTTCTCCACATTTGCTCTATAGAGTTGATGCACTCTTAATCACTAACAGACTTGTAGAAATTCACAAGTTGATCCTAAAACTCATATGGAAATGAAAAGGGCCTGGAATATCAAATCAACTTTAAAAAGAAGAAAAAGCCTTGCCTGATGGCTCAGTGGATAGGCACTGACCTGTGAACCCAAAGGTCGCTGGTTCAATTCCCAGCCAGGGCACATAACCAGGTTGCAAGCCAGGTCTCCAACCAGGTCCGTAGCTGGAGGCAGGTGAAAGGCAACCATACATTGATGTTTCTCTCCCTCTCTGCCTCTCTCCCTTCCCCTCCCTCTGAAAATAATAAATAAAATCTTTTTTTAAATCCCAAAAAACCGAGCCTTTCTCTCTCACAGCCTGTACTCTTTGCTGTCGGCATTTGTGGTTCAACATTGTGTTGGTGAGATTTTTTCCAGGTTTGTGTGTGTCGTTGCGGCTCACTGATGTGTTATCCGGAGCAGCTCTGCCCTGATGGATTGGTTCTGCATCAGGGAGACACTTGGAGGTCTCCGGTTGTTCCATCCACTTGCTTTGGTTCTGTTGGTGTCACTGAAGAAAAGTGGGTCATTCTCCCACCAAGAAATCCCAGGCCTCTCTCTCCCTCCTCTTCCCCTGCCAGGCCCATCAGGGGTGAGGCTGGAAGCCCCAGGGGGAGCCCAGCTCCTTGCACTTTCCTTTCATCCCGCAAACCTTCGGAAACTGGGCTTCTCTCCAACACCCTCTTCATGCATAGACAGGCAGACAGACCATCCTGGCAAGTGGAGCTGGGCAGGGATGAATGGGTTGAGGGGAGGACCTGGCCACTGGCCAAGAGAACATGCTGTCACCTATGGGGTATTTCCCAGGAGGTGGGGAGTCTTTTTTCTTTTCAGCAGTGAGGTTGGGGACAGGACAGCAGACTTCCAGGCTCAGCCAGCTCTCCAATGCCCGCCTCCATCTCCATCGGGAGGGCAGGAAATTAGAGCAGATCCCCCAGGTGCAGTGATGGGCCTGTGAAATGGGCTTAGGACAGCAGTAACCACTTAACATTTCCTACCGGGGCCACTCAGAACAGTGCCTGGTAAGGGTAGCCCTGGGCAAGACAGATCTGTGTCCTAATCCAAGCTCTGCCGCCTACCTGATGTGTGACCTTGGGTAAATTTCTAATCTCTCTGAGCTCCAGTGTCCTCGTCTGTAAAAGGGACACAGCAGGATCTCCCTGGTCTAGGTGTGAATATTCAATAGTAGCCCAGTGCCTGACAGGTAGAGGCTCAGCAGATGGGAATTCTTCCTTCACTGCATCTGCGCTCCAGCATCACAGGCCCCTCCTGCTGCTTTCCACCGGCCATGTGACCTTCCTGCATTGCAGCCTAACGCTACCAAGTGTTTTTCTTACTGTCCCTAGAGAACTAAAAACCCACAGAACTGAAAACCCGCAGAATTGCTGACAAGTCTCAAAAAACCCCTGGTGCCCAACAAGTACTTACAAGCAGCTGTTGGAGGTGGAAGCAGGGGTTTTCTAAATGTCTACAGACTTCAGGGAAAAGAAGAGGCCTCAAAACATTTCTTTCACCTGACCCAGACATTTCACTGGGGGAAGTAGACTTGAAAGAAATCACCCTTTAAAAAGAGACAAAGCCCTGGCCCCTTTGCCTCGGTTGGTTGGAGCACAGGCCCCATAACGGGCCCCATAAATCAAAAGGTCACACATGCCTG
Organism: Noctilio leporinus; assembly: GCA_004026585.1. Lineage (NCBI taxonomy): Eukaryota > Metazoa > Chordata > Mammalia > Chiroptera > Noctilionidae > Noctilio > Noctilio leporinus. Next base: position 507,439 of record PVIW01000157.1, read on the forward strand.
GGTTGCGGGCTGGGTCCCTGGTCAGGGTGAAAGGCTACCGGTGGATGTTTATCTCTCACGTTGACATTTCTCTCCCTCCCTTCCCCTTTCTCTAAAGTCAACAAACATGTCCTCAGGTGAGGATAAAAATAAAAGAATAAATATAGACAAAGCTTTATCATCGTAGTGTTTTCTATTATAGTGAGCAGTGGTGGCCTTAAAAATCATTGCCAGAAAAAAATATTCAATCAATAGAAACAGACCCAGAAATGACCCGAGTAATAGAATGAGAAGATACAGACATTACAACAGTTATTATAACTATACTCTCCATGTGTACGAAGATAGAGGAAACCTTGTGCATGTTAAACAGAAACACAGAAGATCTGAAAAGACCCAGAACAAAGTTCTGGAGAGGAAATTTGTCTGAGCTGAAAGATACAGTCCACAGGATGAAGAGTTGATCAGGCCATGCAGAAGAGGTTATTCCATTTCAGCAGTGATGGTGTGGATGATGGAGATGATGGTGGTGGGAGCCACCATAAATAACACTTATTCGTCTCTAGCTATGGGCTGAGCCCTGTTCATATGGCATTGTGCTAAATCCCACAAGGAGGCGGTGAAGTGGGTGCTATCATCACCCCTCATATGCACAGGAGGAAACATAAGATGTGAGGCCCCGTGCCCCACTCCAGGTGAAGCAGCTGGAGTCCAGGTGGGTTCTGACTGCCACCTTCCCATCGTCTTCACCTCCACAGGACACTCTGTAACCCATGTGTGGCCGCTGTAACAGCATCTTCTCCATGGGCGAGGCGTGGTGCAATGTGCGGTATGGGTGTGATCTCCAGACCCCACAGCAATAGAGGAAGCAGGAGCTGTTGTCCCCATATTGCCCCCATCCTGCAAACGTGGGAACCAAGGCAGCTTGAGGTGAAGCAATTTGCCCAGCATCCCCAGACGGTACAAGGAGGAACCAGAGTTTGGACCACATCCTTCTGATTCCAAACTCAGCCTTCTAAAGGTTCCCTGAGGCATCCAGGAGAACTTTTTTTGAAGTCCCTTTACAGCATCCATATCATGGCTTTCCGGAGTTAACAAACCCTTCTCACCCTGGCTACTTTGGCTCCTGCCTAATGGTACCAGCCCATGGGAAGCTGGAGCTCTCGGGCGGTAGCCACGTGCCCCATCAGGGGGCCAGACTGGGAAGACTGCGGCAGGGTAAGGTCCTACACTGGGAAGAGTGGAAGGGAATGACTCTTGAGCGCGCAGGAGGGAGGCATGCCGAATAGCAAGCCAGAGACACTTACTTTGCCCGCTGTTTACTTGTTTTGTGTGGGGGCTGTTTTCTCACATACAAGGCGGTCAGTTGGTGATGGGGACAATTACATGTAGAAGGGAGAAGGAAGGGAGTGCAGAGAGAGGACACCTCCCAGCAGGGACTCTTCGGGGAGACTGATTAGCATGGGCACTATGTCCTTGACCAGCCATCTAAGGGGCAGAGAAGAAACCCAACTCCTGCCACCTATGGGCTCTCCGTGAAGCCTTGAAAGGTAATCAGCGGGGGCCCTTGTGGCACACCATCTCTTTGAGGCACCCCCGTGGGTCCTGCTGTCAGCACCCGCACTCTCACTGCGCTGGATCCACACCACGTGTTCGTTAGCATTCTCACGTGCGAACCAGCGCAGACCTTCTGCAAGCGGTCAGCGCAGTCGGTTGCCTTCAACGTGGGCACGTTTGCCCCAGCCCGTCCCCCTTAGGAATTGCACCGACAGCAGCAATGCTGGGCGGCAACTGAGATTTGGTCCCAAGAGTCCCTCTCACTGCACCACTGCACAGTCTAGAACAGTAAACACGAACCCATATGTCCATCAGTGAGGGACTCATTAAATGAATGGCATTAGCCGTACAATGGAATATGAGGCTGCCCTCCAAAGCAGTACAGCAGAGGACTATTTAATGACAAAGAAATATGTTCAGGTCATATCGGTGAGTGAAGAGAGGCTCCAGAGTACTACAAAGTACCACCTGTAACATTTTCCTAATTTGGATGGAAAAAGTGTGGATATATTATACTAGAGAGAGAGAGAAAAGGGCATGCAGTGAACTGGGAATGCTGCATGCCAAATTTCTGCTTATTGTTTATGTTTCCAAACCTCCTACACTAAACATGTGTTTCTTTTGCAATCAAAAAGTGTTAAACGATAAAATAAAATTCCCTGGGGCCAGAAAAGAGGAAGGAAACAGGAGCACGGGTGGCCTCCTCCATACCTAAGAGCTGAGAGGCAGGGTCAGGCTCAGCTGGGTCAGGATGCGTATATATAAGGGGGCTGGTGTGAGAGGGGACACCAGCCGCTGCTCCCACCACCCTGGGCCGGCATCATGGAACTTCCTCTGCTGTGTGCCCTGGTGCTTCTTGCTGGTGAGTGGAGACTAGAACCACGGGTAGGAAGGGAAGGAGGGATGTGGGAAGGCCCTATACCTCTTCCCTAAGCTGCATTGGTGCTCTGATCCCCGCTGCCCTGGACCCTCAAGTCCCCAGACCTCTGCCCCGAGCAAAGAGCCATCAGCAGCTTCCAGTGCCCTCAAGCACTGGCTTTGGCCAGAGAGGTCCGGGTGGCCAGGCTGGCTGGCATGCCTCTGGCCTGCTGTGAAGGTCAGAAACTAAAGGTTCAGGATCCAGGGGCCTGCTGAGCAGACACTTGCGGTACTTGGGACAAAAATGACAGAAATGGGTCTCCCCACCTGTCTCTTTGATCAAATTATAACACTCATTTGCGTCAACACAGCCCTGTATATTTTTAGAACCCGCTCCTGCTCACTACCTCCCTTGAACCTGGGAAGAGGGGGTTCTGTGGACTGTCGGTGGGAGACGGGGTGACTTCTAGTCAACCTTGAGCAGGTCAAATGTAAATACACGGTCGCTAACGAATTCGCATTTTTGTTTCCTGACCCTCTCAAAAATATGTGCATTTAGAGAGGATGTATTTTCCCACGGGGTTGTATGTTATCCTGGGGCTCCCAGATTCTCCAGGGGAGCACACCGCCAGGGTTACAGTGGAAAACCATTAGGAAAATTGCAGTCAAGGTACAGAGAGATTCATCTCTCGGATGTAAGGAAGCTGTACAGCATAGAGGTAAAATACGCAGGCAAACCTGATTGGGAGGCTGGCCTTACCATCTCTGGGCAGTATGACCTGGGCCAAACCACCCTGTTTCTCTCCGTCCTCATCTGTAAAGTGGGCACAATAGCACCCTCTTCATGGGGCTGTTAGGAGGACTTGAACGAGAAGACGTATAATAAAATTGCGAGTACTAGGAAGGAAGCAATAACTGAACACACAGCACACGCCCGAAGAGAGAGCAGCGCTGTCTCCCGCCACCGTGGGGAAGGAACCCTTGAAAAAGGGCCTTCGTCTCCCTTGGTGGCAGGTAGGGACAGGGAGAGCGGCTAAGACGGGACTTGCTGAGAAGCTGAGCCAGTTCCGCAAAGTCTCATAGCCACAGGCTGAACCCCTCAATTTCTCAGGGCTGGCTTCGCCTCTCTGTGAAGCTGGAAGGAGTAAGACTACCCAAAGGCCTCCTGACTCGAAGCTGAATTTATGGCTCGCCTGCCAAGGGAAAGCCGCATGGTTCAGGTGCGGGCTGGTCTGCGCGTGCTTTTCTAAGCTGAACCGGGAAAGGCTAGTCTTAGGGCCGAAGGAGGGGTGGAGGTATATCAAACCACGGCAAGATTCTGAATTCAGGGTCCTGGTTGGCCCACCTGGTGGATGGATTGTCACTCTGAAACTTGTTGACTTTGGGTTCCTAAGCACAGCACCTGGCATCCCAGAGGGCCTGGGATCATTCATCAGTCCGGTCAAAGCTTACAAGATTTCTCTTTAACATCCAAACACTTGGAGCCACATTGAGAGGACACGCTGGAAACAAAACAGGCCTACAAATACCTCAAATCACCAGTTACTTTCAGCTGCAGCCCACAGACACCTGCTTGGGACCTCACCCTTGGGTTGAGTCCCTCCCAACCTCCCCTATGCACCCCAGCCCCAGTGCGGGGCTCACACCTGGGCACACAATTTAATTTGTTTGTGTGACGAGCTTTCATTATAACATCATTTACCTGGGGGTTGGGAGCTCTGTAACTAGGGTCACCCCTAGTCTCCCGAAGACTCTCAGCTCCATCTGTGCTCTTGACTCATCAGTCGAGGTGGCACATGCATTCATTTCAGTCCCCTCCTTATTTTGCCTCATTCTCCCAAACTCTCCCTTGAACTCATCGACTTCATATACTTCATTTCTCCTAGCTCATCATAATGCATTTCTCTCTCCCCATAAAATAAATTTCCCTTATGGTCAATTTTAACCACAAGCTATTATGACTGAAATGAAAACTATCCATGAAAATTATTGATTCCTAAATCACACTGCCTCCCAGAAGATCCAGACATGCTTCTCACTATGTGAATTTCTCTACCAAATGTGGTGTGTTGGGGGTGCGGGGTGGGGAGCTCAGGAAGCAGGGTGAGTCTTCCCATTATTGAATGGGAACTCAATGCCTGGGACAGAGAATAAAACCAAAGTGCCTTGGATCTCCATCTAGGCTCCTCCACATGCAAGCTACTATGACCTGGAGCACATTACTGAGCCTCAGTGTGCTCCTCTCTAAAATGGGAATAAACCTCAGTACGTTATTACGCTAATGTTGGTTTCTTAGTTTTTATAAATATACCACAATTATGTAAGATGATTCTAACATTAGAGGAGAGTGGGTGAGGGGTCTATGAGAACTTTCTGGATAATCTCTGCACCTTTTTTCTACCTCTAGGCTATACCAAAAGAACAAGTTTGTTTATAAACAAAATAGTATTTATCTCATGGGGCAGATGACCTTTAGCAAGACCCTTAGCAAGCACTCACTCACTACCATTATATTTTTAATAGCCATGGTGGTCATTGTCATTTTATTGCCCAAAGTCATTTGTTTGGTCTGGATAAATCAGAGGTGCCAGGCCTGGGGTCCACTGACCTCCCCTGGGGTTCATGTCCTCCCTTTGTTCTTGGGCTCCTTGGCAGGTGTGACTCCAGCCCAGGGCGGGATTCTGAACCTGAACAAGATGATCAAACAAGTGACCGGGAAGACGGCCATCCTCTACTATTGGACCTACGGCTGTCACTGTGGAATCGGTGGCAAAGGCACACCCTTAGATGCCACGGATAGGTAACCCCTTCCCAGGCAGGCCCGCAGGTGGCAGTCCTGTCCTGCCTGCACCCCAGGACCCTCCCCTTTCCTCTCCATCCATTTCTTCTATTGGGTGACATTGGTTAATAAAATCATACAAATTCCAGGTATACAATTCTACAACACGTCATCTGTACAATGTATTGTGTGTTTTCCCTCCAGGAGGGAGGTGATTTACCCACCCTTTACTTTCTTCCATCAATTGATCCATTTGTTCCGCATTATGTGCTGGAGACCCTGCTGAGCTCCCATATGGCCCTTGGCCTCCCAGAGCTGACCTTCAAAAGGGTTCCCCAAAGTCTCTAAAGATCCCCTTACACTCCCACCCCCTAATCTATTTAGAATACCCACATGCACTGCCCGTGGCCATTGCATCGTGTTTTTAAAATGTGCCACCTCTTTTTGCCATTATCCCATTTGATCTTTACTGCATCCCTGGGAATCCACCAGAGGAGAGATGAGAGCTGGCACCAGGCTGAGGTCACTTCTCCGACCCACCCCTACAGGCTGTGTGACCTTGGGCAAGCGGCTTGACCTCCCTGAGTCTCAGCTTCCTCACCTGAGAGATGAAGAAAATAGAGTGCCCCTGTGTAGGGTGGTGGTGAAGGTTAACAGAGCACTCATAGGAAAAGCCTGGGACCTAGCAAACACTCAGTATAGGTCAGTTAGCATGACCATGAAGAGGGCCAGAATGCTGGAGACCTTGACTCTTCCCTGGGGACCCAGGTTCTCCTCTGGAGCAGGGGTTACAAAAGACCTGAGTCAGCTAAGATGCCACATGTCCGTGCTCCCTGGCCCACCTCCTGTCCCCTCCCTCCAGGTGCTGCCATACTCACGACTGCTGCTATGATCACCTGAAGATACACGGGTGCCAATGCAACACTGACCGTTACAAGTACAACTTTACCCACGGAAACATCCATTGCTGTGAGTACTCAGGCCTGGGGATTAGAGACCCAGGAAGGGAGTTCCGGCACCACTGCCTTTTTGCTGTGTGGTGGTGCACAAGCTACCTAACCTCTCTGATTTTCTTATGTGTCCAGTGCAAATCACTGGGCTATGGAGGAGTGTCAGGATGGGGCAGGGGTGGGGGAATGTGGAGAGGTCCAATGGGGGTTTTGACCCCTTTAGGGTCTCAAAGGCTAGCTTAGATCCCGGACCCACCACTGAGCAGCTGCGTAACCTTGAACGCCTTGCTCAACCTCTCTGGATCGCAGTATCCTTATCTGTAAACTGAGGATGATAACACTCGTCTACCCCATGGAGTTAATTCAAGAATTCAAATGAGGGCAGAAAGAATGAGCTTCACAGAGGCAGGCTGGAGAGTCCATGCTGGAGAGATGACATGGATGGCTGATTTCACTACTTTCATCCTCATAGCAGCCCAGCCAGGAGGCAGCCATGGCATAGCCAAGGAAACTGAGTAATGAAGTGCTTGCTTGACGTCTCACAGCTACAAACAACTGACCCGGCCCCTGGGTTCACCTCTGAGCACTATGGACAGAGGGCTTGGTCTCCTTATTTTAATCCTCACAAAAGGCCCCTGAGGCAGCACTTTACCATCATCCCCATTTTACAGATAATGAAACTGAAGCCCAGTGGTCCCTTCTGCCTCAGAGTCCTCGCACCTGCTGTTCCAACTGCCTGGAACACTCCCCCTCCTTCACTCTAGCTTTCCTTAGGGAGCACAGACCCTTCCAAGGTCAGCTCAAATGGCTCTGGTCCCACTGTTTGAATGTCCTGCAGCCCTGGCATTGTTCCTTACATCCATGGAGCACAGTTTGTGATATTTATTTTCATGGTTCTCAGATATCTGCTGCCCCCCATGGGAGCGTGAACCTCACAGGTCCCCTGTGTTCAGTCCTGTCCCCTCAGGGCCTGCCGCAGGATAGGTGCTCTTGGTTATTGAATGGATGACTAAATAAATAAAGGCATAATGCCTCCAGGGGAGGTCACGGTACTGAATCCAAGTAGCTGGGAAGGACACCCTGCAGCTGGCACTGCCTTCAGAGGTTCCCTGCAGGGACCCCAGGCTCCGCTCCAAGCAGGGTCAGACACTGACCTCCCTCCTCCTCTAACACAGATGAGAAAGGGAGCTGGTGCGAGCAGCAGCTATGTCAATGTGACAAGGAGATAGCCTTCTGCCTGAAGAAGACCCTGGGCACCTACAACAGGACATTTCGGTTCAACTGGTTCTCCAGGTCCAACTGCAAGGGCCGAAAACCTTTGTGCTAGGAGAAGCCTGCCCAGCTGTCCCACGCGCCTACCTGGGTCCTTGGAAGTCCCGCATTGTTGACACCCCTGCCCCAGGCTCCTTTAACATGCTCTGAGGAAGAGCGAGGGTCTCAGCTTCTCTCCTCCCACCTACCTTGCCTCTTGGACCTTCTAAATCTTCCCAACCTAGGCAGCAGCTTTCTCCTTTTAGGGTGATCTTAGGAAACGCCAAAGCCAGGGAGCCCTGGGGGACCCTTGGGCTGAAGCAGCGGGCGTGGGGGTGGGGCCCGGGGACTGAGGAGTAGCAGGGTCTTCCTGCCAAGGCCGCTCACTCACCAGGCCTCCCAGCCCCATCCCACTCCTCCAGTACACTGTCCCAGCTGCAGCGGGAGTGGCCTCTTTAAAGGGCAACACAGATCTTTCTGTCCTCATGACTCTATCTCTTAAAACCCTCAGGCCTTCCTATCACCCCAGCTTAGGGTCTCTCGCAGGCAGGCAGGCGTTCGGGGCCTCTGGTCCTCTTGCTTGGGGCCCACAAACACACACCAGCACACACCGAGTGTCCCCCCAGGCTCTCCTTCCCTTCCTGCGCCCAGACCCTTGCTCAGGTGGGCTTCCTGCAGAAATGTCCCACCGGAGACTCTGGGTGGCTAAGCTGTACTGAGTCACCTCGGGAGGCTTCAAGGAAACCCCCCTGGCTGGCTCCACCCTGCCTCCAACGCCTCACCGTCTCCTCCAAGCTCCCATGGCACTTTTTGGGTCTGCAGTTTACCAAATTGGACCTTGAGTGGCACATCATTGTCTAGACTTCTCTGATCTCTCCCAAGACTGGAGCTTCCAGAGGAAGGAGGCCACGCCTGTCTCTTCTTTGTTCCCTCTGCTCCTCCACCTAATGGTGCCCAGTTGATGCTTATTGACTGAATGAGCCCATGACAGATAGATGGCGGTTGTGGCGGGTGTTGTTGGTGTCCCACTCAGATCCTCTCCTGGCCCAGTTCCCCAGATAAGCCAGATGTTGGCGCTGAAGTGCTCACATTTGCCTCACCCTCTTAAGGACTGACCTTGTCTGCTGGAAACGAACTTGCCTGTCCCCCCACCCCCACGCCACCACCTCTAACCAGTGAGCAGGGAGTGTAAAGCGGCAGAGAGTACAATTGCCCACCCCGAGTCTGTGCAGGACCATCTGTGCCTGGCTAAGCGCTCTTCCTAGGGTCAGGCTGAGGGTAGACATCTGGAGCCTCCTGTTTGCTTGCTTTGTGCCCTGGCCTGTCCTGTTTCCCTTTGTTCCCTTACAGGGTTCTTCCTCAATAAACCCTTCACTTGTGCAAGCATCCTCACCTCAGGCTCGGCTTCTAGGGAAACTGACTCCGGATGGATGGATGGATAAGGGATGGGTAGATGATGGGTGAATGGCTGGCCTTCTCATATAAGGCTCCACAGTCTGTCATTCGTATGTAATTAACCGAGTCTCCAGCAATGGGCAGGGGTACCTGGGGCCACTGGCGACCGCCAGCCTGAGACACACATGTGACATGGCAACTATGGGCATTTATGTGCATTTTAAATTGAACAACCCGATGCTCAGAATAGGGACAGGAACCTCCTAAGGTCCCAGCAAGGGCAGAGCCAAGATCCCTCAGCAGACCCTTCCCTCTCTGTTCCCTCGCGTCCCATCCCATTTCCTGATCTGAAAGCTTCCAGCTGAAAAGTGTGACTCAGCACGTTCAACAATGACAGCATTTAGGACCTTACTTGGCAGTAAGTCCAGGGGGAAGGTGACTTTTCAGCGGCTTGATGATGGTATCAGCTCCTGGTTTCTCAAGTGGTGGCTTTGCTTTCCAGATGGCTGCTCCTGGCCCTGAGATGGCTGCTGTGACTTAGACAGGACATGGCACAGCCAGCAGAGAGAGTGCTGTTGCTTTTGTGTCCTTACCCCTCCACCCAGCAGATCTCTGCCCAGGACTGGCCACCCTGAACCAAGATGGCCCCAGTGATTCTTAACCTGGTCAGTTTGGATGCCTCAGGATTTATTCACCTCCAGGACAGGACAGAGTCAATGTCTCTGAGGGATGACCAGCTGCTAACATGGGGGCTGTCGGAGTTGTTGACGGGACTGGTGACAGGTGGGCTAGGGCAGGAGCAGGGCTGTGTCTGTCTGCTCCCTGCTGGGAGCGAAGCACCTCGTGCAGGGCCTGGGGATCACATGGTTGATGTTAATAGCTATGTGTTGAATGAATGAACGCATGGATGAGAGACTCCCAGGTTGGTAAAGACATGGGACTTTGGTCCAGGAGGAGGGATGGGCAGATGGGGTCTCAGGGCAGCTAGAACTGAGTCTCTGAAGTAAGGCAAGGCCCTGCCACTCTGTGAGTTCTCGTTCTGGGCCAATTTCCAATCAGAGGAACAAGGAAGACGGGGCATGTTCTGTTCTCGGCCCCCATCTCTCACACACCCTGGAACGTAGGAGGCAGACAGAAGGATATAGTCACTGAGCTTCCTGTTCCCTTAAGGTAGGTTTCTATACAGGGACACCAGTGAGGGAGGGGCAGAAGCAACATTATTGTGGTGCCCACTTACCTATTTCTCTCCACTCCCTCGGGGGCATCGTCACCTGCATTTTCCAGTTGCAGAAACCGAAACCAGAAGATGAGTCAATTGATGATAAGCGGCAGGGCTAGGATTTGAACCCAGGCCTCTCTGGCTCCAGGGCCATCTCACCCTACCTCCCACACTCTTTACTGGGACAGTTGGTGACTCAGCCCTGGGTGCCTGCAGAGCAGGGAGTATAACCACGCCCAGGGACACGCGGGTGAGGTTGGGAGCGGCAAGGCAGGAAACCTGGGTAAGAGGGCTAGTGAGTGATTGACTGACAGTAATAATGGTGCTCACATGTGAAGCACTTTCTCCTGCACAGAGCCCCTTCCCACCATGGGCTGAGCCAGTCCTCAGGTCACCTGGCTCCAGGATTCCCCCTCTGGAGAGTAGGGGTCCCACCCAGGGACCTCATAAACTGATGATGACTCCCCACCACGTGTAT